>PVJL010000962.1:0-315806 GCA_004026885.1 Lyroderma lyra | reverse complement strand
ATTATGAGATTGGTAGGAGTGGACAAAACAAGCAAATATAACAGTTCAGGTTTAACCTCTTTATAATTGTTATATAAAATTAAAACTTACGTGATTGTAATGTTTCCCAGATCTTTTCAAAGTATTTTAAGATGACAAGCAAATTATTCTCATCTAAGTCACCTTTGTCATTTTAGAACACTTGAAAATTATCACCCTACAATAGATGCTATATTCCTGATAAGCAACTAATTACATATGCGCCTATTTCTTAAAAGGCAAATCTTTTTTTTTTTTTTTTTTTTTTGGTGTTTCCCTGGCTGGGAGTCAAATCTAAGCTACGGCATTGACAGCGCCAAAGCCTAGCTACTGCACCACCAGGGAACCCCTAAAAATTTTAAACCTAATGATTTCATAAAAATAATTTTATAAAGGATAAATTAAATAAATGAGTTGGACTGTAATCATGACACTTCTGGTCTAGACTCATCTGTCCCTGCTTCTCTCTGCTCAGTACAACTATAAAACCAGGAACATAAAGAGATAAACCAAAGGAGATATCTGAAAGGTGGCAAGAATAGTATGAACTTGTTAGGGACCTTGGGACTGGAGGATAGTGGAAGCACATCTTATAACCCTGCAAACAACAGAAGAAGGTTACCTGGGCCCACTGTTTCCTAATAAAGTACCAGAAGGTAGCTCAGGTAAGCTCATTCCCTCCTTGGACCAATCAGTATTCACAACCAGATAAGCTCAGCAGAAGCAGCAAGGGGTATCAATTGGAAGCTCTGATGATAATAACAGCACTATCCTTCATTATCAGATGAGAGATTGCTTCCTCCACCCAGAAGTAGTGCATAGGTCACCAAGGGAATCCCACAAAGAGCATCAAATCCAGAACACATTCTTTGTACCACCAGAGACTACCTTCCCTCAACTAAAGGCAATATGTGACCTAGTCTAGGAAAGCATCTTCCACTCCCTATAGCAGCACCATCAGGGACCACTGGGAGCCCCAGAGGCATGAACTAGATAGAGTAAACAAAAACAATACTCAAGTAGTAACTATCATTGAAACTTTAGCCCACAAAAGTAGGCCAAGGCCTGCATGCTTGTTCCATTTTTAAAGGGTCCAGAATCTCTGAAAATAGCCAAAATGTACAGAATAGAAAAATCACCTGTCATACAAAGAATCAGGAAAATCACAACTCAAATAAGAAAAGACGATCAGCTGAAACAAATGAGAAAAATAAAATGTTAAAATACGACAAATGTTTTAAGCAGTCATTATAAAAATGATCCAATAAGATATAACTTCTCTTGAAACAAATTCAAAAATTATAATCCAATCGAATGTACACAGAAGCTATAAAAAAGAAGCAAATGTAAATTACATAAATAAAAGATACAGCAACAAATTTTCAAAAACTTCTTGGATAAGGTCAATAGTAGAATAAAGGTGAGAGAGGTAAGAATTAGTGTACTTAAAGTCAGAACAATAGAATTCATTCAATCTAAACATCAAAGAGAAACTAAAGAACAGAGCCTTAGAAAGCTGTGAGGAAAATAAAAGATCCAACATTCTTATGGAGACTGGAGTCTCAGAAATGATAAAGAGAGTAAGCTAACAGAATATACGAGGCAATTATGACTGAAAACTCCTAATATTTAGAAGGTAAATAAACCCTATACAGAACAAACCTAAAAAAGTTCACACCAAGAAACACTGTAATTAAAATTTTTGAAAGCTAAAAACCAAAAAAAAAAAAAAAAAAATCTTAAAATTAACCCGAGAGAAATGACATATTATCTATAGGGGAAAAACAATGTGAATAACAGTAGATTCCCCTATGAAATCAGAAGGAAGTGAAAGTATTTTTCAAATGCTGAAATAAAACAACTATCAACTGTGAATTCAATAGCCAGTGAAACAATCCTGCAAGAATGAAGGGGAAATAAAAACGCTCTCAAGCAAAGGGGAAAAAAAACTTAAAAATGATTGTCATTAATAAACTCACCCTTAAAGATTGGCAAAAGGAAATTATTTCCTCACAAAAGAAAAAATAAAAGAAAAATTCTTGAGGGGGTTCCCTGGTGGTATAGTGGCTAGGCTTTGGCACTCAACACCACACAGCCTAGGTTCAATTCCCTACCAGGGAAACCTCCCCTCCAAGAAAAATTCTTGGAACATATGGAAAGAAGAAACAAACAAAGAAATACCAGAAGTATGCATAACAAGAACAGACTACGCTTTTTATTATAAATTGTACAAGTTATCTTTAATAACTAAAACAAAATTGTATCATCTGATAAACAAGGCACTAATATATAAAAGTGAGAAAGGTAAATGGAAGAGTTTGCTGACACCAATGAACTCTTAGGAAGTTGCATTAATAGGTGGAGGAATCACTATGAAAATTACAGATACAGTAAAAAAAATCATCAATAAAGAAGATGTAATCCTTAACGAATATTCAAGTAACTAAGAAGGGAAGAAAAGAAAAACAGGAATAACAACCAGAGGAAACATATAAAAAATTATTTTCAATGTATATGGTCTCAATACATCAATCAAAACAAAGAAAATGACAGAATGGAAAAAAATGATTATATATAACTTATAAAAAACTCACTTCAAATACAATGATATACATAGTCTGAAAATCAAAGTAGGGAAAAAGACACACCATGCAACAAACAATTTTAAAGAAGAGTGGTTATTTTAACTTCTGGTAAACTTCAGACGAGAGACAGTAAACAATGATAAAAAAGACATAAAAATCCTACAGGTGTATGTACCAAACAATGGAACCTGAAAATACACTAAACAAAACTGATACAGCTGAAAAAGAGATAAATCCACAATTGTTGTTGGAAACTTTAACACTTTTCTCTCAGCAACTGATAAAACTACTAGACAAAAAATAAGCAAGAATGTAAAAACTGAACACAATCTACCAACAAGATCTGACACATATGGAACACTGTCTAGCAACAGAGGAATACACTTTTCAAGTGCCTATGAAATACTCATAAAGTTCGACAATATCCACAGCAAAACAAAGCTGAATAAATTTAAAAGAAAGGTAATCATACAGAGTATGTTCTCTGACCATAATGAAATAAAACTAGAAATCAATAATAAAAAACTCTCTCTCAATTGAAAAATAATGCAGTTCTAAATAAGCTATGTCTCAAAAAATGGTTTTAAAAATAAGAATTTAATAAAACTTAAAATACAACTTATCAAAATACAAGAAATGTGGCTGAAGCAATGCAGACAGGGAAATTTGTAGTATTAAATGTTACATTTGAGAAGAAAAACGTTTATACCAATAAGAGAACAAAAACAGCAAAATAAAACAAAAGCAAGCAGAAAAAGAAATAATAAATATATGTAATCCTAGCTAACAGATGTCACCCCAATAAAAAAAAAAGAAATAATAAATATAACAGGAGAAATAAATAGAATTGAAAAAATACAACAGAAAAAACACTGAAACAAAAACTTAGTTATACAAAAATCAATAAAATTGATAAACTTCTAGCAAAACTAACAATGATAAGACAAGATAAAAATTACCAATTTAGTAATAGAATATCACTACAGACCACAGACATCATAAATATAATAAGGACATACTATGAACAATTTTACAGACATAAATTTAACAATGTAGATGAAATGGCCCAATATCTTTAAAAAAATACAACCAACCAAAACACATTCAATGTGAAATTAATATTTTATAGCCCAGTAACTATTAAGGGCACTTAATTTTAGAATTGTAAAACTCTCCCAGATAAGAATTTCTAACTCAAGATAGTTTTACTGGATAATTCCAAACTGAACTTACTTTAAGTAATTTTTAAAAAAAATTCTCACCAGTCTATTTAATCTTTCCCAGAAAATAGAAAAGGGAACATGTCCTAATTCACTTTATGAAGTTAGTATTACACTGTCATCAAAACCAGACAGACAGTACAAAAATAAGAAAGAAAAGTATAGACTTAATATCTCTAATGAACTTAGATGCAAAAATTCTCAGCAAAATGTTAGCAAATTGAACCAAACAATGTATAAAAAGAATTATACACCATAATCAGGAGCAATTTTTTCCAAGTATATGAGGTTGATTCAACATTGAACAACAAAAAAAAAAATCTATGTAATCTGCCATACCAATAGGCAGGCTTAAGAAAAAAGTCATATGACCACACCAATTGAAAACTCAACACCCATTCATGATTTAAAAACAAACAAACAAACAAACAAACACTCAGCATTTGAAATAAAGGGAAACTATTTCAGCCTAACATAGTGTGCCTACAAAATACCTATAGCTAACATCATACTATTAGACTAAATGCTTTCTGCCGAAAGACTGGCAACAAGGCAGATCTCACCATTCTAATTCAAAATATTACTGGAAGTCCTAGCCACTAAAAAACAACAAAAGAAAGAAATAAAAGGCATACACATTGGAAGAAAAAAATTAAATTGCTCTTATGCACATGACACATCATTTCCTACCTAAAAAATCCAAGAAACTGACCAAAAACCTTCTAAAACTATTAAGTGAGAATAGTAAGAACAGAATACAAGATAAACATACACAAATCAATTACAGGATGTCAGTTAAAATGACAAAGTGGACATCAGAGTTAATTTTATGTTAACTTGGCTGGGCCACAATGCTCCAATATGTGGTCAAGATCATTATGAAAGTTTCAGTGAAGGTGTTTTTTGGCTAAAATTAACATTTAAATTGATAGACTCTGAGTAGACTGCTCTCCATAATGTGGGTACACCTCATCTAATCAGCTGAAAACCTGGATAAAACAAAAGACTTCCCCTGACCAAGAGAGAATTCTGCAGCATATGACCTTTGAACATGAATTTCAACATCTTTCCTGGGTATGCCCCCTGACAACCTTTAAACTCCAGCATTTGCTCTTCTCTGGGTGTCCAGCCTACCAGCCCATACTACAGACTTTGGACTTGTCAGCCTCCATTTCTGCATGAGCCAATTCCTTAAAATAAATGTCTTCCTAGATAGATAGGTAGGTAGGTAGGTAGGTAGATAAAGAGATACATACACAGACAGAAAGGCAGATATATATATATATATATCTGCCTTTCTGTATATATATATATGTGTGTGTGTGTGTGTGTGTGTGTATATATGTAAGTGGTGTGTGTGTGTGTATGCGTATGTGTATGCAACACAGACACACACATACACACATGGAAATACAGAGTATATTGTTTCTGTTTCTCTGGAGAACTGACAACTACAATACAGAAATTAAAAGACCTATTTCTCCAATAAAAACTGGAAAAAGGAGCAAAAATTGTCAGAAAGAGCAACTTAACCCTACCAGACCTGAGGTCTGAACCTAACTGCCCCCGATACCTGGGTTCCTGAGCATTAAAGAGAAAAAAACCAACATAATATAGAAAAAAGTTAGTTACATGCAAACAAGTGGTTAGAATAAGATGGAACTTGGAGTCATTTTTTTCACGTACTAGGCAAAGTACGGAAAATTAGGTACAGCGGTATAACGGCAGATTCGGAAATTACGGTAAAATTGGTACAGCAGTCTGGTAGGGTTAAAAATGATAGATAAGCTTTGTAGCATTTGAACTTAAGATGAGCTACAACCTCATGCAACAACAAAAGTCAAAAGGACATCAGCCAGCATTCTTGTTATGAGAACCTGGTTCTGGAGAGAACAGAGATGACCCTGTTCCAAAAGAAATAAATGTTTACTGGGACCTATCTGGGGGTTCAATGAAGGTCCAACAAAGTGCACAGGCTTTTGTTTTACCTGACTCAAAAATGTCTCAGGACAGAAAAACAGCAAAGCAGGGGATGTTAGAAAGATGGAAGAAAAAGTTGGGACAAAAGGTACCTTGGTGAAGGAAAGCTTTGAAAAGCTTGTGAATAAAACAGAAGATCTAGAAACCCTTGCCCATGTTCCAGGGCCTACTCAGAAAAGACCAGAAAAAAACCTCCACTTCTAGCTATTCTTTAGACACAGTGCAAGCAGGAAGAAAAGGCTAAGACAGGATTTTAAGTAACTCGGCTAAGAATTGAAGGAGTACCTGAACAAAAAGACAATTTGTAATAACTAGGAAAGCATTTTTTCCTCCCCTCCTCTCTCCTGACCTCCCCTCTCCATCCATCCATCCATCCATCCATTCATTCATTCATTCATTTATTGCTCCAGGCATTTAAGAAAATTTCTGTCAGGACAAAACAAAAATTCTAGAACTGAACAATGATTAAAATAAAAAATGCAATAGTAGGTTTCAAAGGTAGATTTGAGCAAGGAGAAGAAACAGTGAACATGAAAATAGGTCAATTGAAATTACGCAGTCCAAGGAGTAGACAGAAAAAACAATGAAGGAAAACGAATACTGTCAAGTGAACCAACATATTTATAATGAGATAAGAAAACAGAAAGAGAAAGAAAAAAAATGGCTGTAAACATCCAAAATCTATAAGACATAAATCTGAACATTCAAGAAACTCAACAAATTCCAAATAGGATAAATACGAAGAGATACAGACTAAGTCATGTTGATATAAAACTGTTAAAACCTGAAGAGAAAAAATAAATAATAAAATCAGCAATAGAGAAGCTTCCTGTCTCACACAACAAATCCTTAATAATATTAAAAGCTCATTTCTTATCAGAAACCATGGAGGTCAGAGAGCTATATAGTGCTAAAAGAAAAAAAAATTGTCAACCAAGAATTCTATACCCTGCAAAATTATCCTTCAAAAATGGAAAAAAAAGAATTAAGACAGTCCCAGATGAACAAAAGCTGAGAGTTAATTAACCACTAGCAGTAATGTTAAAGGAAGTCCTCCAGGCTGCAATAAGAAAGATACTATATGGTAACTGAAAGCCATAAAAGGAAATAAAGAACAAAGATAAAAGCAACCACATAGGTAAACATAAAATCCAATCATTATTGTATAAAGATGTAACTTGGGACAGTAACAATAAAACAGAAAAGGGATAAAACTGTGTAAGAACAGAGTTTTTACACTACTGAAACAAAGTTGATATTAATTCAAACTAGATTATTATAAGCTTAAGATGCTAATTATAATCACCAAGGTAAATACATACACACAAAAAAACTAGAAAATATACATGAAAGGAGAGAGAAGGAAATCAAACTAATGCACAACAAAAAGATCAATTAAACACAAAAGAAATCAGTAATGGAGCAAACCACACAGATTATCAATAAAGAAAATAAGAGAACTTGAACTACACTATAGACCAAGTAGACCTAACAGACACACACAAGGGCTATCCAGAAAATTCCAGCCATAAATGCCTCTATTTTTCATATTACATGGCTGGATACTTTTTGGACATCCCTCGTACAGTTTACTCTACACAGCAATGGCAAAACATATTTTTCTCATGCATATTAAACATTTCCCAGCATATTAGGCCAAAAAGAAGTCATAACCATCTGAAGATGAATGAAACAATATGAATACCTTTTCTGATCAAAATGGAATGAAACCAGAAATCAACAAACCACACAAAAACAAAAACATCCAAAAATCTGTAGAAACTTAACAATATACACAATATACTCTTAAACAGCCAATGGGTCAAAAAAGAATAAGTAAAAAGAAACATTAGAAAATATTTTGAAACAAATAAAAATACAACATATCAAAACTTGTGAGATGCAGTGAAAACAGCGCTGGAGTATACAGCTGTAAATACTTTGAAAAAGAAGATCTTAAATCAACAACCTAATTTTACACCTTTGGAAATTAGAAAATAAAAAAGACCATTAAACCCAAAGCCAACAAAAGAAAGGAAATAATAAAGATCAGAGCAGAAATAAACAAAATAAAGAATAAAAAAATAGGAAAAAAACAACAAAATAAAGGATTGGCATTAGGAAAAGGTCAATAAAATTAACAAGTCTAGCTACATTAAGAAAAAAAAGAGACTCAAATAACTAAATCAGAAATGAAAAGGAACATTATAAACAATGCCACGGAACAAAGAGGATTATGAGAATACAACTGTATACCAAAAAACTTGAAAAACCAAGAAGAAATAAATTTTAGAAACATACAACCTTTGAAGATTGAATCATGAAGCAGTAAAAAATATGAACAGTCTTGTAACTTGTAAGGAGACTGAAGCAGTAATCAAAACCCAACAAAGAAAAGCCTAGGACTGACAACTTCACTAAAGAGTTTTACCAAATATTTAATGAAGAATTAACACCAATTCTCTTGAAACACTTCCAAAAACTTAAAGAGGAGGAAACATTTCCAAGCTATTCAATGAGTCCAGCAGTACCCTGATACCAAAGCCAGACAAGGACACAAAAGAAAACTAAAGACCAATATTCCTGATGAATATTGATGTAAAAAAAATCCTTAGCTAAATGCTAGCAAACTGACTTTAACAGCACATTAAACATTAAAAGGATTATTACACCATGACCAAGTGGGATTTACTCCTGGAATGCAAGGATGGTTTAACATATGAAACTCAACCAATGTAATATACTAATATATATGAATAGAATAGAGAAAAATAACATGGTCATCTTAACTGACGCAGTACAAAAACATGACAAAATCAACACCATCTCATGATTTAAAAAATAAAAACACTCAATAACTAGAAAAAGAAGGAAACTACCTCAACATAATAATGTCCACTTATGAGAAGCACATAGCTAAACTCATACTCATAAGTGAAATACTGAAAGCTTTTCTTCTAAATCAGGAACACAACAAGGCCGTCTGTTATTGTTACTTCTATTAAACATAGTACTTAACTGGAAGTCCCAGCAAGAGCAATCAGGCAAGAAAATGCAATTAAACAGCATTCAAATTGGAAAGGGAAAAATAAAATTATCTGTGTTCACAGACAACTTGTCCTTATGTAGAAAACTCAAAAGATACACCATAAAAAAATTGGTAAGAAAAATAATCTCACTTATAACAGCATTAAAAAGAATATCATACTTAGAAGTAAAGTTAACCAAGGAGATGAAAGACAATACATTGCTGAAATAATTGTTTTTAAAAACCCAACTGAACAGAAAGATATCCAGTATTCATGGACTGGGAGACTTAATATTAAGATGTCCATAATATCTATCCAAAGTCATCAACAGATTCAACATAATCTCTATAAAATTTCCACTGGCATTTTATTTGCAGAAGTAGATAAATTCATCCTAAAATTCACAAGAAATCTCAAGGTATCCCAAATAATCAAAACAATTTTGAAAATGAAGAATAAGATGCAGGTATCATACTTCCTAATTTCAAAATAAATTACAAAGCTACAGTAATCAAAACATTCTGGTATGAGGGTTGGTCAAGAAATTCACAGAATGAAGGGGAAGAAAAGTAAAAAACCTATTTATTATTTTTCCTTTTCAATATTTTCAGCCTTAACCTTAACACACTTTTCAGATTGTTTATTTATACCTTCAAAAAATGTTTTGTTTTTGCCCTCAAAATTGCAGCTTTAACCTCTTCATTGTCTGTAAATTACTTCCCTCAAAGCTATTTTTTCATATTTGGGAACAAATAATCAGATCAAGCCAGGTCTGGAATGTAGGGAGGGTGGTTTAACATTTGGAAGCCACAGTCATGAAGAGTAGACAATGCAACATTGCTCTCCTGCACAGGCATGTTATCTTGTCCGTTTTCCTCTTCTTTTCTCCTTCATGCACTCTTTTAACTGTTTCAGCAGATTGTAATAGTACGCTCCAATTACTGTAACATCCTTATCCTTGTAATCAATCAATGAGGTTACCCTCCATATCCCAAAAAACAGTATCCATGATTTTTCCAGCCAAGTGCTACACCTTGAACTTCTTAGGGGGTGGTGTGTCCTTTTATCATGCCACTGCATGGACTCCTGCTTTGACTCAGGTTCATAATGATGAACACAAGAGTTTCTTTCATCTCCAGTAACGATTCTGTTGAAAACTTCATCTTTGTTGTCTCTGCAGAGGTCCAAAAACTGTTGTGAACAATCGATGCGCTGTTATTTTTGAAGAGGCATGAACATTATTATTCAACAAATGCTTGAGTACCTCTGTGCCAAGAATGGCTCTAGATGGAAAGTATACAGTGTAAACAAGGAGGGGAGGTGCTACTCTCACAATACCTTGTATCCTAATGATTTGCTGAATCACAATTAACCTAAAGACTTCAGGACCATTTTAACCTAAACTTTTTTACTCAGGCTGGAAAATGTCTGCATATCAAATATTATCATAATTCATATTTAGCTACTATGTATTAGATAATATTAACAAAACTCCAAGACTTAACACATTTAACACACACTTAGCTATTCAAATATCTTTGGTGAGACTCTTGTCATCAAGTAGTATGATTATTTATTCATTAATGGTCTTATATCTTGTTTAATTAAGAATAAGCAGAGGCCAGAATCTCTAATAAAAATACCAGCTATAGATCTATCTAGAGAAAGTCATTTTTCAACAATCTTTTTGGTCAACTGAATATTTAATATATCAAAGATGCTTTGTAATATCTTGCAGAGAGATATCAGAACAAAAATAAATCTGTCAGATATTATGAAGATTTAATGCTGATGACTCTCAGATCCCCTAAATTATGAGTCTCTTGTATCTAACTGCCACCTGACATTCCTACTTAGCTATCTTGAGTTACTTCAAACTCAAAAATCGAAACTTTTAGCTCTTATTCTCTACAAACCTGCTTCTTCTCCACAGTTCCTATCTGTGAATATAACAGTAATGATTAGGACAGAAATATGGATGTCATCCTTAACTCGTCCCTTACTCTCCTACTCAATTCCATTATAATTAATCACCAAAGTTGATGTATTCTGTTATCTAAATCTCTCTCAAATCCAACCACATCTTATCTCCACTATCACCATTCTAATGTCAGGCCAGCATCCTCCCTGTACTAACTGGTCATCCTGAATCCAATCTAGATTCTCCTCCAAAGCATTCTCCACATTTTAATCAGGGACCTTTTCTAAAACACAAATCTGATCACATCACACTTATAAATCTGTTAACCCAAATTCCTTAAAATGGTTTATACAACTCTCACTAAAACAGCTCAAGCTTTACTCTCTTGTCTTATCTCTTGACATCAGCCAAGCCTGCATCCTCACTCCGTATAGAACTCTACACTTAAGACATGCCACATTTCTTTCAATTCCACCAATCTTCCCTTTCTCTTACCTCTCACTGTTTCCATTTGCTATTTATTCTGCTTACAACAATCTTTCCCCAACTTTTTATCTAGAAAATCACCAACAGTTCCCTCCAAGATTTAGTTTAAATGTCACTTCTGGTAGGTCTTGCTGTATTTCCATTCAGTCATTCAATATATCTTCATTAAATGCCTATGAGTAAAATGCTGGCCTAAGTGTTTATATATTAATAAAATTGACATAGTCCTCACCATTTAGAAACGCAGACTATCACAACACTAATCACATTTTATTGTAATTACATATTTAGTCATCTTTCTTCCTCAAACTGGTAACTAGTATAAAGTATGAGCTAAAACCCACTGAACTACAGTAACTGCCTCATAAAAACACTGAATGAATCATTAAAACACTAAACAAGTATTTACTAACTAACAGATCACGTGACAGGAAGGCCTACAGTCCTCAACTCAGCTACTAGACCCTAAAAGGTTTCAAATATTTCCTTTAATAGTCATCTCAAAAGAAGTGCAGATCAGAGGTCAGAAGATTCAACGTTCTCATTATCTATGTGACCTCAAGCCAGTTTTTAATTATATACAAGAGTTGTCCGGAGAAAAATCCAGCCATAAATGCCTCTATTTTTCATATTACATGGCTGGATATTTTTCTGGACAGCGGAACCTCACACTCTTATGTGTAATATTGTAATTTGTAAATTAGTTGTGAGTATGAAGACTTTCACAGTATAATTTATTTCTTGGTGGGTTTAAAATGAGACTTGTTTAAAAAGTTTGAAAAAATACAAACAAGGAAACAGGTCAAACAATGAATTTCTAAGCTGTAGTAAACTATAAACTTTAGTACACTTAAGAAAATGCCAGTATGCTGTCAGCACTGCGGCCTGGGTTCGATTCCCAGTCAGGGAGCTACCCACATACCAAAAAGCAAAAAAAAAAAAAAAAAAAAAAAAAAAAAAAAAAAAGAAAAGAAAATGCCAGTAACTTTGACAACATGAACATCCAGTTAAATAAAACTGTTTCACAAAGTAATTTCTGGAAATTATAGTTTAGTTCACAACCCCTCCATCCACATATTCCCAAGGTCATCCTACAGTCAAAATTCTATTCTTTCCTTCAGAGTCCAACTTAAATGCCACCTTCCGTCTATGAAGCCTTCCCAGATCTCTTCCTTCAAAATTAGCTTGATAGTCCTACTATACCATACATAACTGACAGAATTCTGCTCATGACTTACATATAAAAATGGCACTGAGAATTCTAATTATCAATGCATACTTAACATCTAGCACAATGCCTAGAATATTATGTTTCCGCAAAGACTTACTGAATGTCTTGTTTTATTTAGCACTTTTATTACACTTTAGACCAGAGATGTCCAATCCTTTGGTTTCCCTGGGCCACACATAAAATACACTAACACTAACAACAGTTGATGAGCTAAACAAACAAACAAACAAAAAACTTCACACTATCTCAAAATGTTTTAAGGAAGTTTAGGAATTTGTGCTGGGCCGCATTCAAAGCTGCCCTGAGCTGCATGCAGTCCGTGAGCCACGAGTTGGACAAGTATGGTTTAGACCTACCATGGAAGGTTCAACTATAGCAATGGCAAAATTCTTTGGTCTAACAGGGCAATTTTATGGCTTCCTCTTCACATATTGGAAGGTCACTTGCCACTTAGTTTTTAACTGTTAAGTCAAAAACCACTTCAGATTTGGGTAGAAATTCTTATAATAAATAGAGGCATGGATGAAACTTTCTTTGGAAAGATAAACTAACAATTCAGCTTAAAAACAGATCAATGCAGCTAACTTAACCTTTTCAACAAATGAAACAACATAGTGAATCCAAGGACAAGTTTTAAAATGAAGAACAAGAGAAATACAAACATATTCAGGAGTAAAGCTATCACAATGGAAAATACTGTACAAAATAAGTCACACAAAAGGCAGTATCTTAATACTTAAAAATAACTCAGAGAAAACCATTATAATAATGTTAAGGATTTTTTCAGCCCTCTTTTTTCTCATATTAAATTTAGCACTTTCTAGAATTAAAGAATTTGAAAAAAGAAGTTCATTGATTTTAAAGCTGGATCTGATACTAATAATTATAGCTTATTATACATGCTAAAGGCAGTAAAAATAATAACCACAAAGAAGGAACTTTCCAATGCCTGAGTTGCAAGAGATAACATATTTTGACTGGCATACTGTTGATCTAGATTTAATTAAACTAATACCTATTAATGACTTTTATTATCTTTTTATTTACAGATTATGCTAACATTAGTTTGTAGCACATTATAAAGAAATTCATCATTAGAAAACATTTATCCTAAATAAACAGTATGAAAAAAAACAAAGGAGGCTATTTACTGACACATAAGCATATATGACTTTTATTAAAATCTGGTTATTCAATATTAAAAACTAAATGTCATACATAAAACAAAGTTATGTTCATCAATGGATTTAACAATGAAGGAAAAATATTTGCAAATTATATATTCTCCCGTTAGAATTAAGTTATGATAATGGTGACATTTCAAACCTTAAGAGGAATCTCGCAAAATACAGTCAAATAAATAACCATTTTTCATTGACTAGACTGGCAAGAATTAAAACACAACTTAGTATTTAGCAGAATGTGGAGAAACAGATACTCTTGATAACTGCTAATAAGAATGTTAAGTGGTACAATCTCACTGCAATTTTGCAATCTATGTCAGAAATTAAGTTCACATACACACACTGACAAGCAATCCACTGCTACAAATTATCCTACAAACACTCTCACAAACAATCCCAATACAGTCAGGAATATTTATTGCAACATTGATATTACAACCAAAAAAAGTCTGAAATTTACCTGTGTCTATCAATAAGGAAACAGTTATGTTTTATTAAATGTAGCACATACATGAAAAAATACCCAAGATATATTGGTAAATAAAAACAAAAAAGATGCAGAATACAGGCCAGCTATTTTTGATAATTTATGGGGAGCAGACTGCTGGGTAAGAGAGGAAAGTTTTATTTCTTTTTTTAAACATTTTTGTACTATTTACTCACACCTATAAACAAATGTGACTTTTATTAAAAAAATAAAATTCTGAATGTATTTTGCTTGGCAATATATTTTTTAAAAGGTCCAATTGACACTGTGCAGTCTCATCAAGAAGGAAGAACAAAAAATTTTATTAATTAAAAGTTTCTTTTCACATAACAGCAATGGATACAGTGCTACTAAAGCAGCTGAAGCACAGATAGGTTAATTTGGATATTAAGGAAATTAAAATAATATAAGTCAAACATACACAAAGAACTTCAAACCCTTGAATTCAGGGATCCTGCGAAGTGGAAAAGTGTAGCAGCAGCTGACTATATAAAATATTGAGGAACAAAATGAAGAGGAAGAATCTGAAACTGAGGTATACTTATCAGCCTCTGAGTAAAACCAGTATAAAATATTTTAAAGCTATATAAGTCAAGCAATCACAAGGTTAAATTTCTCTAAATACTCTAATTTTATCAACAACAAAACATTTTACATCCAGGCTGAAACAAAAGAAATAACTGAGGTTCTACATTCAATAAAAATCTGTGTCTAAGAAAATCCTTGAAGGGAGACAGAAAAACAGCATGAGATGGGGTCAATGTCCAACTCTTATGTTCAACCTTTATGGCAGAAGCTGCAGAGAGGAAAAGCAACAAATTGATCCCAGTGGGAAAGAACCACTCCTTGCTTTGGACTTGCTAGAAGGGAATCAAGCTTCAGGCATAAAATCCCCCAGGTGACTACAATAGCCAACCCAACTAGCCGAATTACAAATATGGAAGAAGAAATCTAGTGTAAATGCTTTAAAATTTTTTCAAAGTTTCATTTCTTAAGAAAATATACTGCTTATATATATTACAAATCTATAATGATAAATTAAAAAAAACATAAAAAAATACTTTTCAGCAATCAGCAAGCTTCTCAAGCTATAGGAATAAAAAATGTTATCACATTTCCAGGCTATGATTCAATTTCTTCCTCCACTCCAAGTTTCTTACCTTCAGGAAAATGAGGAAAAGTTTACTTTTTACAGATATGACCAGTATTCCTAATCTTCTACTTGTATTTGTCTAAGACATCTTTTAAAATCTTTAAAGAAATAACTAGTACAAACTCACAAAGAGAATATTATTAGTAGCAAATACTCCAATTTCCATAACATGAATCAATGCCTTCATTTAGAAAGAGTAATCAAAATTAACAATGATGAGCCATTTTATTCCAACTGGACTGAAAGAAGACTTGGAGGATATTTTACTTCTCTTTCCAAAAATGCCTATTACGCTGCTTCTTTATTGATCTCATTGGCTTCTTCCTATAGCCCAATAGCAACTATAAGGCCAATGCCCCCGTCCCATTCCAGCAATTATCTGAATCCCTATTTGTCTGAGAGAGAACTCTGTTCATTGTTCCATGTTTAACAAACATTCACAAACTACATTGTACTTTGGCACTGTGATAATAAGATAAGTATGAAATAGACTTATCTTCCAAAAGCTAACAGACTACTAAGTGTGGCCAAGTCTGGCTCAAGGGACAATATGAGCATAATGCTTGAGAAGGGCTAAATTAAGTGGACATCTGGGAGAAAGTACATTGGCGGTTGGGGAGGCAAGGGTTTGGGGAAGAGTGACAACATCCCTAGGACTAAAACTAGGAATATAAAACATATTTTGTTTATTCAGATAATTCCATGTATTCTGAAATAGCTACAGTGAGATCACTGTATGCTGTCTTGTAGAACTCACATTGTATTGTGCAGGAGATGGGATGGGGGACAACAAGAGGGAAAAAGCAGTGTAGAACTTTAGCAAGTGAGCTCAGAGACTTGGAGAATCCAAAAAACAAAATTATAATGAGAATGCATAAAAATTTATAGTATGTTCATACAATGGAATATTACTCAGCATTATAAAATAACGAACTACTATACAACAAGGAGGAGACTCAAAATCATGTTGAATTAAAAAAGATTCAAAAGAGTACATATTATATATAATTCTATATACATTAAGTTCAAGGCAAAACTAAGCTCTTCTGATAAAATTCAGAAAGATGCTTCCTTCAAGGGGAAAAGCTACTCTATTGGAAAGGGAAGAGCAAGAACTTCCTGGGACAATAAAAATGATCTACATCTTGATCTAGATGGTGGTTACACATGTGAATATATAAAAACTCATTCAGCTCTTTACTTTAAATCTTCCACATTTTACTATACATAAATTTGAAGTTAATAAAAAAAGAAAATGCATATATAATTATGGTGGAATAAGGTCAGAATAAATTAAACCAGTGTCACCCCATGAGCAATATCTAACATATAAGAAACCAGAGTAAGAATTCCAATAAATACTGTATATTCAACTAGCAAACAAATTCCATCTTTGATCTTAAGTACAAAAGTCTAGCTGCTTCTCTTCTTCAGGAAGTTAAATAGGCAAATGTTACTCATAATAAATGCTATGAGAATAAAGTACTCTTCCTAAAGAAAAGAAATAGCTCACTATTAACCAAAATAAAAAAGTTTCCTAAAAAAAAAAAAAAAGTTTCCTACACAGCAATACCTACCTTATAAAAGGTACTATAAAGATTAATAAGGCACAAGGAGTGCTTAACAAAATATACAGACAATACTCTTCAAACTATGATTACTATTATTATTATATAACAGCACTAAAGGAAAAATTTTCTCAAAGTATACTTAAACCACTTATTGAGAATACAATATTATTGGCATATTACTCAACTACAGCACTTCTCCATCCTAGGCTTTGTTTTTTTAAACTTTGAAACAGCAAGCTTCTGACAGCTGCTTAGATTAGGAAAAAATCAAGTTAACCTCAATTTTATCAAAGTAGTCTTCTTCATCTGTTTATATCCTGAAGCCATGTTTACCTACCAATAGATAGTAAATGTATCTTTTTAACATTACAACAGTTTGTATTATTAAAAAGCATTCTTTCACATACCAGGCCAAAAGCACACAACCACAATTTAATTTTTGGAAAGTCAAGTCTTAAAAATTAAAGCAAATCAGAATACTAAATTTAAGAAATCATTCAGTAGAGAAACCCACAAGAAAAATATCAAAACACTCATTTATAATTCTGAACATTATGTAACAAAGTCACAATGTGGATAATTAAACCAATCTGTGGAAATGCTTCATTAATGGAAATAAAGTAGAATTCACCAAAGCAAAGACTACTCAAGTACTATAATCCACTAAGCACTGAAGCAATCTAACTAATCTCTTATTGAACTGGTTTCTGAGTGGCTACACCAAGCACCAATTTGATTTCCTGGCATGTTTTATAGTCGTTGGAAATGGAAACTGCATATCTAAGTTCTAAAACTCAACATAAAAGAAGAAAAAGTAAAAGTTTAGTTCCAAATTTTGATAGCTAGTTTTATTCCCACCAAAACAAATAGACAAAGTTCATCAAAAAGTCAATTCTTATTTCAAAATTTTATTTAAAAACTCAATTCTAGACTTTAAGGCACCTTTTTAAAACACTCCCAGTTTGGCATGTAACATTTAACAAAGTAATCTTCTACTTACCTAGACTTTGTCTTATTAGCATCTTGCTGCAAGAACAATCTCATTCGAAATTATGTCAAACCTGAAAGAATACAGATAAAAACCATCATTTAGTTTTCTGCTTCAGATATAAGTAAGTACATCTCTGATATCTTATGTTTTCAAATTAAAAACTGCAAGTTAGAATTTTTTCTTGATATAACATCTACCCAAAGAAGTGCTCAACTAAAACGATCATTTTAACCTGCAGGAAATGTGTTAAGTATTATTTTTTTGAGAAACAATAATCTATTAAAATGAAAAACTTAAACTTTCTAGTTCTCTTAAAAAAATTTTACAAAACTTGTTTTCATTTATTTTAACAAGTATAGCAACAGCGATAAATCAAGATTTGTTCATAAAACACTTCTATCTTGATCAATGTTTATCTAATACTACTGTGTATATACCAAAAATGTGCCAAAAAGCTCAGGAAAAAATAGAGAATGAGATGGAATAAAAAGTATATACTAATAGTAGCCATAACAATGGCTACCACTAATTAAGTACTTACTAAATGCCAAGGAACATAACTCCAGAGAATAGCATACATTGATAATCTACTACTTCCTGAATTAAATCTTCCATCTAGTGTAATGTAACCTCTATCCCAACACTCCACTGACAATTCACTTTTCAAAAATCTACCTACCCTTAATTTCATCACATTCCATAAATTCTGAAAACTCAGTTATGTCCTTCCCTGAACTCTACAAACCTCCTTCCCTTACCTGAAAACAGCTTGTTACTGTTCTGAATTTTCATTCTCAAAAAAAAATGGAAGCACCATACCTATTGCTATTATCTAGATTACTGTAACTGTTCTATTTCCAGACTCATTGTTATCTCAAATTCATCTTTTCCAGAACTATATAAGTAATCATTTGGCAATGGTTATCTTGAAGATGTCACATCTATGCTTCCAGTCCTTCAATAGTACTCACCAATGATTTCAGTCTTATTTATCTATCCCTGATCTTTATTCTCCGATTCACTCCACACTACTAATACACCCAACACCTTCAACTCCCAGAATACCCCCATGCTCTCAGCTTTCATGCCTTCCCATGGTGAACCATACCTACTTTCTCTGTATCTTAGTTAATACATTTTTACTAGTTTTTCGGTATTTCATTCATTCACCCTGTCAGATCCTTCTTTAATCCTATCAACTAGGTTAAAGTTGTGTTTCTCAATTGCTTGGGACTAGCCCTGTTTACTTGTGTGTTTTCTGAATGACAGTGTGGGGAAGAATTCATTTATCTCATTTTATCTCTTTCACTGGATGGCATACTGTAAAAGCTGACAATGCAGGTTGAAAGACTATAGAAACTGTTTTATATCCTAAATTTCACATAGGAATATAGAGGAAAAACAAGTAAAATTCAGACTGAGCTGAATTCACGTTTTCAAAAACCTGAGGAAAAATACTCACATCACTTCTAGATTTAGTAATGTTACTTTATGAAATAACTATGTCTCAGTAAACATACAACCCAAGTGCAGCCTTTTATTGGGTGAATTAATTTCACTGATTATCAGTACCAAAATTTTGGTAGTAAATGTTTGGATTCCTACAGAAACAAAGTTTGTGGGGTATAAATCCTAGACTAACTTAAGTACTAACCTTAAGCAGAAAGAGTTGGACAGGTAGGCAAATATGGTTTTAATACTAATAATATCCATAATCTAGAAAAGTGGTCCTCAAACTTCAGCATGCATCAGAATCGCCTGGACTTGTTCATACAAACTGCCAAGTCCCACACTCTAAAGTTCTTTTTTTTTTTTTCCCCAAAGTTCTTGATTACAAAAGTCTAAGAGTGGAGCCTGAAAATTTACATTTCTTTCTCTTTTTTTTTTAATTCATTTTTATTGTTAGACTTATTGGGGTGACATCTGTTAGCAAGGATTACATAGGTTTCAGGCATAGAATTCTACAGTGCATTGTCAACTTGATGTATAATAAGTTCACATTTCTAATAAGCCCTAAAGAGATGCTGGATGCTGCTACTTCCAGGACCACACACTGAGAACCACAGACCTAGACAGAGTTTTCTGTGTAATGTCTAGAGCACAGGTGTCCAACGTTTTGGCTTCCCTGGACCACAGTGGAAGAAGAACTGTCTTGGGCCACACATAAAATACACTAACACTAATGATAGCTGATGAGCTTTAAAAAAAAAAAAAAAAGAAAGGTTGCAGAAAAAATCTCATAATGTTTTAAGAATTTGTGTTGGGCCACATTCAAAGCCAACCTGAGCTGCAGGTTGGACATGCCTGGAGACGAAATAAGAGCATTTTCTCTGCCACCCACAGCCACCAACCTTTACCCATCCAGGAATGAACACTGGGACCTATTACAACTAAACTATAAATCAAAGTGAGATCAATAAAAGTGTGATTGGCTAAAAATGGCCCAACGAAAGATATCCACATCCTAATCCCTGGAACTTGTGAATGCTCCCTTATATGCCCCCTCCCCCCAACAAAAAAAAAGGGTCTTTGCAGAATTAAAGATGTTGGAGAGATCATCCTGGATTACCTGGGTGGACCCTAAATGCAACCATATGTATCCTTATAAAGAGGGAGACAAAGAAATCTGACTACACAGAGAAGGTGAAGACAAAGCAGAAAGAGATTCAAAAACACAGGCCTTAAAGATTGCAGTCATAGCCAGGAATGCCAGCAGTCACAAGAACTAGAAAGAGGCAAGGGACAGATTCTCCCCTAGAGCCTGTGTAGGGGGGAAAATCCTGCTGACATCTTGATTTCTGCCAGTGATACAGATTTCAGACTTCTGGCTTCCAGAAGTGTAAGAGAATAAGTTTCAGTTGTTTTAAAACACCTACATTGTAGTGAATTGTTAGAACTGTCATAGAAACCTAATACACTAATAGTCTAGGAGATAAATTAGAAGCACTACATTAAAAAGTGTTATGGACTGAACTGTGTCCCTGTAAAATTCATGTTGAAGCCCTAATACCCTATGTGACCCCATTTGGAGATAGGGATTTTAAGGAGGTAATTGGGGTTAATAAATAAGGTCATAAGGGTGGGCCCTAATCCAACATGACTGGCATCTCTGTATCAAGAGAGATACCAGAAATGCATAGATAGAGTCCATGGAAGCATACAGAAAGAAGAGAGCCATCTGCAAGGAGAGAGGCCTCAGGAGAAACCAAATGTAACACCCTAATCATGGACTTCTAGCCTCCAGAATGGTGAGAAAATAAATTTCTATCGTTTAAGCCATCCAATCTGTGGTATTTTGTTATAACAGCCTTAGCAGACTAACACAAAAGGATACACGTTTGTACAACAATGGGAATGCACTTAATGACACTGAACTGTACACTTAAAATAGCTTACAGTGTTATGTTATGTATATTCTATAATACAAAAACAGAGGGTTCCCTGGTGGTATAGTGGTTAGGCTTCAGTGCTCTCAACGCCGCGGCCTGGGTTTGATTCCCAGCCAGGGCTACCCTCCCCCCTCAAAAAAAAAAAAAGAATTAACACAAAAATGAAAGAAGGTGGATTTATTCCTGGAATGCAAGAATGGTTCACCAAATGAAAATCAATCAATGTAGTACCCACATTAACAAAATGAAGGGCAGACACCACAATCATCTCAACTGATGCTGAAAAAGCATTTAATAAAACTCAACACCATTTCACCATAGAAACACTCAACAAACCAAGAACTGAAGGATAATCAGCTGCATGTGAAAAGCCCACAGTTAACACCAGACTCAACACTGAAAAATTGAAAACTTTTTCTCTGAAGATCAAGAAAATAAGGATGTCACTCATACTACTTCTATAGACCAGGAAGTACTAGCCAGAGAAAATAGATAAGAAATAAAAGGCATCCAAATGGGAAAGAAAGAACTAAAATTATGTCTGTAGGAAGCATGATCTTTTAGGCAAAAAAATTCTAGAGACTAAAAAAATAAAAACAACTTAAAACTATGAAATGATTTCAGCAGAATTGCAGAATATGAAATCAGCACATGAAAATCGGTTGTTTCTATATACTAATAATAATCAATCCAAAAAACCACATTATGAAAACAATCTTATTTACAAAAACATCAAAAAAAAAAAAAACCTTCAGAATAAACTTAACCAAGGAGGCAAATGACTTGTACCTGGAAAACCTACAGAATATTATTAAAATAAATCAAAGATATAAATAAATGGAGAGACATCCTATGTTCATGAATTGGAAGACTTAATACTGTTAAATGTCCACAGTACCCAAAGCAATCCAAAATTCAGTGCAATCCCTATCAAAATCTTCTGCACATCAAAGGAAACAACTAATAGAGTGAAAAAGCAATATACAGAAGGAGAGAATAATTTTAGC
This sequence comes from Lyroderma lyra, assembly GCA_004026885.1. NCBI lineage: Eukaryota > Metazoa > Chordata > Mammalia > Chiroptera > Megadermatidae > Lyroderma > Lyroderma lyra. Next base: position 293,554 of record PVJL010000962.1, on the reverse strand, counting down.
AAATCATATCTGATAAGGGGTTAATATCCAAAATATAGAAGGAATATCTACAACTCATCAACAACAAAAACAAAAATAACTCAATTTAAAAATGGGCAAATAATTTGAATAGACAAATATCCCAAAAATATGTACAAATATCCAGGTATGTGAAAAGATGCTCAACAATGCTAATCATGAGAAATGTAAATTGAAATCACAATGAGATACCTATCATTTTATATCCAATAGGATGGGCACAATCCAAAAAACAGAAAAATCACATGTGTCGCCAAAGATACAAAGATTTGGAACTCTTGTGCATTGCTGGTGGAAATAAAAAATGGTGCAGTCATTACGGAAAATAGTACAGCAGTTCCTCAAAAAATTAGAAACAAAATTACCATATGATCTAGCAATCCCAGTTCTGGGTGTGTGTGTGTGTGTGTGTGTGTGTGTGTGTGTGTGTGTATGTATGTATATATATCTCCAAAAGAATTTAAAGTAGCATCTCAAAGAGGTATTTATTAATACATACCCATGCTCACTGCAGCATTATTCACAATAGCCAAGAAGTGGAAGCAACTTAAATGACTACTGACAGATGAATGGATAGAGGAAATGTGGTATATGCATACAATGGAATATTATGCAACCTTTAAACAGAAGGAAATCTGTAACATACTACATTATGCATGAACCTTGGGGACGTTATATTAAGTGACATAAGGCAATCACAAAAGGACAAATATGGTATGATTCAACTCACACGAAGTCTAATACAGTCAAAATTAGAGAAAAATTTTAAGTAGAAAGGTCACTGGCCAAGGGTTGGGGGTAGAGGGAGACAAAATTAGTGTTTTAATGGGTAGTGAGTTTTAGTTTTACAAGATAAAAACCAATTCTAGAGATTGCACAACAATGTGAACATACCTAACACCACTGAACTGTATACTTAAAAATAGTTCATGGTAAATTTAATGTTAGATTATTTTTACCACAATTTAAAAAATAAATATTAAAAAAAAAACACACACACACAAGGAAAAAAACAACACACACACACACACAAGGGGCAAGATGGAATAATAGGGGTTGAGTTTGTTCTCTACCTGAAAAGCCTAAGAAACAAGCAATACATTAAAAAAAATGACAGTTTTCAGATATTAAACAGACAACCACTGATGGTGAACCCTGAATGGAAACAAATGACAAGCACACTCCCCAACAATCCCAACTTACTGTCTGGAACGAGTAGCCAGGCAAAGTCTGTGGTCTCAGATCAAGAATACCTTTCAGTATCCAGCTGTAAAATAATTAAAACAAGCCTGTGTGGAAACTACCCAAGGCCCAAAAAAGGAGCCACCCAAAAGGATGAGAGGGATAATTGCCCTAGTCCCACACAAAGCCAGAAATAATGCCTATTCCCTTAAGACAGAATGGAAAACCTCTTAATTCAGGCAGCCCTGACTAGAGTAACTCTACATCAAATGCTGTTTGAAAGACGGACCCAAAAGGGGTATGTGGCTCAGGAAGGAAGCATTACAAAGAGGCATGAAAAAACTTTGGGGGGTTATAAGTATATTCATTATCTTGTTTGTGGTGATAACCTCTTAAGTGTATACATATCTCAATAGCTATCATACTACACACTTTAAATATGTGTATTTCACCACACAAAGTTGTATGTCAACAAGTCTGTTTTTAAAACCTCAGTTACAACAAAACAAACAAGCCAATTACTATACAGGCAGAAAATTTGAAAGAGCACTTAACCAAAGATACATGAGTGACAGGTTAAGTATTTGAAAACACACTCAATGTAATTTGTCATTAGGAAAGTGCAGCTAAGCCACAATGAGTTATCACTACACAACTATAAGAATGGCTAAAATTAAAAAACAAAAACCTACTAAATGCTGGCACACATGTGAAGGAACTGAAAATCTCATACAGGAAGATAAAATGGTATTAATCACTTTGTAAAATGTTTTACCATTTCTTAAAATGTCGAACATACACCTACTACATGATCACTACCCAGTACAAATGCTCATCTTTAACTGTAACAGCCAAAAGCTGAGTAAAAAAAATCCAACATGTGAATCTTTACATTATATCTTTACAATGGAGTAAGAAGGGCTGAACTAATGATACATGCAACATGGATGAATCTAAAAATAATTATGCTAAGTGAAAATATGTAGACAAAAAGATTACATACTGCATTATGGGAAGGAGCAACAAATAGGAAAGGAGTTCAAAGGGGCAAAAGAACACTTTTGATGGTAAAGGACATGTTTATTATCTTGATTGTGGTGATGGTGTCATGGTGTATACAGACATCAAATTGGTTCAAACTATACAATTTAAACATGTAATTTATTACATAGCACTTATAGGTCAACAAATGTTTTTTAAAATCACAATATAAGAATAATAAACTTGGAGAAAAAATGAAGTCAAAACTCAAATTAGGAAAGTTAGAAAAAATAAGGAATACAAAAAGATCACTGTCATTTATAAAAAGATTAATAGTACAAATGAATCATCTTTCAATACCTGCAACTGGTACTACAATTACCCTACAATTGGTAATTCTATGTATGAACAATACTTCCAAAATCTCATCAGACACAGCCTATGAAACAAGTATAATTAGTTACCTGGTCTACTGAACAGATTGGTGTATTTAATTTATACTTGCCCCAACTTCCATACTCAAACACAATTCTTACTTAAATATAATGGGACTCAACCTAGAACTAAACAAACACTGAAAATTAACTTTATAGTATGAATCAAAACACCTATAAGCAGAAACAGCCCCAATTCTGTACCATCCCATTATTCACTCATGTGGCAATGAGGCTTTGTAGTTTCTCCCATGCAGCGTCTTCCCCCACCATTTAACTCTGGGAGTGACCTTATAAGAAAGGCCAATAAAATGCAGCGGATGTCACAGTTCTGAGCCAGACCTCAAGAGACCACGCATGTTCTGCTCCTGTTGGAATCCTGCCATCACCACGAGAACAAGCCCACTCTACTGGATAATGAAAAGATGGCACAGATGACCCACCCCAGGTCATCCATGAGAACCCAGCCATGAGCAGTAAAGCCACCTTCCCTTCTCACTGCTGAAAGCAGACTCATAAATGAGCCCAGCAAAGGCCCAAAGTACTGCCTAATCAACTCACAGACTTGTTCTAATAATAAATGTTTGTTTTAAACCACCATGTTTTAGAATAATTTGTTAAATAGCAAGAGCTGATAGAGCAACTCTATCTTATAAAGATACCATATTAAATTACTCTTATATAAGAGTTATCTTAGATTAATAATTGATCTAGGCCTCTTAACTTTTCAAAGAGAGACATAAAATTGTCTTTTAATCTTTTATTAGCAGTGGCTCTAAAAAACATTTTGTCACAGTTTGTTAATCTCAGAGACATGTAAGCTGAGTATAATCATTTTTACAAGTAATTTTAAGTCAACTATAATTTTTCAAGAATTTTTGTTGCTTTACTGAATTCAACCACACAATGAAATTTTGCAGGATACTCCAAAAATCTATGAAAACTGTTATAGAACAATCTGCCATCTTGCCTAACATTACTTTTCATATTTATATTAGTGGCACTCTGACTATCCTTCAAGGAAACACTCTTACTCAATCCTAGGCCCCTGAACCAAGGCATGAAAAGGTGACACCCAGGTTGATCTGAGTAACTTGTCCTCCTAGCCACAGTTTCGCTCATGGATGGGAATGTAGTCCAAAGTGGGTCATTTAGAATCCTTCTCAGAATGTATGCAAGTACTGGGAAAGGCACACTCTTCAACAGAAGTAACAGCTACTAGATGATGTAGGTCAGAGCAGCCAGTGGCCCTCTTTGCCACCTCATGGAGATAATACAGGGTCCACTGGACTCTATACATGAATGTCTCACATGAAATGGAGAGCAATGTGAACATGTCACCTAAAGTGTGCTTGAGTGTGATACTGTTATTAATATGTTACAGAATTACATGCTTATGATTTTTTAATAAAAGATTTGGTACAGATTACTAGCTCATGAAAAGTGGACATTACTTGTGCTGGACCCTGTATATTTAGGAATGAAGCCACCACAGAAAAAAATGCAAACCAAGAGACAGAAGCATTATTATCCTAATGATATCATATGCACCCACCCATCCAAAAATGCCTGAAATAACTGCAGAAATAGAATTAAGAAAATACTTATCAACCCTTCTACTGAGACTTACTAGAGCTACTAAACAAAGTATTAAAAATCATCAATTTGAAGACACCGAAAAGCTAACACAACAGTAAAGAATGACCAGGCCAAGATCCAAGACAAGATGGAATCCTACGGATACAAACTCAGCACCCGAGGACGCTTCTGCCTTGAAAGTTACTTGCTAACTCCCAAGATGAGGCAGCTGAGAAACTGATCATTACTTCTGATATTGTTGTAGAGCTAGGGGGACCAAAGGGGAGTGCAAGACTCAGAAATGGTGGAAACCATACTAAGTGCTGCACATTATTTGAGATCCCAAAGGATTTAAGTCTAGTAACCCAGAAGTAAACAAGTCCTTGCATGTACTGTTGCCCTACCTGAAGATATCTAGGTGGCCAAATAAAAAAATCTCAACCCTAGATTTAATTAAGTTACCTCCAGACTGCTGGAGACCCCAGGTGTGGCACAAGCAAACAAAAGAAAAAGATAGTATCACTATAGGGCTCAGAGTCTAGGCCTGGAAAAGCAGCTGGAAATTTAAATGGAGAGAGCACAGCAGTGAGAAAACCAGAGGATTAAAACAAAAATTCTCATTATAAACTTTGCTCAAGTCACTGGATGACTGATAAACTATGTATACACAAGGAACTGAAGGGGTTGAGGGGGGACAAGATGGCAGAGCTGGAGAAAAAGCTACACTTGAAAAACAGAGCTGTACTGTGAGTCGGATGCTTTATCAACAGGGTGCATATACTTTGGGCAGCTGGAAACTGAAGCCCTACAAGGCTGAAGTGTCAGAAGATAGAACCCAAGCCCAACAGAACAACTGGTAATTAGCAGAATCTCTAGAAGCAAAAAAAAACCACAGGGAAAGGTTCCAAATCGACTATAAATTTTACCCAGTAATTCCCAATAAAGCATTAATAATCCAGAGTCACTAAACATATTCATAATGTCTACTTTTCAAACAAAAGTTACATGATATGCAAAGAAACAGGAAACCTTGATCCATATTTAGGAAAAAGGGGAAATCAATAGATCTGACTCTGAGCCCCCTGAATCTTAGAGTTGGCATATAAAGAATTCAAAGCAGCTATTCTAAGTACATTAACTAAAATGAAAAGAAAATACATTCAAAGTATTAATGAAACTTTATGTAAAAAAGCAAAAGCTGTATGCCTGAAACCTATGTAATCCTTGCTAACAGATGTCACCCCAATAAGTCTAACAATAAAAATGAATTGGAAAAAAAAAAAAAAAGCAAAAGCTGAAAAATAACTGAAATAAAAAATTTACTAGAAGATTTTTTAGAGATGACAGAAGAAAGATTGGTGAGCTTGAAATAGGGCAATAAGACTATTTAATTAAAAAAACAGAAAGTAAAATGACTGGAAAAAAATCAACCGAACCTCAAGACCAGTAGGACAAGCTCAGGTAGTACAACAAAGATGTAACCCAACAACACAGACAACAAGATGAAACAGTAGGAGAGAAGAGTGAAAAAGGTACAAAATAATTTTTGTTGAAGAAATAACAGCCCTTAATATATAATGCAACATGTAGATGATGCACTGTAGAATTGTACCCCTGGAACCTATGTAATTCTTGCTGATCAATGTCACCCCATAAGTCTAACAATAAAAAATTTAAAAAAAAAAGCCCTAAACATCTAAATTTGGTAGACAACATTAAAGACACAAGAATTTCAACACACCCAAGCAGAATAAACACAAAGAACCACTACATATCACAGTCAAGCTGCTAAAGGCCTAAGAGAAAACCTTGACAGCACCCTGAGAAAAATTTATGGTTACATGTGGGAAATGACAATGCAAGTAATGGTTGACATCATCAGAAAACAATAGAACTACTGTCACAATCTCTTCTACATCTATTGATACCATCCTTCAAAATGAAGGTGAAAAAAAAATACTTTCAGATAAACAAAAATCAGATTTGTGGCCAGCAGACAAAACAGATATTTAAAAAAAAAAAAAAGGTGGGAGAACGTGAGAAGTAATAAAAATACTTAATCCAAAAGATGGCAAAATGAAGAATAAATAGAAAGCATACAAGATTGTACATTTAAGCCTCAATGCATCAGTAACTACATGAAAGTTAAACAAACTATATTATAAGGCAAAGAAAGAGTGAGATGGGATTGACAGTAAAATGATACAGCGTATACACAACACAAATGTAACCCAATTCAACATAGATAAAGAGAAAAGAACAGAAAAATTTCAAGTAAAAGTTTGGGGGAGAAAATGAATCACAAAAACACTAGCTATAAAGAGGCTGGTGTAGTTATGTTATTATCAAGGTAGGCTTCAAAGCAAAAAGCATTATCAAAGATAATGAGAAAAAATAATGATAAAAGATTCAAGTCATCGGAAACATAAAACCATTCTAAATTTGTGTGCCTGAATGACATGTATTCTAATATATAAAACAAAATTGGACAGAAACATGAGAATGGCAAATTCATAATAGTAGCAGAAATTTTAACAAATTTAATTGAACCAACGTGCAGAAATGAGATGGGTGAGGATAAGTTTTGAATGACATAGTTAACAAAGCTGACTTAACAGACACAAATAAATACTGCACCCAAAAAACTACAGAATGCATTCTTTTCAAATAGACACAAATATTTACAAAGCCTAGCCAATAAACATAAAAGGGTACAATCATATTTGGAATCGAGGAAATGGGAAATAAAATCACTATAAGATACTACTACACATTCTTTAGAACGGCTACAATTAAAGATTAACAATACAAAGTATTGGTGAAGATGAAGTGAAAAGGGAACTTTGTTGATGAGACTCTAAATTGTCAAAAAAAAATAAGCTTTTAAATACCTTCTGAAATGTAACATAAATACAAACTAAAACCAAGCTATTAAACTCCTAGGTACTTACTAAATGTGTATATGTGTGTACTATGAGACAGGTACAAGGAAATGCATAACAACATTATTTATAAAATCCTAAAAGTGTTAACAACCCAAATTTCCATCAACACTAAAATGAATATTTACATAATATACTGTATTGCAATGATAATGAATAAACTACAGTTATAGCAGAAACTGAGATGAATTTTCAAACAATGCTGGAAGGGTCCATTTACATAAATGTCATTATCAGGAAAAATACATAGCTCAAAAATGTATTTTTAAATCATAAAAATATAAAGAAATAACGGGCTATCATAAAAGGTAAGATGGTAGTCTCCTAAGGAAAGAGGGAGGGATGTGTTTCGGAGAGGTCAGAGGGGAGGACGGCAATGTTTTAATTTCTAATTAAGGGGTGATTAAACAGGTATATACTTTTGAATACTAAGTGGTTTATTTTTCCCATGCCTTATTCTGAGTATGCTTTCCACAGTAAAAGCATTTTAAAACTAAAAATGTGGAGATTTAAGGCTTTGCATTCCCCCTCTGTAAGACACTGGCATTATAGTATTTTGTTTTTATTTAATTAAAGTTATACAAATGCGTATTTTAAAAATCAAATTAAAGCTTGTTATGAAAAACAGCCCTCCCCACCACCCTTTCCCTAACCCTCCCACTTTCCCTCCATTTCTAAACAGAAGTGTTCTACTGGTATCATGATTTTCATTTTGGATCTGATTGCCTCCTAGGTGAGAAAGTGACTGAATGCTTTTGTATCCCTTATGTAATTTCCACAAATTATACCATAACCCTGCATGAGGATAGCTGGTTGATTTTTTGACAAAAATACAAAAGCAACTCAATGGAGTTTAAAAAAGTCTTTTCAATAAATGGTGCAGGACCAACTGAATAAATATGGAGGAAAAAAAAACAAGAAAACCGCCCTCAATCTCACACCCTATACTAATATTAATTCAGAACAGATTATAGGCTTAAATGTAAAATCCAAACTATTAATCTTGTAGTAGAGAAAAATCACCAAGAGCTAGAGCTAGAAAACGTTTTTGAAATAACATTAAAAGCTTGACGCATGAAAGGAAAAATTTGATAAATCAGACTTCATAAATGGAAGTATTTCACTCTGTCAAAGACCTGTTAAGAGAATTTTAAAAATAAGTGACAGATTTGAAAAAAATATTTTCAAACTACATACTTAATAAAAGACTCATAAATAAAATCTAAAAGAACTCTCAAAACTAACAGTAAAACCTCAGCAAAAAAATCAAAATAAGGACATTCAAAATCTATTCCATAAAATCAACACTGGCAAAAATAGAGTCAACGTTTTCCAAACTCTAGAAATTCACCAAAGGCTAAACCCAATATCTTGGTAAGACCAGCAAACTTTTATTTTGCCCTATTTCCATCCTCCCACCCCAGATCCATTGTAGTTTTTAAAGCCAAAATGCCACAAGTCTGGTGAAAACCAGTAGTCTTAGGGGGTCAGAGGAGGCTGGGAGTACTGTCACTACCCCATTCCCAGAAGACTGTCATTATTTGACATCTCTAGCGGTTTCCAGGAAGACCCCTCTCCCAAAGCTATTTTATTTTGACCTGACTGAGAGAGCTCAGTCAGTGTAGAAAAAGTATTTTCCCCAGAGGTATTTGTCAAAAATAATCAGAGGCAATTGTTTCATATGTTTGCTGAGGAAGTAACAGTTGAGACATGCAACATGCTAACCAAAAAACTTAAAAGAAAAATGAGGGCTTAGAAGAAATCTAATATTCCTGAAAATCTAGTTGGTCACATGTATGCACGGGACTCTGCACATGGCCAGGGCTCTGCATATGCTCAGGAAAGGCCTGAGAAGGCCCTAAGCACTTCCTCTGGCTAGCCTAAAAGCTCTGCACAAGCAAGAAGTAAAGGGTATGGCAAAGTTACCCACTTCCTGGCTGGGAGCTGAAGCCATGCCCCAACACAGACAGAACCTCTCAACAAAAACTGGGAGACTTACTGGTCCCAGGTATTTAAGGAAACCTCTGTCCAAGTATTAGCTGACCACTACGCTAACTAAGTAAAGAAACTGCAAAGGCCACATATCACAAAGAACACAAAATTTTATAGAATTAATCAGAAAAAAATCATTGAACAAATAACATATCCTGGGAAAGGGAGAATATCTGAGTATCAGAGCTGTCACGCTATTTTAAATTTAGTTTTCAAAAAAATATGACAAAACACTTAAACATCAAAAGTATGGTTCATACAGAGGTGTGAGCGCATGTAGACACACACACACAAAGAACTATCCACAGAAAATGTCCCTGTGGAAACCCAGACATAGAATTCACAATACAAACTTTGGAGACTTTGTATAGTGAGTTCAGCTATTTTAAACATGTTCAAAGCACTAAAGGAAAGTATGATATGGATGTCTCACAAATAAAAAGTATCAATTAAGAGAAATTATGAAAAAGAACAAAACAAATTCTGGAGTTGAAAAATATAATTCTTAAAATGAAAAAATCAATAGAAGGTTTCAGCATCAGATTTGTGCAAGCAAAAGAAAAAAATCAGATAGTATGAAGATAGGTAACTGAGATTATCCACTCTTTGGAACAGAAAGAAAAAAAAAAAGAATGTAAGGTCTAAGGTACCTGAGGGACACCATTAAGTACACCAACATACACACAATGGGAGTGCCAGAAGGAAAGAGAATGGCAGAAAGAATATTTGAATAAATAATTACTAAAACTCCCCTGAATTCAGTGAAAAACTTTAATCACCAAAATAACTCAAGCAACGAAACTCAGAAATCCACACCTAACCACATTATAATCAAACTGCCAAAAAAAGAGAATCCTGAAAGAAGCCAAGAGATAAGCAACTTGATAAATATAGAGAGCCACAATAAAATTAGTAATTTCTCACCAGAAACCAGTAAGACCAGAAGTCAATTGGAAGACATATTCAAAGTACTGAAAAAAATAACTGTCAACAAAAGTCTATGATAATGGTTCTCAACCTTTTCCCTCTTGCATACTCCTTTTCTAAGTTGTACCTGTTGTTTTTAAAACAGCTGTTTTTAAATACTGACACTTTTGTTCAGTACCTATCTTAATGTAAACTAGTGGAAATAAAGTAATAAAGTTAGGAAAAAGAATTGCAACACTAAAAATACAAACCACAGATTTAATTTTAAAATATTTCTAACAATTAAATACTGATAATGATCACCTGGTTTAACAAACTTTTAATTATTGATAATAATACTGATTTGTGCTATCTGAAAAGTCTGTAATAATTGCTATACAGGTCACTAGCTGATTAAAACACTGTTAGGAAGCTTATTTTGAAGCACTTGGTTTCTTGAAATCAGGCTCAAAAGATGCAAGATACAGTCGTTTTTTTTCCCCATTTATATTTTTCAATTACATGTGAAACACAATATTATATTGATTTCAGGTGTACAACATAGTGATATTTATATAACTTACAAAATCCTTATTCCAATATATCTGGTTCCCATCTGACACCATATATAGTTATTACTAACTATATGCCCTATGCTGCACTTTACATCCCTCTGGCTGTTTTGTGACTATGAATTTGTATTTCTTGATTTCTTTCCCTTTTTTACCCACTCTTCCTATCCTCCTCCCATCACTCCAACAAATCTAGTACTCATCTGTTGCCATCCATAGTTATTGCAACATTGACTATATTCCCATGCTATACCCTATATCCCCATAACTATTGCTTTGTAACCAACCAAACTGAACTTCCCAATCTCTTCCCCTTATTTCACCTCCTCCCCCAAATCCCTCCTATCTGGCAACAAACCAAATGTTTTCTATATCTATGTATCTGTTCCTGTTCTACTTGTTTATTTTCTTCTTTGGATTTCACCTATAAGCAAGGTCAACTTGGATCTGTCTTCCTCTGTTTGACACTCCACTCAGGGCAATACCCTTCATGTCTTTTGATTGGAGCTTTTAATCCATTTAAATTGAACTGCTGATGTGTATCTATTGCCATTTTATTGCTCATGATTTTTTCCCCCATTTTAAAGCAGTCCCACTAACAATCCTTGTAACACTAGTTTTGTGGTGAACTCCTTTAGCTTTTTTTTTTTTTGTCTGAGCTCTTTGTCCTTCTATTTTGATAGAGTAATCTTGGATGTAGGTCCTTGCTTTTTATCACATTGAGTATTCTGCCACCTCCTTCTGGCCTTCAAAGTTTCTGTTGAGAAATCAGCTGACAGTCTTATAGGAGCTCCCTTATAAGTAACTAGTTGCTTTTCTCTTGCTGCTTTTAGGATTCTTTGTCTTTAACCTTTGCCATTTTGATATTATAATGTGTGTTGGCATGGACCTATTTGTTTGGGACTCTCTATGCTTCCTGGAAGTGTATGTCTCTTTCCTTTGCCAAGTTAGGAAGTTTTCAGTCATTATTTTCCAAATTGGTTCTCAATTCCTTGCTTTCTCTCTTCTCCTTCTGGTACTCCTATGGCGTGATTGTTGTTGAGTTTGATGTTGTCCCAGAGGGCCCTTTAAGTATCCTCATTTTTTTGGATCCTTTTTTGTTTTTGTTCTTCTAACTGGTCTTCCAATTTGCTGATTCCATCCTCTGCTCCATCTAGTTTGCTGGTGATTCCTTCTACTGCATTATAAATTTTAGTTATAGTATTTTTCATTTCTGATTGGTCCTTTTTTATGGTTTCTATGTCCTTCTTTATGCTTGCTATCTTTGTGTGAAGTTTTCATTAAGTTCCTCCAACATCCTTAAAGTCATCATTTTGAGCCCTGGATCTGATAGGTTGCTTGCCACCATCTTGTTTAGTTCTTCTTCTGGAATTTTTTGCCACTCTTTTATTTGACACATTTTTTGTTTCCTCATTTTGAATCCCTGTCCATATTTGTTTCTATATATTAGGTAGATCTGAGACATCTCCCAGTACTGTTGGTTGACCTTATGTAATAGGTGCCCTATGGGACCCTGGCACTATCTCCCAGGTCACCTGTGCTGGGTGCTCCTGTAGATTCTGGTTTGATGCCAGGAATGTGCCTGGAGCTACTCAGCAGAAGTCTCAGATCACACAAATGCCAATCACCACCACTGAGGCCTATGGACTTAAAACAGTTTTCCAAGAAAGACTGCAATATGAGTAGGGCCGGCTGCTCATCAGAGAAAGTGCTTCTGGTGTTGGTGAAGGTGTGTGGGGTGGCATCTCAGTGAGTCAGCAGGGTGGAGCAAGTAAAGCTTAACAGACCAATCAGGTTCAGATTTGGCTGTGTAGAGGCAAGATGGCACCTACCAGCTGGTGGCATGGGAGGAGGGCATAGCCAAGAAACATGTCAAATGTCCTCTTGCCCTCACTCCAAAGCCACACACCTCAGTATGCCCCATTATATGCCTCCAATGCCTCAAGTCACTATCTCTCTGCCAGACCCCAGGTGAGTACCCATGACTGAGTCTGCACAGGCACTTTAAGAGGAGGTCTAGGTTTCCCAGAGCCTTCTGTACAGACCAAATGGTCAGGGTCTCCACTGTTTTCACAGTTAAATGTTGTGGAGCTCCTCTTCCCAGTACCAGCACTCTGGGCTAGGGAGCCTAGTATGGGGCTGGGGTCCCTTGCTCATTTGGGGGGAAGCTCCGCAGCTGAGATTCTCTACCGCCACTGGAGGTTTGGCTGCGTTCACATCTGAGCCTCTCCTCCCAGTCTCACTGTGGCCCCCTCACTTTGCTATCCTTAGTTATATATCCTCTGTTCAGCTAGACTTCAAATGGTTCTCCATGTTGGTTGTTCAATTACTTAGTTGTAACTTTAATGTGTTCACAGAAAGCAGCAGATGCAGTGTTTCTCCAATTCACCATCTTGGATCTCTGCAAGATAGTCTTACTAAATCTGGATTTGCATTAAGCTTGTTGCAGTACTTATTTTCTATGAAGGTGTAAGAAGGAAAAGCTCTCTCCACTATTTCAGTATTAGTAAATGAAAAGGTGTTTGAGTGTCTTCTCAACTGAGCTGTTTGTATTCCTCACTGACATCTACCCAGGAGATAAGAAGATGCTATCTTTTAAAATCAGAATTTAAAGAACAATCAGTTGAAAGTTCGATTAACTGCTCTTTTCCATTGATTGGTTAGCTTCTTTGAAGAATTCACTGAAGGGATCAGCAATCCAGTTGTTTCCTTTTCCACGTTGAGGAAAGTGCTTAAAAAGGACACCTGAAGATCCTGCAAGTGACTTACAATATTCTTGTTCATGTTTTGGGACAGGTGCAAGTCATTCTCAGATATGAAGTTGTGCAGAGTTTCAAAACCTTCAGGCTGACCTCTTTCAATATATTCTTTCCAAAAGTCCAGATTTTTAATCGGCTCAATTTGTCAGTTACTTTGACTAGTAATTGAGCTGTTTTGCAGTCCCAAATTGAGTTTATTTCTAGAAAAGTATCTGATATATATGAAAGACTTTGAAGCCAATCACTGTCCTGAAACTTTGGAGCAAGAGGGAAACAACAGTCTTCAAAAAATACCTGGACTTCATGTCTAAGTTCAATCATCTGTGTTAAGTACTTTGTCATGAGATAGCCACCTTACCTCCGTTTATACTGTAAATGCTGTTCATTTCTTCACACATTGTTTTAACAATCTGGAGTTTTGCAGTTGTGATTTCATAAAGTCTACAACTTTTACACCCTCACGAAAAACATCTTTCAGTTCACTAGGAAGACACTTGGATGCAAGGCTTTTATCTATGAATGCAGCAGTGACTCCATGATACATGGGGAGTTGTTTCTTTAATTCGGCCACGTAGGCCTATAAAACCACCTGACATAGGCTTGTCTCCGTCAGTGCACACAACAATTCGACCCACTAATGTCCTTTTCAATGAAATAAACATTGATTGCATTAAAAGTATCTTCACCTGTGGTACACTCTGTCAATGAGTAACAAAGCAACAGGTTTTCCTTCATTTCATTTCCTACCAAGTACCTTGAGATGATGACCAAAATAGATAAATCAGCAACATCTACACTTTCATCAACCTGGATGAAAAAGAATTTACTTTTTCTATATCTACTACTATAACTTCAACATCGTCAGACATTTCTTTAATTCGTCAAGACATGCTGTTGTTTGAAAAAGAGATCATATTGATTTTGCATACATGTTCTTCCCCAAACATACAAAAAAAAAATGGTATCCTTAATATAAGGAGAAATTAAATCTTCAGCTATGGTGTGGTTTTTACCACATTTAGCTATGTGATAAGCAATATGGTATGAAGCCTCAATTGCATTCTCATTGTCTTTCCTTCCTTATATCATGTTTTCTTAGCACCCAAAATAATGTATTTCTTTGTTTTTATACATAGGATGTTTAGTGTCTAAATGTTGTATAAGTAGAGGGGGTTTAATGCAACCATTACTTATTATTTCCCACACACAACACAAAAAGGCTTAAGACAGTCATCATTCCCTACAAATGAAACCCATTATTTAATATACTTTTCAGAGTATCCCCTTTTCTTTTGTGTAGTACCTGAGGCATGCATCTTTTTTTATTATCTCCCAGTGTGGGTGTACTTGTAGCTATGGACATGTGTTGAGAAGTACTTGGTGATGGGTTATAAGCCACATCAAGCTTTGGTTTTTGAACCACTGATCCATAACTGACATGCTTAAAAATCACTGACAATAATAATTGAAACTATGTTAAACATTAAATAAAAAACTACTTGAAAAGAATCATGATTAAAGACAACATACTTTCTTTTACTCAGTCAATAACTAAATTGATAAAACAATCTTGCTACGGATGTATTTATATGTTTGGGGAAGATCTAGAAATGTTGCAAATGGTTTGTTCTGAAACTGTGCATAATGATTGGTAGAAGAGCAGTTGGGAGAAGGGTTCATAGCCACACCCTCATCAATCATCATTTGCTAATGTGATCTAATTTTGAAGTGTCTCCATTAACAGTGATTCAAACTTGACATTATTGTCCATAATTAACGTTTTGCATTTTTTCACTTTACTTGTATTTTTGCCATTACTGATGACTTTTCGCATACCCATGAATGGCCCAGCATGTACCCCCAGGGGGTACATGTACCACCACTTGGGAACCAATGGTCTGTAACTACTTTTCAAAAATAAAAGAAAAATTAAGACATTCAGATAAACAAAAAAATAAGAGAACTGGTTGCTAGTAGACCTCATGTACATGAAATACAAAATGGTGTCCTTCACACTGAAATGAACCAACACTAGATAGTACTCAAATTTACCAAGAAAATAAAAAGGATGGTAAAGGTAACTAGACAGGCCAATATAAAAGACAGTATATTTTTAAATTTGTGACTCCTTTATACTTCTATTAGATTTAAAACATATATAAAGATGTACTTTTCATGACAATAGTATCACAAAAGGGCAAGAAATGGAGATACATAAGAGCAAAATTTTTGTGTATTATAAAAATTAAGTTGCTATTAATCCAAATTAGGTTGAAATGAAATTATTAATTGTAATTCTCAGGGCAACCATTATAAAATGAAAAAATATATAGTGAAAAAAATCAATAAGGGATTTTAAACAGTACTAGAAAATAATCTATTCAGCACCAAGAAATACAACAGTAGAGGAACAGAAAAACTTTTAAGACATACAGAAAACAAATAGCAAAAAGGCAGACATAAATCCTACTTCATCAATAATTACATTAAATGCAAATTAACTGGGCATTTCAAAAAAAAAGGAGAGACTGGCAGAATGGGTAATAAAAACACAATCCAACTACATGCTCTCTACATGACACATTTTAGATTCAAAGACATTTTAGATTTGAATAAATTGAAAGTAAAAGGATAGAAAAAGATATAAAGATATATACCATATAAACAACAATCAAAAGAGAGCTTAAGTGGCTATAGTCTTATCACACACAACAGACATTAAGAAAAAAGTTGTTACTAGAAAAAAAGGACCCTGTATAATAATGGAGTCAATATACCAAAAATTGTATTTCAATGATAAACATACATACTCCTAATAACAAAGACAATATACAGAGTCTGGCAGAAGTAATAACCTTTTTTTAAGCAGTATAGTATAAACAAACATGTCTTAATAACCGTTGTGTTCCAGGTTTTATGAACATGTGTTCATAAACCAAGGGGCATTATTTGTGCTGGACCCTGTACATGAAGCAAAACTTAAAGAACTGGAAGAAATACAAAACAAACAAAAAGAGTTGGAGACTTACATATCTCACTTTCAACCATGGATAGCACCAGAGAGAAGACCAACATAGAAACAGAAGACTTGAACACTTTAAACTTAACAGACATCTACAGAACACTATTCAATAACAGAATACAGTTTCTTCTCAAGTGCACATTCTCCAGTATAGACCATATATTAGGCTAGAAAACGAATCTCAAAAAATTTTAAAGAAATAAAATGTACAAACTATACTCTCCAAACACAATGGAATGAAACTAGAAATAAATGAGAAGGAAATTTGGAAAATTAAGAAATAATTGGATATTATGCAACAAACTCCTAAATAACCAATAGATCAAAGAAAAAAAAACACATGAAAAATTACAAAGTATGCTGAGATGAAAACAAAAACATAATACATCAAAACTTATGGGATGAAGTGAAAGCAGTATTTAACGGGAAATTTATAGCTTTCTACGCCTATATTTTAAATTTTTCAAATCAATTAATCTAATCTTCTACCTTAAGAAACCAGAAAAGGAGTAAATTAAACCCAAAGCAGACAGGGGAAGGACATAATAAAGATCACAGCAGAAATAAATGAAACAGAATTTTAAATATAATAACAAAAAATCAATGAAACAAAAAGCTGGGTCTTTGAAAACAGCCAATAAAATTGACAAACGAAAAGGGGATCATTATTACTGCTGAACTTAAAAGAAATAAAAAGGATTATAAGGGAATACTAGGAACAACTATATGGCAACACATTAAAAAACCTAGATAAAATGGAAAAATCCCTAGGAAAAAACAAACTACCAAAACTAATCAAGACACAGAAAATTTGAATACGCCTATCACAAGAGATTGAGGGAGTAACGAAAATTTTCCCAGAAAAAAGCCAAGGACCAGATGGCTTCTCTGGTAAAATCTACCTTTAAACCAAATGTTTAAAGAATTGACAGCAATCCTCAAACTCTTTAAAAAAAAAAAAAAGAGGAGGAAACACTTCATTTTATGAGGCATTACCTTTACACCAAAACCACCAAAACATCACAGAAAAAACTACAAATACCCCTTATGAACAGTCACAAAAATCCGTGTGTGTGTGTGTGTGTGTGTGTGTGTGTGTGTTTTTCCAAAGACATATCCCAATCAGAAATGATTATTCTTCAGACCTCCGTGCACAGCCACCCTCCTTGGATCTCCCTTCATCACCCTAGGCATTCTCTTCACTTCTCTCCTGTACTGGATCCTGTATCTTTGTTAATTACCCCATCGTTTTCATGGAACCCATGTCCTATAGCAACTTCCTGAGATATAATATTCTAACAACTTTTATGTTTCAAAATTTTAGCCTACTCCCACACTTTACAGCAAGGTATAGAATTAATTTGGAAATAACTTTCCTTCAGGATTTTGAAGACATTATTCTATTATTACTTTCCAATGCTAGGCATTTCTAGTCCTTTATATGCTCCATACTGGAAAGCTTTTAGGATCTTCCTTTATTTCTAGTCTGAAACTTCACAATATACTTTTATTTTTTTCCCCACTGTGCTGAGCATTCTGTGAGCCCTTTGAATGTGGAAACTCAAGTTTTTGGTTCCATTATTCTTTAAATAATTGCCTCCATTTTCTCCAATTTTGTCATTTTTATTTTTCACATTATTAAACTTGCCAAGTATGATCTTAATTTTACAGGGTCCAGCAGAAGTAATGCCCAGACTTATGTTAACATTACAAAATCATGACCATACATGCTTATGACGGCGTTATAAAAGATTTGGTATAGATTACCAGCTCATAAAAAAAGGGGTGTTATTTGTGTAACCATAAGCATGGTTATGATTTTGTAGTAAAATCGTTAACTCAAGTCCGGTATTACTTCTGCCAGACCCTGTATTTTCTCCTACTTTTTTTTTTTTCTTCTTCTATATCAAATTGATATTTTATTAGATTACATACATATGATGTTTCTATTGAATTTGTTTGGATAGCACTACTAATTTTTTTTTAATTCATTTTTATTGTTAGACTTATTGGGGTGACTGACATCTGTTAGCAAGGATTACATAGGTTTCAGGCATACAATTCTACAGTGCATTGTCAACTTGATGTATAATCAGTTCACCACCTAACGTGACTTCTCTTTCCATCACCTTGTATTTAGATTCCCCCCTTCTCCTACTTTTTAATCTCTTTTTCTCCTGCTTTGTGGGAGATGATTTTCTCAATTTCATCTTCCAACTTGCCACCAAGAATTTAATATTCTAAATTTCTGATCCTATTATTTCATATTCTATATCCTAACCCTATTTTATATTCTAAATATCTAAGAGCTCTTTGTTTTCTGTGAATTGATTTTTATATTAATAGTATCCTTTCTTGTTTCATAACTACCTCTTTACTTTCAAAGATATCGATAATTTTTATTTTGTTTGTTTTTTTAGTTTTCTTCTTGAACTGTTTCTATTTCCTTGTTCTCTTTCATATAAGGATTATCCTCAAATGTTTAATGGTCCCCTAGCTTACATTTTAAAATGAAACACTTAAAAGTTGCCTAGAATTTCTGTTAATAGGTGTCACAGTCTGGGCCATTTCCCTGGTGGATCCCCATCTGTTGGTCTTTCTTCCTGATGATCAGTTTGCTCTAACAGGATGACTCTTCCAATCTCACTATTTTGATGTTAGGAGACAGACAGCCAGTATTCTCAGCACTAAGAGGGGCAAAGAGGTTGGGGATGATTCCCAGTTCAATATGTAGATTTCTACTCAATTCCTTTTTTTTTTCAGTATAACACCCTTAACCTGAGCTATGTCTCATGTTCTCAAGACCAGAGAGACTGCCTTTGAATATGAGAGAGGAAACTTGAAGGTAAAAGACCCTTTCCCAGAACCATGTGTTGCTTATTTTTCATAGACTTTTAGGCAATTCTTTCAAGGTACCTACAGCCCCCAATTTCTGAAGCATTCCTAAACTGCTACATAGCACCGATTTTAGGCCATATTAATCTACCATATTTAAATAAATATTATTTATCATTTTTAATGTCATGTCCTCATTGTTGTTTACTTCTGAATATTATGAAATTTAAGCTCAAGTTCCAGTAAAATAGTTTTAATCATCCAAGTAGTTATAATCATTTTGAATTTAACAACCAGTTTTACTATAATGCAGTCAAATATTGACCTATGTGATTTTCTTATTTAATATTTCAAATTCTCTTACAAGCCCAAAACACAATTTCAAAAAGTCAAAGGAATTTGAAAAGAATGTGTATTCTTTTCTGAAAACAAAGTTTGACATACATTTATTAAATAAATCATATTGCTATTCAAATCTTTATAGTCTTTATTTTTGTTCACTAGATTAAACTCTGAGAAGTGAATTACATTCTCCTAAAACGACTGGTGTTACCAATTTCTCTAAAAATACTATATTTTGTATGTTTCGATGCTATTTGTCTAATTACACAAAAGATCAAGACTGATACTGTTTAGTGGTCCTAATTTTTTATTAATTAAAAAAAATCTTCACTCAAATGTTTTGCCCTAGAAAGATTTTATTTATCCTTTGCTTCATGTCGATAAAACTTGCATGTTTTAGTATTATTCTTGACATTCTTTTGTTTTCAACATCTGTGTCATTTTGACTTAGATAAAACTCATAAAACCACACAGCAAGAACTTTTAATCCAATTTGAAAGGGGAGGGGGGAAATCAATTCCAGTTAAATTAAGAAAAAGCTGATGGAAAAGTATTAGGCAATCAAACATGACAGGAAAGTTGGTGAACAGGGCTTGGAAAATAAGATGAACCAGAAGTAGCTTAGGCAAGCAATTAACACGGTAATGAACATCTACTTAAAAAGTCATCTGTATATACTGTTAATTGCACTGCTACCATTAAGACATTCATTGACATACCATATGACTTTTGGTTACACCATAGCCACTAAAAGTATCTCTATCTCCTCCACCTCTTTCTTGTATAATTGTATGAACGGTTTCAGAAGCATCAAAATAGTCCATTTGGTTTCCAGTTCCCCTTCCCCTTCAAACTGCTCCCTCCTCATATATTCTGATTTTTTATTGTTTTTCAGCTTGCAGAGACTCAAGTGGGGATGGGTCTATTTCCAAGAAGTCTGCAGAACAACTACGTATAAACAGGAAACTAAGAAAGAGGTTCAGGGTAGGGTTTTCAGACAAGCTTCCTATTACTATACCACTAGTCATCAGGATAATCAGGGAACAGTAAACAGTTCTGCTGTCATCCCTTTTCATCCACACTATCTGTACAGAAACCTCAAATTTCAGAGATGTGGATGAGATCCATTTTCCCAGTGATAGTAAGGGAGAACCTATTCTCTTTTGCTTTAGCTGATATGCTTCAACAGGTAACTTGGATGAAGTCAAATGTACCTCCTTATTTTACCACGTTGTCAGAAACCTTATTAACTTCTTTACTAACTGAAGTTAAGCCTATTAACTGTGAGAATCATTAAAATGTAAACTTGTCATAACAATACTAACATACTATCTTAAAACTCTAAGAGACTATTAACTCCCAAATTCTGTCCTATTACTAACTCTTTAAAAAGGCAGAAAGATTCTTTAAATTATATTACTTCTATAAATTGTTCAAATTTTTCTAATTCTTCTATTTTAAGTGACCTTACTCATAAGGAACAGTATACATTCAAGAACTCTTAAAAACTACAGTTAAGACAACTATCATACATCATAAATATTAAAAAATACTACTGCTCAGAAGGAACTATATATTAAGGATTTTTCCCCGTAATAAGCAGTGTGTTCTCAATGGTTTATAAATTTTAAAACAAGTTCCTATTTTAAAACAAATATAAACATTGACAGTCCAGATTGTTAATTTTTATTATCTCTTGTTTCTCCCCAAATCTTATCCCAATTAGAATGTCTCTTAAAACCATGGCTAAAATGCATTATAACTCAAAATACAGCACTGCAATATAAATTGTTCTTACTACTTATCTCAATTTTTTTAGTTCAAAGTATTAGCAATTCAGAACACACCGCTACAGCATAACTTCCTTCAGTTTTAAGTTTTCAAATGAAACTTTTAAGAAAAAGCTCATGACTTTTTATAGAACAAGGCAGATGTATTTCAGTGTTAATAACAATGTACTTGTAAACTGTGTCCAAGTAAATTTAGTTTCAATACCAGAAGATAAAAACATGTTCCATTCTTATTTTAACTTTGCACTACCAATTTAGGAGGCAGTATTTCTCTTTTAAAACTACCTGTTCTTGTTCTTAATATATCCTCGACCCCACCTCTAACTGGCCTTTCCCACTTCAATCTCTTCCCCATTCATGTTGTATCTGACTGCTAATCTCTCTTCATGTATTTGTGTTCAATGACCTTCAGTAGAACTCTAATCCAAATTTCTTTCAATTCCTCCAACTCAGGCCACAATCTTGTCAACTTTATTTTTCATTAAATTCATTTAAAACAGACTCTACTCAGAGCAAGGAAAATGCTTACAATCTACAATTCCCATCTCTTGTGTTTTTTCACATGCTTTTTTCCCCTCCTATCTGATATTCTCTTCTCTCTCCACCAATCTATACATTCCACTTTTTCAAAATCTAGATAAAAAAATTATTTCTCCCAAGAAGCTTTATTAATTAATCCAGTCTTATAACATATCATTCATATTATGTCAGCGCAGTTTCAATTCAAATGTTTCATTATTAAGCACTCTTCAGTTGCATCTTATAGCATGAGATCTCTGGAGTAGTAATCATGTTCTTTGCTGTATATATCTGCATTCTTATCCCTCGTGAGGTACTAAGTAAATTTTGTATAACTAACCCAATTAAAACAAGTGAAGGTTAGAGAAAATACAGCCACATAAACAAGGTTTCTCTGAATGCAAAAAAAATCAAGTCTTTTTTTTTTTTTTTGGTCAAAACATGAAACCATAGAACATACCCTTAAGTGTATTTTTTACACACAGTGAAGTCCGCTCTTAAAGCTGTTAATAACATTCTAATTGCTTTTTTTCTTGATTTTTGAAATCTAGCCCAAAAAAAGTATTACTATAAATGTTAATATTTTACAAATAATAAACATACTTTTTAAATGTCTAATCTCACCAATTTTGCTTTATTAGCCTTCTATAGTTGACAAATATAAATCCTATATAAGAAAAGTTGACAGATATGGTTTTATTTCTTCAAGACAACTATTAAAATTCTGGCAGCATGAGTATATTAAGCAAACTTATTACAAATTCAAAAAAATAAAACTTCTTTATATATTTTCATTCATAATCTCAAAAACATTCATAATCCAAATGCTAATGATAGAGTAGTTTCATGCTCATTTCTGCAATTTACAAAACACCTACTCCTCAAAACTAGGCTTACTAGAAATGTGACAATACATATTTTTATTGTTATGTACTTTTTACAACTTTATTATAAGTACTATATATTTCAGGAAAAAAATCCTCCCCCAAACACCAATTGTTACACTATAATAAGGCTTCTGCTGCTCCATATTTATGAAAACAATGCTGTAACCATTAATTCCATCTGAAAAATAACTGATTCAAGCACTAAAAGTAAAAATCATGATTAATAATTCCATTTCAGTTATCAGTTTATAAAGTGTCCTTCACAAAATTCTAACCATTCAAACTTTTGTACAATTGTCCATAAGGTAACATTCTAATTCCTTACTCATAAATAAATGTCAAAATCTTTCTGGTAAAGAGTGAATACTTAACTAATTTATTCCTACTGCTACAATCACAATCAGAAATACTCAAATACCTTAAGTAACCTGAAATGCCTGAAAGCTAACTTAGATAATGCCTAGAGGTTACTATTAAAGAGGTTCCAAAAGGCATCTATATAAGGAGGCAATCCAAGACCTCTACCTACTTCTTGGCTGTATGCCTAGAGAATACTGTAATGAAAGCAAGCCAGACTATTATGTTATCTGTAGAAGCAATTCAAACTTCTACATTCTAAACAAATTTTCTAGTGATAAAGCTAACCTCTAAAGGGTTACTATTAATGAAAACATCTCTCTGATAGTGACATAAACCACACTGGAAGAAAATCGTAAGGGTCATAGTACCAACTACCCTGTCAGTTGATTTACCTTCAAATTCACTCAACAATGCCAAACAAGGACAGAACAGAAAGAGATTAGAATCAATTCTTACTGCCCTTATAAAGGAGGACAAATATGCCATAAGCAAGTTAAAAATTAAGCCAAACTTATTTATGGTGACAGAGGTAATAAGAGTGCTTACTTCTGGTATGGGGCAATTAATAGGAGGGGGCACAAGGCACCTTTTTCAGAAAGTATTATATATCTTGATCAGGGCTGAAGTTACCTGGGTATATTTATACGTAAAATTTCACTGAGTTGTACTCATAAGCTCCGTGCACTTCTATGTTACAGCTAAATAAAACATTTTAAAAAGTTACTAATAATGGTCAAATCTAAAACCTCTCGGGAATTCCCTGGAGGTGTAGTGGCTTAAGGCTTCGGTGCTGGCGCTGTCGGCGCTGCGGCCTGGGTTCGATTCCCGGCCAGGGAACTACCCACATGCAAAAAAAAAAAAAAAAGAAAAGAAATAAAAACCTTCTCTCAATTTTCAGCATTTTTGATCATCTCCATCATATTGCTAATCACAGAATACCAATATTCCCTAAATGTAACTCTTTCCGTTTTAGAAAATTCACAAGGCTTTTTAGTATTCTTCCAAAATTTTTATTTTGCCTCCTATTAATTCAATATTCATTCAAGAGCTCATGTACATGGATTAGGCACCGTCCAACATATATTATCTCACATATCATACAAACCAAATTCCCAAAACTGGATTCAAGCCAGTCTATTACCTGATTTCAATATAGCTCCCATTTTAATTGCCATCAGTGTACAGAAATGTTCTTCTCCAGAATATTCTTCTCTCCACTATCCGTTAAGGTTTAATTTTAGCCTTTCTTCATACTTGACAGAACTTACTATCTGTATTTGCACTCTCAAATTCTCGTCTATGGCTACTGAACACTTGAAGTCTAGTTAGTCTGAACTGAGATGTGTGCCTTAAGTACAAAACATATATTGGATTCTGAAGACTTTGGAAAAAAATAAATTTAAAATATCTCAACCATGTTCACATATTGAAATGATGTTTTAGGTATACTAGGTTAAATAAAATACATTAATAGAAATAATTTTACCTATTTATTTTTATTTTTTAACACAGCTATAGAAAATTTAAAATCACATTTGTGGTTTAACATATTTCTATTAGGTGATGCCAACCTATACAATTTATTTATAAATGCACCACAAATTATCTTTTAATATTGTAAGTGTAAAAATGAGTATAAAAACTCAATATTAAGTTTTCCTTCTATAAATTAAGAATTACTATATTAGGAGTTACTAACAGTAACTAAACAAGTGTCCATTTACAAGTGCCCATTTAATTTTAGTATCATTTTTTAAAGATGTTTAACAAAGAAGCTTAAGGCATTTCAAAGTATAAAAATATAAGAAAAGTTCTGTTCTCATAGAGCTATAAATTGAAAATATCATCTACATTTCACACACAGCCAATTTTGAGTTAAAGGTCCCATCAGAAAGAATAGGTAGTATTATTAAACTAGTAATATTTCTAATCGCAAAGAGTATTAGTTCTGATTAACCTAGATTATTTTTCTTAGTCACTCAGTAAAGAAAAAGGCAGCTTCCATTTTAACCAATATCATTGTACCAATGTCCAACAGCCAAGACAAAGGGCCTTTATATGGTGGTATGAATAAACAATGTGAGCAATTAAAAACCATCTGAAATAAGGGTAGGCAAAAAAATGCTTTTATAATGTTAAGTTTTGTAAGTAGGAGATAAAACACACAAACTCTATAATTAGATTAAAGGAAAGATATATAGACAGAAAGGACAGGAAGGCAGAATAGAAAGTCCCTCTGTAGAATCAAAATAGATTCAAACTTGGTTGCTCTATTATTTACTAACTTTCTGACCTGAGTCTGTTTCCTTGCATATAAAATGGGATATCCAAGGGCTATCTGAAAGAAATCCAGCCATGAATGCCTCTACTTTCATATTACATGGCTGGATACTGTCTGGACAACCCTCATACACATCATGGTATTATTAAAAGGAGTATTTAACAGATGCTTAATGTCAGTCTCATCTCCCTTTCCTTTAATACTACTGATTATATAATAGTGATTAAGATTACAAGTGAATTTCCCCCTTCATTTATTAAAACTGCTGAAA
This sequence comes from Lyroderma lyra, assembly GCA_004026885.1. NCBI lineage: Eukaryota > Metazoa > Chordata > Mammalia > Chiroptera > Megadermatidae > Lyroderma > Lyroderma lyra. Next base: position 267,883 of record PVJL010000962.1, on the reverse strand, counting down.
ATACTTTTTAAGCATAGATGAAACTTGTAGCATTTCATACTTACACCCCTCACATAACTTTAAATTATTCTTACTACTTTTATAATTTTTTTAAAGAACTTAAAATCTGTGTCAATGGTGGCATGGGCAAACAGAGGAATTCAAGGGGGAAATAAGTTTAAGATCATGCTAGAACAGACATACACAAAACAAAAAAAGTATGGAGAGAAATATGGCTAAAGAAAACACTGTCTGAGAAAATTAAGCAATGAAAAGATAACAGGCCTCTCCAAAATTGAGCTACTATTGAAGGCACTCCTCACTCTCATCTGGTGTTTATATAAGGTCTGACAAATAAGTTCACGAACTCATCCTAGAAAAAGTGCTTACATACCTCACAGCTGAATATCACTATGGTCACCCCCTTGGGAAGCTATGCACCAATACCAGCACCTAGTCCACTCTTTAAAGCAATTTCGGAACTCTTTTTCTGGAATGGCCATCAGAGCTGTCATCGTATTACCCTTGATGTCATGACTGTCATCAAAATGTCTTCCTTTCAATATTTCCTTTACCTTTAGGTAAAGAAAAAAGTCACTGAGAGCCAGATCAAATGAGTAGGGAGGGTGTTTCAATAGTTACTTTTTTACTGGCTAAAACTCCCTCATAGCCATGTGAGCTAGTACATTGTCATGATGCAAAAGCCATGAGTTGTTGGCAAAAAGTCCAGGTGTTTTCATCTAACTTTTTCACACAGCCTTTTCAGTACTTCTAAACAGTAAACAGCTGACTGTCCAGCTGGTACAAACTCAGAATGAACAACCCCTCTGATATCAAGAAAGATTTGCAACATCATTTTGACTCCTGATTTGGACAGATGGAACTTTTTTGGTCCTGGAGAATTAGCTGACTTCCATTGTGCACTTTGACACTTTGTTTCAGGCTCGCATTGGTACACCCATGTTTCATCACCAGTGATAACACAGCCCAAAACATCATCTTGCCTCTCCAAAAGGTCTTGGTAAACTTTGATTCTCTTTTGCTCTTGTTGATTGGTGAGCTCCTTCAGGACCATTTTTGAACACACCTTTCTCATGCCAAGATTTTCAGTTAAGATTTTCCTGTTTTTCTATGATGTTTGCTTGGCCTGCTATGCTTCTCAGTAAGCCAACGATACTGACACACAATTGGACAAATTTGTGCAATGCTGTTACCAGTTCTGCTCATTACTAGCCACCCTGACCTCCCTTCATCAGTGATGCTTTCTCTCCCCTTAGAAAAACATTTAATCCATTTGTACACTGCCGTTTTCTTCATGGCATTCTCCCCATAAACTTGGATTAACATGTCCCTCATTTTACTTCCACTCTTCCCAAGTTTAACAAGAAATTGAATGTTTATTCATTGTTCTAATTCAAGCTCCTACATTCTTGTAACAGCACACAAAAACATGCAACAATAATAACAAACGCCACTCAGCAAAACACTGCCACACATCGACAAGAACACAGCTGTGAGACAAAGATATACGAAGGTTATGAAACCTTACTGAATTGTTTGTACAGTGCTGCCAGTGTAAGCGCACAGTAAGTTCACGAACTTAATTGTCAGGCCTTGTATGTATATTATATGAAAGAACATATAGCCACAGACCGTCTTCTCTCTACTACTAATGATCACCACCATCCTCATGATCAAAAAATTAAAGGAGAGAAGAAATTTAGGATGTTGTAACAAAAACAACCAACACACTGGCTGGAAAACAACTTCACTAAAATGTACTCATTCCCAAGTGCATTTATTCATCAGATGACAGTCACAAAAGGGAATGTGTTCCTGAAATACTGAACTGCTAAAACCATAGAAGGCACAGTGTGATGCCTACCTCTGATTTCTAACAACCTTCTCTTTGTAGACAGGGGTCTAAAAATGAATCATCAGCAAAAGTATACAAATCCAAATCACTCACAGGTGAAAATTTCAAGTTACTCTAGGAAAAAAAAATAATTAAACAATGGTAATTATTATTATTATTATTATTACTATTATTACTAAAGATCACATTTACTCAGCATTCACTGTGTACCATAAAGGCAATAACAACAATACATAGTACTATTGTTAAATCCACTTGCTTAGTGCTCACACAGCTAAATTTTAACCCCACCAGTGGTACTTTAAAGCTTACACTTCCAAATCCTATCTCTTCCTGCCTCTTTATTTATATATACATAATTATAAATACCACTATGATTTTCTTTGTGTGTATATACACATATATATGTTTGTGTATGCATATAATATTCAGTAAGTTGAGAGTAAGCAACAGGCAATTAATTCCAACTTTGGCAAGGCTTTTATCTAACTTCACAAACCATTCAACAACTGGGAACCACCCCCTCCTCAATAAATTGGTGTTTTGAAAGCACAAGTTATATTTAACATCTTCCTCAAGAAACTGATAAAAAAGATATGCATTAAGCTTTTGAGTAAAAGGATAAAAACATTAATCTTTTTAAAAATATGACAAAAAATTGATAAAATAATCTTTGTAAACTATAAATTAATCCTAACACTTTATTAGTTTTTATTTTAATCTTAAATGATCAGTTTGGCTCTGAACATTTATGTTTCTGGACTTTGTACAAAAAGTCTTAAAAACTGTATTTTCAACTTCAATGAATGATATGCAGAGTAAAAGGCATAATACCTAAAATCTTTATCACTCTAACCAACTTCAATTGCACCGCAATCCAGACTAACAGACTTAAATATCAAGGAACAAATCACATCTATACTTGTCATAGTTATTTAGAAAATTAGTTCCCAAAATCCCAAATGAAATGGGAAGGTGACAGCTTGTAGACAAGAGGAGAACAAAGATTAGTAGAGGGAGAGTATAAAAGAAATCTCTTAGAAACACTAACCTTAATCCAGTTTCACTTTTCCCCATTCAAAAGAAGTGTGCACTGCTGCTGCTTCCGCCCTGACATGATCCTCCTCCTCTCCCTCTTGAAATCCTCTGCTTTCCTCCTCCTGGAAAGTTATCTCCCAGGACTTTTGTTTTTCCTGCTAACATCTCTCAACTGTCAAAGGATGTCTTAAATGTAAAAGAACAAAAACATACTAACTTCCCATAATCACATTAAGAGTTCCCCATAAATTCAGAGGATAGTAACTCCACAGTTCAACTATGGCAGATCTAAGAAAAAATTAAATTTAACAGCAGAGCAACTGAGGCCCTAGAGATGAGAAAACCTTTTTCGTAGTCTCCATCGCCCTGAAGAAAGACCATGAATTGAATTTGGTGTTTTACCTTCTAGGTCTTGAGTGATCTTTATGTTGTTTGATTTTATGGGAAAGAAGAAAAATACTTTAGCCAACCAGTAGGGTGAGCTAGTGCTAGAGTATGCTTGATTATTCTCAATTCTCAAAATTCAGTAGTGTAAATGGTTTGCAACATTAAAAGCAGCTATTTCCCTCTAATAAACCTAAAAGACACTACTTCTAGAACTGCCTAAATCGGAGCTACATCTCATTAACTGTGTTTAATATTTACAAAACAGACATTCTCTACACCAAAGGGATTAATAAATAAATGTAAAAAAGTATAACACATTTGAATATCTATCCGAAATATTACAGTAGCCATCTTCTATTCTCATGTTTTATTTTATAGGGCTATCAATTTTTTTAATTAATAACCCTTTTTTGGGAGTTCCCTGATGGTGTAGCGGCTTAAGGCTTCGGCGCTGTCAGCGCTGCGGCCTGGGTTCGATTCCCAGCCAGGGAGCTATCCACATACCAAAAAGAAAAAAAAACACACAAAACCCTTTTTTAAGGGACTCCTAAAATAATGTTCTATAAAATTATCACCGAATAACTCAACATACCAATTTCTGCATTCAGTGAAAACTACAGCTGCCTTTCTGCCTGCAAAGCAAGAAGTCATGAGAAAATATTCCTATAAGACCCACTCTTTCCCTTTGGAATCACAACCTGAGAAAAGAGTCTAAATAAGTACCCCTAAATACTAACAGTGTATTTGGGATAAGAGAAAGGAGAACCTGATCTTTTCTGACAACCAATTTTTCTAAATCGCAGGTATCCCAATCACTTCTAGTGTCTATCCTTCCATCTTCCTTTTCTCCCTCTGCTACCCAATACAATATCAATTCAACCACAACCAAAACTCTCCCTCTCATAACTTGAATGACAAATTAAACCTGGAAAATATTTAAAGTCTGAAGATGATTGACTCACTTTACAATCACAAATAATCTGGGAGTAATACTAATTATCACAAGACTAGCGTGTAATTAAATCCACTCACAGTGTTGAAAATTTTAAAAAAGCTTATCAACTTCCTTAGAAAAGTCAATAATTTAAATGCACCTTAAATAAAAGCTTTAAAACCTCAAGACAATTTAACTGTTTTTGTCAAGTTTGATACCCAAATAAATTAAAGATAACTATGGCATCCCACTATAAACTATTTTACTACTTGTTGAATTTCCTAATAGATTTTAAAGATCTACTACACTAGTAGTAGGTAAGTCTTGTTTTTAACTAGAGCCAGTATAAGAAGTATGACCATTTACACAACTAAAACACAACTACAAAAGGAAAGGCACTAGGAACCATTGTTTCCAGCATCTATCTAATTTCTTATGTAATAACTGGTAGTAATGGCAATTACTTCAAACTTTCCAAGAAGTTTATCAAGCTACCTTTTTTTAAAATTTCTGGATCAAGATTGCTTTTGAAAACCCCAAGATTCAAAAGCAATATTGCTCTGAAATGTCTGTTTTTTTGGTATGAGTCTGTTTCACTAGAAGTCACTTTAAAAACTGTTACCACATCACGTTAAATACGTTTTTAACTTGTCACAGTTCTAATACAGCATTATCAAATTAGCAACTATACTGCTTTACTTTTTAACCATTATTAGTTAGAGTCAGCTTCTCATCCTAGCAACATAACCAATGAAAAGAGCAATGGGGGTAGAAGTTGACTGACAATTTTCCCTTATGCCACTAATTCAAATCTCTCTGGGCCTCAATATAGAATAAAAGAGAGGGTAAGACTAGCTGTTCTCTGAGATTTCTTCCATTTTAAAACTGTGTAATTCAGTAAACATTTTGCTAACGTTAATGTCTCCTATTCATTAATATAAGGAGATTGTTCTCTGTTAGGAGAAAAGCTAAAAGGGAGGAAAATCTGAAAAAAAAAAAAATGAAATTTTTAAGTTAAAAAGTTCAAATTTCAATTTGAACAGAGATCTAAAGTTAGTGATTGAAATGTGTTTAAGTATTTTCTCAATCATTTTAATCATTTTAATTTGTTAATGTGACCCGGCCAAAACAAAACATTAGTTGTTTCCAAATATTGTACTTCAAATATTAGTTAATACCAACATAAAAAGTATGATGTAGCCAGTAAGTGTAGTATAACTAAGTTTTTAGAAATTCTAAAATTTACACTGCCATGATTTCAATAGCAATAGACATAGCACAGCATTAATATTAGCCACGTCTTCATGTTTCACCTATTAAAGTGTCTAAATAACTTCTTTATAAAAACTAATTTTTTTTTTTACCAAACCTACCAATGCAATACGGCTACCATCAAGTTCCCTGGATACTTACACATGACACTGAAGGCAAACAGCGGGTTTCCTTTCTTTGAGCAACTTGAGTTGTCTACTTTTTGAAATCCTTTCCTTCTTGCAGGACCAAAAAATGTAACTAAACTAATGCAGACAGGCAATATACTATTAAATTTAATCTATTATCCAGCTGCACCAACCCTGCCATTAGTCAGGACTGGCTAGAATAGATGATGGTGTTTTGGTGTTTCTGTTAAAATTAGTAATTTGTATACAAAACAGGACCATCATTCAGGCCCTCAATTGTATTTATCCCTTGAGTACTCTTAATGACCATACAAAATTTGAAGTCTAAACATAAAAGTTCTATAACAACTAAATTTATGTCAGTATTACTTAAAACAGTTCAAGAGAAGTTTTCCACTAATGTTGCTAAACCATGGATGAATCCCAACACGAGAGTCGTCTGCGGAAGTCTCGTAACAAGAAACCTTTAGCTCCACCACCTAAGTTTCCAATCACTGAGAAGGGTGTGGGACAATTCTCATCTTCAGGTTCACGGGAGCAGTGGAGCACACCTGCTTTCCTCTGGCAGAGATTAAGCTCCCAGGGACACAAAGGCCAGGGAATCAGACCTGGAGAAGCAAAAAGCTTTAGCTGGACACCCACCAAGCCCCTGGCAACCCAAACACTTTGAGCGATTTACCTCTTGCTGTTACTTCCCAGGCACCTAGCAGCATAAGATCTTGCAGAACAGGGGCAGGGGAGGCCTATGCGGTCCTGGTCCCACGTTAGGGGAGGGATGTGTAGTTATTGCTAGAGCTGGCGCTTCTAGCCAAGCCCGAGCAGCCCCGAAAAGAGGGCTTGGTAACTGCTCTCGGACCGCCCCGTTACTCAGTGCATTGCAATGGCGACCGCCAGACTCCCCAAGCCGCCAGATCTGGGCCCCTTCCCCCTACTGCTCACTGGCTGCTCGCCTTCATGTGACTAAACAAAACCCCCAAGTCTAGTGCCCAGCTCAGCCCCTTTGTGTCCGCTACCGGATCCTCCGACGCCGCCGTGGAAAGGTCCTCCCCCTACCGCCTCCGCCGAGTCCCGCCCCGCGGCGGCGGCCGCCGCTCACCTCAGGCTCCGCCGCCCCCCGCGGCCGCCGCGGCCGCCGCCTCCCCGAACCCGGGGCCCGGGCTCTTGTGTAGCACCAACTCCGCCTCCTCGGCCGCCGCCGCCATCTTAGCCTGTGCGGCAAAATGCGTCCTTTTGGATGGTTGGGACCCAGCCTAGGGCGTAGCTCCCCGGGCCCAAGCGCCGAAGGCCAGGTCCCCTAACTTCTTCTGCCACCCTTAGTCCCGCCGCCGCCACAGCCCAGAGGCCCGAAACCCACTCGGGTCCCGGCGAATCCGACCAAATTACCCCTGAAACTCACAGTTTGGTGCCGTGTGCGTCAAACCGGGGCGACGTTGGGAACGCGCGGCGTCCCCGCGTCACACGCCGCTCTGTACGCTACTCGGCTCCAACGGCCCCCCTCCGCTCCCCGCTTTTCGCCTCCGGACCCGGTTCCCACGGCGCAGGCGCGCTGCTTTCCCGCCTCTACCGAGTTGCGGGCCGCGGGGGTGGCCAGTGAGGAACTCTTGGGCAGCTTCGGGCTGGCGGAGCGTCGGGGCCAATTGGACAAACGGGGGAGCAGAAACAGTGCACCTCTGTTGTCGGGTGCCAGAAACCAAGCAAGGTCACCTCCCCCAACGCTGACCTAATCACTCTCAAGGAGGTTCCCGCCCCAAAGTAGGCACGCTCCAAATATGGTGGTGCCCAAACTCTGCAAGACCCAAACACTTAGGCAAGCCGAGGCTCTTTAAGGTGGAACAGGCCCATATTTCATTTCCACAATCCCTAGCGTGCCAAGATTCCTTTCCTTTTCTTCCTGTTGAGGAAAACAGCTGAAGAACTCATGTTGCCAGTTACCACATAGAGTAATGGCAGAGGAAGGTTTGGGGATCTAATGGGATCTACCAATTACTGGGAGATAACCTGATGGCCAGGCAAAGTATCAAAAGTGGCATCTCAATTAGCTGAGCAGCCTGCGCTAAAAGGTGCCCTAGGTTTGGACCAATTTGAGTCTGTGATGGTACTTTCTCCCTGTATTACTGAATGTGCAGGAGTCTCCGAATTAAAGTTATGTAAGAAGCACCTGAGTTTTCTCTGGTTAACACTTCAAAGCATGAGTAGTAGATCCCAAGAGAGTTCTGGAACGCTTCCTTTTAACACGCATCCACTAAAGGAGGCTGAGGGAAGTTTCACACTTTTTTTTTGAGAAACACACATTAGAGGCTATTTTTATCTTTACTTTTGAACTGAACAACCCAAAAGTTCCCGAGTAGACAGAAGAAGACTCTACTACCCCTGTCTTAATAAATTCTTTGGCTTTTCTGAATCTCTGTTTTCTCATGCAAAAGCAAAACAATAAAGTTTTCATTAATGTAGCAGCTATCATAAAGTGTGCTTCTCCAACCTTGAAGATGTTACTGGCTTTCAGAAGAATATACTGTAATTGCACTTACTTGAGAATAGTAAGAAACATTCTCTTTCCTATAGGATGGTGACTTGGTCATCATTATCAGCAAACATAGATTCTAAATAACAGATATGAATACTTGTTGCATCAGTTAATCACAATAGCTAACACTTTCGAGTGCTTAATGTGTACCAAACATTGTTTAACCCATTTAATTTCATTACAACTTAATGAGAGAAGGAGAGGTTAGATAATTTTCTCAAAGTCACACATCTCTTTGGGATCTTTCAAAATGCAAATTTTCTTTCTTCATTTACACAAATGGATAAAAAATAAAATATAAATGTATATATATTTTTCCAGCCAGTAGGGTGCCCTTTGGGTCATTTCATCTACAGAATCCATTAAAATTGGACATTCTCAGTTTACTACTAGACTTACAATAATAAAAGTATTATGTACTATGGAAATTCTCACAACATTATATCACTACAAAAGCAGTTACCAACAACAACAACAAAAATGTTACCAATGAACACCACTGACTAACTGATATGCAGACAGATCATACCCCAAGAAAGTAGATCAAGGGAGTTCCCTGGTGGTATAGTGTAGTAGCTTAGGCTTCAGCTCTGTCAACGCTGCGGCCTGGGTTCGTTTCCCAGCCAGGAAACTACTCACATTAAAAAAAAAAGAAAGAAAGAAAGTAGATCAGACATTTGTCTCACTAATGAAATTATCTGTTTATACTAGAATTCAGCAATTAAATTGTAATACTAAAGAAATAGTGATACCAATAATTTAATAGTAAAGGTAGTAATAGTTAATGAAACTCTTTATAAACAAAAATATGTAAAAAAAAAGAACTTTCTGTAAGTGTGAGAAAACTTGCTAAGGGCAGAGAGCTTGAATAAGGTAATGCAGAAAGTAAGAGGAAAAAAAAGGCAGGCAAACTGGAAAAATCCAAAAACCAGTGATGTGGATCAATGCCAAAATATTTTAAAACATTGAAAGGAAATTGTAGTTGAGAATAAAAATCAAGATGTGGAAAACAGTTTGACCCTGGGAGAAAATTCACAGAGCACATCTACTCACTATAATGAAATGATGCTGTGATGAATTCACCTAATGAAGAACCTTTAAAAGAAAAGGAGGAAGTTCCCTGGTGGTGTAGTGGCTTAAGGCTTCAGTGCTGTCCACGCTGCAGCCTGGATTCGTTTCCCAGCCAGGGAGCTACCCACATAAAAAAAATAATAAATAAATAAATAAAAGGAAAGGAATAAAGGAAGGAAGGAAGGAAGGAAGGGAAAAAAAAGCAAGACCTGACTATTGTTAAAATCTAACAATATTAGACAATATGTGAATCCACTAGTTATTCCAGTGAATGGAATTACCCAATATATAAGTAAACTGTGATCTCAACTGACCCAATCAAAAAGAAAATGCAATTTTTTGTTGGATAAAATTAAGAATTCTGCACATTTGAATACTTTTGAATTCCAGGCAAAAAGAAAAATGAAACACTGATTAATCTACTAGTCTAATAATAAAATCAAGTCAAGTTTTGGATTTATTTTAGGACCTCCCTGGTTCTGGACCCATCTCTGAGTACCAAAAGTATAAGGAAGTCGTATTTGAGGAACTGCAAATATTACAATATGTTCATTAATTAGGATTGGAGTAGGAGAATGTTGGGCATAGAGAAAGATGAAGAAGTACATAGAGATCAAGTCTTGTATTTATTTTTGTGTCACACTGACCTCAGTACAGAGCCTTACAACATAGTAGGTATGCAATAAATAATTCTGTTCAATTCAAAGAACATTGACCAGTTGCTTACTCTATGCCAGGCATTGTCAGCAAAAAGAGGAATAAGACAGTTCCTTGCACATATTCAATAAGTCACAGTTAAATAAATGAGGAAATTTTTATACTCCAATAAAAGAACTAGACAAAAGCTATCATCAACTCTTAATTTAGTAGGATATGGGAAAGATGAGGAAACAGATAATAAAGACTTCAAAATCATAGTTAAAACAAAATCTTGTAAAACAAGGTATAAAGTAGGTTTAGCATGAATGTGTTTAGTAAAAAGTATATCTAATATTTAGGAACAAACACATTTATTACTCTTAACTCGGCATATCAGAAGTAGACCATGAGAGTCTATGAGCTTTTTCACAGCACACTTGTAGGGAAAGTAAACAGTGGGCCAGGCCATGGAAATGTAGATAAAAAATATTTAAGGAATGAGTAGAGGAAAAGTCCAAGAAAATAAGAAATGAAGGAACAGAGGGATAACAGGAGAGTCAGGCAATAGTGTAACATCACAGATCTAGGGAAGTCTTGGTAACAGCTTACTACTGTAACAATAACTCCAAATCTCAATGGCTTAACACAGTTAAAAGTTCATTTCTTATTCACATCACACTCCACTCAACTCAGTGGGAAGGGGCCAACAGAGGCCTGGGAGCAGTTACTCAAGCAGCTAAGGTCCTCCCATTACATGCCTTTGCCATCTTCTAAGGTCTCAGTGTCTTCTACTGGATCCTCTGCACAAAAGAGACAGCACACATGGAGAATCTTGAGAGCAACAAGTTGAAGTGGCCAAGCCCCAAAGTGGCACACCTCACTTCTCACTTTCAACTAGTCAGCACTGTAGTCACATGGCCCCACTTAACTGTGAACTGACACTGGGAAATGTAGTTAGGCTGTGTGCCCTGCAGGAAAAGGAAATGGGACTGGTGAGCACAAAGCAAGGTCTCTGCACATCCTGTGTAAATGCAGCAGAGAGGTTATGAAAGATAAGTAGTGCCCACTGGGTGCACGAGCCCACTGGTGACCGTGGTAAGAACAAGGCCAGTGAGTGGAGTGGCTCAGCCCACTGCAGTGGGTTCAGGAGTAAATGAAGGGGACAGAATGAGGGAAATAGCAACTGAGTTTGATCAACTGTGGAAGCCTAACAACTGGACTCACAAGGCTGAGAGACAAATGGAGGCTTTAGGTAAACGCCACTGCTCAAGGATCCTTGCTAACAAACCAGCCAGCTTTCTCCCGTTAAGATAAAAACCCTCACTAGGCCTTCAAACTTCCACACACATTGAACTTGAGAAAAGCTTTTATTGTTTATTTTTTCCAGAGTGAAAGATTCCAGATGTTCCAGAATACTTGGTTGAGATCCATCCAAGGAAAAAGGGCATCTGTAATTTCATCCATCCATGTGCTTTACTAAAGAAAATGAACATAAAATAGTAAGCCAAAATATTTCATTGTATATGTTGATTTCTTTTGTTATCAATAATTGAGAGATGAGATAGTACAAATGTGTTCCTTTAACTACATGACAAAATTAGAAATTGGACTTTTATAGCTCTAGTTTATTTATAAGTGAAGTTAAATGCCTTCAAATTGAATCTTAAAATCTCTATCATGTATTTTTTACTTAAATTTTCTAAATACATTGTAAGAAGGAAAAGAATGGTGGTTGCAGACTTTAAAAAATAGATTTAGGGAACAATTAGTCTGAAATAGAAATTCATGTCTAAAAATATAACATGGTAATGTCATCTTTATTTTTTTTTAAATTTTTTTTTTTGGTTATGTGGGTAGTTCCCTGGCTGGGAATCGAACCCAGGCCACAGTGTTGACAGTCCCGAAGCCTTAGCCACTACACCACCAGGGAACTCCCCATCTTTATTTTTCTGACCTATTTCTTTTTTTATTCCGGGACATTAAAGTGTCTCTTACGAACTCTGTCAGATTCCTTTCTGATTGTCACATTTCACCTTCAACAGAGAATGGCTGTGGTCTCTGGGAGGCTGATGAATTTAATCCTTTTCTACCCAGACCCAAAAGAAGCACTGAAGATATAGAGCAGCGATGTCCAATCTTTTGGCTTCCTTAGGCCACATCGGAAGAACTGTCTTGGGTCACACATAAAATACACTAACACTAATGATAGCTGATGAGCTAAAAAAATAAAATAAAAGGCCGCAAAATAATCTCAAAATGTTTTAAGAATGTTTGTTGGGCCACATTCAAAGCTGTCCTGGGCCGCTGGTGGGACATGGCTGAACAGAGAACCATCTTTTCTTCTAATATTCATGCAGTGCCTACAGTGTTTTGAGCATTGTACTGGGTGAAGATACATAGAACACACTCAGCTCTCAGGTATCTTTTTTTTTTTAAGGGTTTGTTTTGGTTTTTTTTTTTTTATGTGGGTAAGTTTCCTGGCTGGGAATTGCACCCAGGCCACAGCATTGACAGCACTGAAGCCTTTAGCCACTACACCACCAGGGAACTCCCAGCTCTCAGATATCTTATGGTCAAACAGATCAAAAGTCACATACTCAAAGTGCTATTTGCATTTTTTTATTATTAAATTTATTGGGGTGACATTGGTTAGTAAAATTATATAGATTCGAGGTGTACAGTTCTTCATTGTCTATGTGTTGCATTGTGTGCTCCCCACCCAGAGTCAGTTCTCCTTCCATTGCCATATATTTGACTCCCCCTCCCTCCTTCCCCACCCTGCTCCCTCCCCACCTCCCCACCACTTTGCCTTTGGTAACCACTGAACTATTGTCTGCATTTTAAAGTTGACAAAGAAAGAGGTCAGGTTGTATTGTTCAACTAGTCTCCACGTGATAACAAGAATGCTGTTTGAGTCATTTTCCTCTATGGTTTGGTTCTTAGTTTTGCAGGTTGAGAATCAATTAGATCAGAACTGATCAAGCTCATATGCATGAAACCTATAAGAGACTAAAGTATAAATCACATTAATATATTAATTTACATAAAAGTTTTGACTGCCAAATATAATGGTATACTCAAGCAGATTGGTCAGTACGTTCCCTCTCCTGTAGAGAAGGGTGCCAGTAACATCAAATTACTTGCTCAATGAGCATGAAATTATATGAAACTGATCTGAACAGATGGTGTCATGAAACTTTGATAGGAAACTGCACTCTGCCATGAAGATGTACCTGTCAAAGGAACTTGAACTGTCAGTCTGCTCTCACCAGGAAAGTAATTCTTATTTTTCTTAAAGATATGTAAACATACGTTAAAACCACAAAAAGATGGAGTGTTTTATAATCCATAATTTCATCAATTTTGTAACACTTTTTAAAAAATATTGTAACATCTCTGAAATCAAGATGTGTTTTACTATAGTTTATAATTGTCATTTTTTTTTCTTTCTTAGTGGTTCGTAAAATAATGGCATATCTTTCAATCAGTGATACCTTAGAATAAGGGCCTGACATTATTAGGAACTCCCCTAATTCTGTTTGTTTTTCTTTTTTTTTTTTTTTTTTAATGTGGGTAGTTCCCTGGCTGGGAGTCAAACCCAGGCCGCAGCTTTGATGGCGCTGAAGCCTTAGCCACCACACTACCAGGGAACTCCCCACCCTAATTTGTTTTGGTAAATTGGCTCCCATAAATTTAGTAGTTGCCCCAGTCTATCATTATTTCTAATTTTAAAACAGTCAAGATTCAATCTCCTCAATTCAAATTTTGATCAGGCTGTTAGAATTGAGCTAAGTTCCCAAGGGACACAGGACATTGGAGGACAGATCACGCCCAGGTTCTTTCTTTGCTTCTATAGGAACGCAGAAGTAACCTTCAAAGTTACTTTGGCACCGTTTGTTGCTGCAGGCCCCTGAAAACCCCTGCACAGTTCCTTGAGGGAGTCTCACATGTACTCAGGAGTAGGCCCTACCCGTTACCTCATTACTCCCCAGATATGACAAGCTATCTTCAGAGGCTCCCGTGAGCTTTCTGCTAGAAATGACTGCCTCTCACATGGCACCACCATTTGGGGCCAGGCACCTCCATATCCGTAGCTGACATGAGTCTGGAATACTCACGGTACTAAGGTAGCACTGGAATCCCTAATCTAAGCTTTTATTTCTATGGACTGTTTTTTAAATATTTGCCTACTATGTGTCAGGCCCTTTACTAGTAGTCATTGCAGAGACTGTAGTGAAAAATCCATAGAGTCACTATGTACAGTTGTGGAGTTTGTGCACTGCATAAAGAGTCTTAGCCAAACAGTGAATGGATGCTAAAATCCAGCCTGTTCATTCACCAAATCATGCCCCTCAGTACAGGGCTGGATCTTCCCACAGAGAGGGATGCCATCATCGTCCCACAGAAGTGCCTTTCCTTCTGAAGCAATCCCAGCACCCAAGGGCCTACCTCAGGCTATTTCTAATTTTTCTGCACAGTGTCACCTTTTTCAATCCCTCTGCCCAGAGAGGGTCTTTCTCTAATTTCTTTTTCCTACTTCACACAAAGGGAACTGATAGGCTAATGGGTCCTAAATACTCAGTCCCTGACCTCAATGAGCTTACAATCTAATGGAGGAAACATTGTGATATATGTGATAAGTGTAAATAAGACAGAAGAAAGCACCCAGTAGCACCTTGGAATCAGCAAAGAGGAAGACCTAAGTCATTCTAGGGTACCAGGAAAGGCTTCCTGGAGAATGTTCTCTGATTAGAACCACCTTCCCACTCCTTCACCTGGGCTCACTCCCATTCATTCTTCAAGTTGCAGTTAAGTATTCCTCTCTCAGAGATGCTTCCCTGCAGGCCCCTTACCTCACATCCACATGGCACTCTACACTTTCCCTTTGTTACACTCATCTTACATGGACAGTAAATTCTACTATGATTGAACAAATGGGGCCCCTGCACAGTTTGCTGGCTAGAGCTCCAGGGATCTGACTGTGTGATAAAAATCCATCCTGGTCTCAGCTGGAGTTAAAAGCAATCTGTTGGCCATTGACTTCTCCAGCTTGAATGTACTAGGAATGAGGCTAGGTGCTGTGGCCAGCTGGGAATGCCAGGACTTTAGGAATCTCTCAGTTACATTGCACCCATTTCATCTGCCTAACCTGTAAGAATTGGGTTGGGAGAACACTGAGAATGCAGAATCCCACTTGCTCCATCCCACCTTGCCTCTCCCTATCCCAGGTTAGGAACTCCAGCTCACTGCATTTGAAAATAAGAACTAGGCAGAGGACAGGATTAGTGAGTGGTGAGGTATATTATAGGTAGTTGGTTTGCATTATTGGGGAACATGATTTTGCTCTATGTTATTTTCTACATCATTGTAGATACGAATTTTACTATCATTACTTGCCTAATGTCCACCTCTTCCTCTAGACTATATACTGCATGATGACATGTTAGGTGTTCATATTACATCCCTTACTCATAGTATAGTTAATTCATATGAGTTACTTAATAAGTATTTGCTGAAGTGAATTGGTGTTGTTTCTAAGCTGACACCTAAATGCTTTTAAAAGTTAGTTGGGGTGAAAGAGTAGGGGGAAAGTATTCCATGCAAAGGGAGCAATGTGGAAAAAGCCTAAGAAGAGCAAGAGTGTGGCATGTTTGGGGAATGGCAAGGAATTTGTATGGCTAGAGTATGGCCCACGAGTGGAGAGTGAAGAGTGGTAAGAATTGAAACTGAAAGGAGAAGCAGCAGTCGGATCTCAAAGGTCAAGAAACTTGCACTTCACCCTAAAGGCAATGGGAAACCATTGGTGGATGTTTAAAAGAAAATTGTGTGATCGGATTTGCATTTTAGAAAGATCTACCCTGTGAAAATTTTCTTGAAAGGGGTAAAACTGGATATATATAGAGAGAGGGATGTTTTCAGGATTAAGCCTGGTGCCTGTATGGCCACAGCCCATGTGAAAGGAAATTGCCCTGTTCTCCACCCACCTGGAGAGACAGTCCTCGGCAGCCCTGCTTTGTACTGTGTAGGCCTGTTCCCTCTAACACTTGGTTGCAGCTGACAGAACCCTGGAGGGAACCCGATCCAAAGAAAACCAAATTAATAGGCTGGCAAGAGGTGTGTAACATAACTGACATGGGAAATAGTAATCAAGACAGTGTAGCATTATGATAGACAAGTAGATCAATGGCAGAGAGAATACACAGTCCAGGAATAGACCCACAGGCATATGGTCAATTAATTTTTGGCAAAAGTGAAAAGTGGAGAAAGAACAATTTTTTTGTCTATAAATGATACTGGAAAAATTGAATATACATATGCTAAAAGTTGAACTTTGATCCATATATAAAAATTAACTCAAAATGAATCATAGACCTATTGTAAAAGCTAAACCAAAACACTTCTAAGAGAAAAATCTGTGAGCTCAAGTTAGGCAAAGATTTCTGACATATGTTACTAAAAGCACAATTCATTGAAAAAATTGATAAAATAGACTTCATCAAAATTTAAAATGTTTGCTCTTCAAAAGACTCTTAAGGAAATGAAAAGACAATCCACAGGCTGGGAGAAATAGTTTGCAAATCACTTAATTGATAAAAGATATATATCCATGATACATAAAGAATTCTCAAAACTCAACAAGTAAACAAATAACCTAGGGGGGGAAGCTAAATATAAGGTGATGGAAAGAGAAGTCACATTAGGTGGTGAACTGATTATACATCAAGTTGACAATGCGCTGTAGAATTGTATGCCTGAAACCTATGTAATCCTTGCTAACAGATGTCACCCCAATAATAAAAAAAAACAACCTGATAAAAAATAGACAAGTTAAATAAGTACTTCACTAAAGATGTACTAATGTCAAATAAGCACAGGAAAAAATGTCATTAGGGAAATCCAAATTAAAACCACCATGAGATATCACTACACACCTGTGAGAATGGCTAAAATTAACAAGACTAACCACACCAAGGACTGGCCCAGAGGTATAGCAACTGGAACTCTACTACACTGCTCGTGGAAATCTAAAATGTCACAACACCCTTAGAAAAAGCTTGGCAGTTTCTTTAAGAAGTTAAAGATACACATCATATAGTGAATAACCCCAAACTGGAAACAACCCAAATATCTATCAGTAGGTGAATGTATAAAGCCAGCCCCTAAAAGGAATGAATACTTACCGTATGACTCATTTTATGTAAAACTCTAGAAAAGGTAAACTGATCAACAGTGACAGAAAGCAGACCCATGGTTGCCTGTTGTGGAGAAAGAAGAGACAGGAGTTGGGTAAAGGATTAAAGAGGGACCTGAGGACGTGTGTAGGGGTGATGGAAATGTTCATTAGTTTGACTGTAATGATGGCTTCAGAGTTCTAGGTATATGTCAAAATTTATCAAGCTGTATATTTTAAATCTGTACAGTGTATTGTTTTGATAAAAGTTTCAATAAAGAGCTTCAATGAAACTCTTAACATTTTTTCAAAGTGAAATAATGGAAGGAGCGAATTCCTTACAGTGGTGGAATAAAATGCCATGACGATTAGACTTGGACAGGGAGAGATAACACTTGCACTTGACCTGCTTCTACTTGGTGTGTCAGGTTGATAAGTTTATTTCATTTGCTAGATGCTGTCAATCTTGTCTGTAAAATTGGCAGCAAGCCTTCCTGCACAAAATGACCTGAAGGAGGTAGGCAGGAGACTTGAGGATAGTGGAGCAATTTTGAAACAGTTGCTATGGGAAGTGGGTGAGTTCAGACCTTAGCATTTGGGCAGCATTGGGGTGTCTGTTGATATTAGAGATTAAAATACTATAGTGACACTACTTCTGTATCCTTATGTAATATTCTCTAGCTCAAGTCAGCAGTACAGCCGAAGGAACAGTCCTCTCATTTCTCTGCCACACCTATGTTCTGGAAGCTCCTTTAATCTTTTGAGTGCTCAGATTTCTATGGCATCTGCTCCACCAGTTGCCAGACATGCCAAGACAATTTTTTATTCATTCATTCACCTAGCCAATAAATCTCTATTGAGCCCCTTTGACTCAGGTGTGAGGAGGCTATACATGGTCACCACTTCCTGGCTTCAACGTCTAAATAAGCAACTTGCTCCCCCAGGCTCTTCCCTGGTGCTTCGCAGACCTCAGGGGACCAGGCACTTCCTACATACAGGTCACCCCTGGGTCACTTGGTTACCCATAATCAAGGCGGCTCCATTGCACGTCCGCATTTTCAAACTGAACCCATTATCACAGTCCTTCTTTCTAGTGTGGGTGTTGTGAGCTGGGAGAAGTATGTGGCCAACACTGAATTCCTGGGCTCTGTGACTGGAGACTGAGGGGCAAAAGGAAATGCATACAGTCACCTAGTACACCGTCAGTAAGAGCTTTAGCTATTTTCTTGCCTCAAAATTTAATAAACCTTCCCTTAAAGATGAATGCTAAGCTGCTGTCTCACCCAATTTGGGTAACAGATTGATTATTAAAAAATCTTTCCATATTAGATAATGTGGCACTGCTGCATCAAATGGAAGTGAAATATTAAATTATTTTTTATCCCTTAAAAGATACCAGATGCCAAATACACATGAGTGTGTGTGTGTGTGTGTGTGTGTGTGTTTATATATATAGACATACACATATACATATATACACACATGTATGTGTATGTACACATACAGACATACATATGGAATGTTGAATTAGAAATCACATTACATTTGCATTGAAGGGAGAAAGAAAATTAAGAGTTTCTTTCTACCTTTGTAAGTCTGTTTTGAGTACAGCAAGAACTCCCATATGGGATTACAATTCTGGGCCAGAATCCAGTGTACAGTGGTTATCTAGCTGACTGTCAATATTTTGTCTGTCAGGGCACCTCCAGAAGAGAGAGTTCTATAGTAATAAAATAAAAAACGGGTATGAAAAGATATATGCATGCTTTTTCCTCTAATGTTGTGATCCAAAATATTAGAATTAAAAATGTGCACAGATGCATAAGGGATGTTTCTTTTAGTGAAAAGGGGAAAAATGAGTCCCTAAGGGTTAGGAATAGAAATGGATGAGTTTGGCAGTAGGCTTTGGAAAACAACAGTGATAGCCAACCTGACTAATAAGAAAAAAATGTTACAAAGAAGCACTATGATCAGAAAATCAACAATTTTTTTAACTGTAGAGGGAAAAAAAAAATGGTGGTCTTGCAGTAGTCCTTGAGGCGAGCTTTCAGGTGAAAATGAAATTTTCCTAAAGGAACAAGATGAGAAAAAGGGGACTCTGCCTGATATATCTCTAAAGAGATGGAGTGTTAATCTCTCTATCCCTACGGGTAATAAAAATCTTTCTATAAGAAAAGTAATCACGTGCCAAATTTTCCCTAAATCAGGTCAATGCACAGATTTACCACATAGCAGTCCATCATGAGGAGTCTGGCTGGAGTTTGCAGGATGGTCGCCATTCACAATTAAGTATTATATAAAGGTAACATCTAGCCAACTGCTAATATTTTGCTTGCAAGTATCCTTGCTAGAGGACACTGCTGAAAGGATAACAGAAAATAAGAGAAGATCCATGAGTTGACTGTAATGCGATCAGCACCCCCTCCGCATGAGGAAGGTTGGTGCTGGAATTCAAAATTCCCCCCAGCTTTTTGGAACTTTAACTATTGGGAGAGGGAGTTTTTAGAGCATATAATGATGATGTGCCCTCAGGATTTTTATTTAGGTAAATAATCAGAAAATGCATTTATGTAAATAACGCTAAATCACATTTAAGACAGATTACGTTGTGAATTATCTGTGGTGACTTGTGAAGAATTCCCCCTGCTCCCAAAGATAACTTTCTCAGTCTCCCCTCACTCAGGCCTTGGCTTGTGTCTTCAAGGACTGGCCTGCAGAGCACTCAGGCAAACCTTCATGAAAACATTCTTTTCTCAGTTGAGCTTTTGACCAGTACCTGGCAGCCATGAATTTACAATTCTACCCTCTAGAAAGTGCCAGAAGATCACATGTCTGTGTTGCTGTGACAGTTAGCCAATTTGGGGCTACATCACCATCAGACTGAGTCAGTCAACTATTACTATTATCTATCCCATGCCAACTGGGTGCGGGAATCACACTGTTCATGATACTCGGTATAATTCCATGAACAAGATTGAAAAGGTGGGAGTTCTCTGGTGGTGTAGTGGCTTAAGTCTCCAGTGCTATCAGCGCTGTGGCCTGGGTTCGATTCGCATCCAGAGAGCTACCCACATAAAAAAAAAAATAAAGTAAAAGAAGATTGAAAAGGTCTCTGACTTCATGAAGCTTACATTCTAGTGTGCTGACTATAGCTCAACCCTAGGAGCTGGTATGTAAGAAACTACTCTGGGCACTTCAAGTAAAGGATTCCTAGTTAAGCCTGTGAATCAAGTGGGATAATTACTATTAGGAAGGGGAAAATGGAATTAGAGTATTGATCCCGAGACATCCCCTGCTTAGGAAGCCTGAGTTTGTTCAGGCAGACGGGCTTAGGTGAGAGAATGAAGGAAAAACCTATTGGTTTGCAGATAGAGAGGCAACTCAGTGGGGGCTCATTCAGACCCAGAGTCAAGCATTCTTGAAGCAGAGCAGGCTGTTGCTTGTGCTATGATTTGAGATGAATTGGGAAAGCTGCCAGTTTAAAAATGCCTCTTCCACAGATGTCTGGAAAATGTGAATGTTTACTTCTCTTGGGAGAGGTGGTGGTGAAAAGCATGGACTTTGGAATCAGGCAGACTTGTTTGTGAATTGCAGCTCTGCAACTTACTAACTTCAGGGAAGTGGCCTTCCTTAACCTCAGTTTCCTCATCTATTAGATGGGGATATTCATGTCCCCCCACAGGATTTTTACAAGGTTTAAAAGTTACTATAAAGCAAACACTATTATAGGTGCCCAGAAACAGGAACTATTCAATAAATGATAAATATTTCTAATATTATTTCTATCGATTGAGTCACTCATTTGTTTAACTCACATTCACTGAACTCCCACTGTGTGCCAGGTATCACGCTGGCCGTGACGTAACAGGGATGACAATCACTATAGTGAAATGTGAAAAGGGCCCTAAGAAACAGTAATCAAGGGAAACATTATATTTTCTGTCTTTTCCAAAGCAGAGAAAGGAGAGGAGGACATTTTGGGTTCAGTAAATAAAAATATTTTAGATCTATTTCTTCCTAAACCCTGAGACGTAAATGGTAGAAACCGGACTGTCACTGTGGGAGGATACTTCCTTCTCAAAACACTACGTCCCCTTGATGTCAGCGGCACCACACGCTCCTGGTTTTTCTGCAGCCTCTCTAGCAGGCCCGTCTGAATCTCTTTTGTAGAGTCTTCGTTCTCCTTTCCCATTATACAGGCCCCGGCAGAAGTGACGCCCTTTTCCGAGTAGTTATGTTCATGTAGTGGTGACATTGTTAGGTTACAGAATTACATGCTTACGATTTTGGTATAGATTACCAGCTCACAAAAAAAAAGGGGGGGTGTTAGAAAAAGGGGTGTGCAGACCCTGTATGTTGGAGTTCTTCAAGATTATCTGAGATGCTTTTCTAACTTGGTGTACTCTCCTTAGGCATCTCATCCATTACCAATAATTTCCTAGGAGTTTTAATTACCATCCAAATAATTCCCACATTTTTATTTCCTTGACAGATCTCTCTTATGAACTCTTACTTCCAACAACTCATATTCCCAATTATTTAGTGAATATCTTCTCTTGGTTGTCTTAAGAACACTTGAAAATTATACAGCGCCCAACTAACCTAGCTCCTTTCCAAGGCCCAGAGTTTCCTATCTCACCAACCACTCATGTGCTGTCCAGCTTCTAAACCTGGCAGTCATCGCTGACTCCAACCTCTCCCTCAGTCACCACGTTCAATCCCACATCAAGTTGATTCCTTATACCACGTAAATATGGCTGTCTCAAGTCTGTTTCACTATCTTCATCGCCACCGCCATACTCCACCTAGATTTCATATTTTCTCTCCACATTTAGTCTCCTGTGCTCCCACCCAATCCAGTCTCCACACAAAACGGCCAGAAAATGCAGATCTAGGCATGTCACTTGCTTTACTTAAAACCCTCCAAAGTGCTTCCTGTTGCCGTTAGGATACATTCCAAACTCTTTACCAAGCTGTCTTCTTATTACCCTCTTAGCTGTAGTCATTCTGAAGCTTTTATTTCCAGGCACACACTATCCAGGCTATCGCTTGCCTCACGAGTTTTCCTCTTTGTTGTTCCCTCTGCCTGGAATGTGTTTCGTTTTCTTCTTGTCACCTAACTACTCTTAGTCCTCCTACAGGTCTCACTTAAATGTTGCTTCTTCATTGAAACTTTCACAACCCCTCACTCCAGGTCCAACTGCCCTCTTACTCTGGTGTCTCAATATTATAGACAGTTATCAAGAACCTACCATGGGCTAAGTACTGGGTCTGGAACTGGGCACACGTGTCTGTTAGTGAGGAAAAAGAGGCATACTGCCTTTCTTATATAGCTCAGAGCCTTATAGGAAAAGTATCAGCTAATCCCACATGTAGATGTATCAGATAAGACAGAAAGTATCAGACAATCCCACACGTAGATGTAAAGTTGCATCTATGAAGAATGCTATGAAATTGAAGTACATGGTGCTTTGAATGAACTTGGTGGGATAAGAATGCATCCCCAAGGAAATGATGATTGACCTAGACTTTAAGGTTGAGTAGCATTAACAGTGAGTTGGAAGGAGAAAGTATGTTTCCTACAGGGGAAGAGCATATCATAGGCCTTGTGGTAGGAGAGAGGTTTAGATGCATTCAAGAAGGGAAAGGAGGCCAGTGTAACTGGACAGGAAAGCGCAAGGGGACACCTGTAAGATCTCCTGCAGAAGATGGGACCAGACTTTGCAACGCTCCGAGGGCTCTGCAAAAGATTTGGGTCTTTATGCTAAGAGCCATTAATAAAGGAGAAAGTGGAAGGGATGGGAAGAAAAAATAAGATGAGATTTGCATTGTGAAAATATTGTGGTGGATGATGTGTAGAAAACAGAGGGAAATAAGTGAGAATGGATGTTACCAGTAGTCAAAATGGCGGGAAGGCAATTGCAGAGATCTAGGTGGAAGATGACTTTAGCTTTGGTGCAGTGGCTTAAGGCTTTGGCGCTGGCGCTATCAACACTGCAGCCTGGGTTTGAATCCCAGCCAGGAAACTACCCACATACAAAAAACAGAGATGACTTTAGCCTTCATTGGGGTGTGGTAATAGAAATGGTGCAAAGGTAATATTGTCAGGGACATTTTGGACATAAAATCAACAGGTTTTGGTATTGCATTGCATTAGGAAAGGGATGGCTCCCTTTTCCTCTGGTTTCCGTGAAGAAGGATTTTTCTTAAAGTTTCCTTGCTTCTTGCCCTATCACAGACTCCTTCCACGTGGATGATGTGTTTAGGAGAGTAACTGGGCTTGCAAGGCTCAGCCCTTCTTATTTTCTCTTTAGGGCTGGCCTGTCTGCAAGGAGCATGTACTCTTGGTCTGCATAGGGATCAAGTTTTTTGAAAGGGCCTCAGTGGTCTGGTGTTACCAAAGACAGGATAGGTCAATCTTCCTAAAGCTTCAGTTCAGGGTTAGGAAATTTATTTTTGCCTTGTACCTAAGTTACAGTCTTCAACCGGGTCTTCATCAGTGGTAAAGGTCACACACTGATCTCTATCTTCCTGACTCTTAATCTTCTTCATTGTTATTCAGATCTCACATGGGGTTGTGAGGAAGGAGGAGACAATGACCAATGATGACTTCTGAATTTCTCACTAATAAAACTGCATAGATTAGGTGCCATTGTTTTATTTCCCTCCCTCCTTCTCTCCCTTTTTCTCCTTCTTATCTCTTCCTTATTTTTAAAAACTCACAAATTCAAAATTTGGGACATGTTGAGTTTGGGGTGTCTTTAAAAAGTGATGTGGAAATGTCAAATAGACAATTATAAATACATATCTGGAGTTCAAGGGTACAGACTGGACTGAACAGAGACTATTTAGGAGCTGTCAGCATGTAGATCACAATCATGGGCAAAGATGAGCTCACCTGGGGAGAGATTGCAGCGAAGGGAAGGGGGCTAAACCTGAGATTCAATAAATTCCAACATTAAATAGCACGTGTGAAGAGTATGCATCTGTGAATGTAGGCCAGTTTGCTGATATTGGAGCAATTCCAGATGTTAGTGAGGAAGAATTTAGAAGACAGGCAATGGAGGAAGGACTGAATGGGGCTCAAAAAGTACAGAGCCTTATGGGGACGCTGCTGCCTAGAAGACAGAAAGCCAGGGGTGGGCTTATGGGTGCACTGGACATAGACTAACGAACACAGGGTTCAGATTTAGTCTCAAAGCTTGTAATAATTTAATTGTTTATAATTATTTGTAAGTGCCTGCCTTCCCCTCCAGATAGAGACTTTAAAAAGCTGTCATTTCTTGGTCACTGCTGAATCCTCAGCCATATTCATCAGCACAATTCTAAATGAGGCAAATAAATCTTAATGTTCCCAAAAATATATCTGGATCACAAAATTATCATTTTGATTGTGAGAAAGGTGGTAACCTGTTCATAGCAGCATGAGAGTAATTTTTCTCCTGTAGATATAATTTCTAAATATTCTAGTTATTCTATTTGTTACTGTTTTTTGTTTTGTTTTTGTATGTGGGTAGCTCCCTGGCTGGGAATTGAACCGGGGCTGCAGCACTGATAGCACCAGCGCCAAAGCCTTAAACCACTACACCACCAGGGAAGTCCCATGTTACTGTTTTAAAGGAGTCTTTATATTTTGTGTGTGTTAATCCATTGTTGACTGTATATTGTAAATATTTTCTCACAGTCTGTTACTTCTTTTAATTGTGTTTGTCTTTTATTGTTTAACAGCTTTATGGAGGTAGAATTTACAAACCATAAAGTTTACCACTTTAAATATACAATTGAATGGGTTTTTGTAAATTTAGTAAATTTATATAATTTTGCAAACATCAGTACAATCAAGTTTTAGGACACTTTTCTCACTCCAGAAAGTGACCTTGTATCCATTTGCATCAAACCTCCTCTTCCACTCTCAACCACTGACCTGCTTTCGACAGTTTTGCCTCTCCAAATGATCATCTAAATGGTATCGTACATGATACAGTCTTTTGTGCATGGCTTCTCTCATATATCATGTTTGTGAAATTCATCTATATTGTGAGATATGTGCATAGTTTTTTTAATTCCTGGGTTCTGTATTTATCCATTTTATGGATATATTTGGCTATTATGAATAATGCTATTATAAAAAAAGTTTGTGAGGATATATGTTTTTATTTATTTTGGGTAGATACATAGGAGTGAGTTTTCTGGTGTATACCATAACTTTTAAAGAAATTGCTAAATTGTTCTAAAGTGTCTGTAACAATGTGTGAGGGTTCCAGTTTCTTCAAATCCTTGGCAACACTTGGTACTATCAGTCTTAGATTTAGCCATTCTTATGGGTATATAGTAATATCTCACTGTGATTTTAAATGCACCTACCTAATGACTAATGATGCTGGGCGTCTCTTCATGTGCTTATTGCCATCTGAATATGTTCCTAAGTGAAGTGACTAAACAAATCTTTTGCCCATGTCTTTTATAGGGTTGTCTTATGTTAAGTTGTAAGAATTCTTTATATGTATTCAATGCAATTCCCCTATGTAATACATGTCTTCCAAATATTTATTTTCAGTTCGTGGCTTGCCTTTTAATTGTTTTTTAAATGGTGTTCTTAGGAGAACAAAAACATTTAATTTTGATAGTTAAATTAATCAACTTTATTGTTTGTGATTTTTGTGTCATATCTGAGAAATTTTTGCTTATCTAAGGTTGCAAATATTTCTTATCTTTTCTTTTAGAAGTTCCATAGTTTTAGCTCTTACATTTAGGTATATTATATATGATAGACCTATATATATATTTTTTTTTTTTTTTTTTGCTTTTTGGTATGTGGGTAGCTCCCCGACTGGGAATCAAACCCAGGCCGCAGCACTGACCGCGCCAACGCTGAAGCCTTAAGCCGCTACACCATCAGGGAACTCGCATAGACCTATATATTTTAAGTTAAATTTTGTGTATGGGTAAAGTAGGAGCCAAGGTTTTTTCGTTTTTGTTTTGTTTGTTTTTGCAAAAAGATATCCAATTACACTAGCATCATTATTTGAAAAAAAAAAAATCCTTTCTTGCTTATTTAACTTAGCAGCTTTGTCCAAAAATATAATTTAACCTTATATCTATTTCTGAATTTTCTGTTTTGCTTGATCTATATGTCTATGCTATGTCAAAATCATGTTGTTTTGGTTTCTATATCTTTATGGTTACTATACCTAAAATAAGGCATTAAAGTCCTCCAACATGTTTCTTTTTCTTTCAAAGTTGTTTTGGTTATTCTAGGTTCTTTGCATTTTCACACAAATTTTAAAATCAGTTTCAATTACTACAAATAAATAAATAAATAAATAAAGCCTGCTGAAATTTTAAGGACCATATATAATTTATAGATCAGTTTGGGGAGAATTGTCATCTTCACAATATTAAGTCTCCCAATTCTTGAACATGGTGTAGCTCTCCATATATTTAGGTATCTATATGTATTGTTTTTATTACCAGAAAAAAGTCAACAACATTTCTCTCCCTGTCTTCAAATAGTTTTTATTGTCAGTACCATATATTCTTAAATGAGACTGGGTTTCTCCTATGGCTACTAGTTACAGGTAAATGTGTCACCAGCAGTGGGAGGGCTGCTCTCAAGGGAGTGCTCGAAGCTATTCAGGACATCACTGACACTGGTAGTTTACTGCAGAAGAAAGAGATGCAATCAAAGTGTGGTGTGTGGGCTGCAGAGATCAAGGGGTCAAAATCATTCTCTGCTGTTACTTTTCCGCATGTTTAAGATACTTGTAAGAAAGGATCGTTTTAATTTGTCCATCTTCATCAATAATAAATATATAATCTTATAGAAAAGAAGTACTCTACTACTGAATAGTTTTCAATTATTCAAAGATCATTAAAATTTTTGAAAGAATTGTTTATGATATCATTTTTAATACATGAAGAATAGCAGGTAAAAACTGCTGTTTTATTAGAGTTCATTGTTTATCTTAATGCTTTTCTTGTTGCGTTTTATTGATAAAGTAAATTATCTTGAAATGAGTCTTTTAATCCAAACCAGAGAATTTATATACATTAAAGAATATCACTCATATATCAACACCAGAATAAGTAAATTGTAAATACTTAAAACTACTGGATGATTTTTAAAAATATTTTCTGTTAACATATTTGAAAATAGTAGATGTTTAAAGTAGCTTTAATAAATGCAGCAACAACAGTAAATCTTCCTTATGTAAGGTGAAAAATATTTTTACAATTTTTCTACTTGAGGAAGTGAAATACATTTGCACTAAGATAGAGTAACCTAAAAAGAAAAAAAAAAAGGAGCAAGCAGTAGCCTGCAGAAAATAAAATGTAACACTCTGTAGCTCCAATTACAGAACTGTAGAATAAGAAATAAATGAGACACAACAAATATAAACACTTTATATCTCTTATATTCAATGCTTCATGTTATCAGCTTCAATTACAAAAAATATATAAAAAGAGTTTTCAGTAAAATAAGAAATAGATATAAAGCTAACTTAAATATTCATAAATCTATAAAAGGGCACATTTCAAAAAAATCAACTATAATAATGTTACTAATAGTTGAACATATTAGGGTCAAAATATTTCTGCATATTTAATAATGTATTCAATATTAAAGGGTTTCATTAACAGCCCTGTGCTAACTAACAACTTCTAGTATATTTTTTCACTGTATTTTGTCTCTCTTTGAAGAAAACTACAGACCATTTCATAAGCCCACAAAAATGTTTTTGAGCAAATTAATTTAATTAATCTGTCCTGATTGCTTCATTTTATGGATGACAGACTGGTGGTCCAGAGAAGTTAAATGACATTCATTCATTCATGCATACATTTACTGAACAAATAATATTTGAGCACCTACTGTAGGCTGGGCCCTGACTTAAGAACTGTGAATTTGAGGGTAAACCAAAACCCATGAGATACCTAATCTATGGACCTTATTGGCTAGTAGGAAGGGACAGACATTAATTACACGAATAATTTACAACTGTGGATAATTGCCCCCCAAAAGAGCTAGCTATATTTAGAGCCATGTGGAGATAGAGGAAAGCCATATAGTCATATAGATCAAGGGAGAGTCCCCAAGGTGAAGTCACATAAAGAGTAGTTTGGAAAGTCCCTTTCCTCCCCGGGTCTCCAAAAGTGATGAGACCCTGGAGCGCTAGGTAAGGAGTACGAAGTTTGGAATCAGACAGTCGTTGGTTTGTATTCCACCTCTACTACTTACTAACTGGTTCTAGAACAAGTTATGTAGCCTCCCTTATTCTTAGTTTCCTTTTCTGGAATATGGGAATAATAAAATCCCTACTTCTCTGGTTTGTTAAGGATTATGTGAGATAATTTGTTAAGAGTAACTAATGAAATGTAGCTATTCTTAAAAACAAACAAATACACTGTGCTAGAACCTATGTGTCCTAATTTTTTCCAGACAAATGTTATTTCTATTCACACCCCCTTTTCTGGATTTGTCTTGCTTTTTCCTTGAAATACAGTGACCAGCTGTTCTGATTAATCAGCTGTTGTGTAATGCAAGCCTGCAATGCCCCTTAAAGGCCAGGACAAAGATCAAGGCCAGGACAGACTGTGCCTTTTCCTCTTGTATCACCTTCAGTAATTTCTGTGGTAGTACAACTATTTGTCTTCTTAAATAGAAGACAGGAATAAAACATTAGATAGCACTGTTTACAAATATCTAGAAAAAGGATTTGACAGACTTCATGCAAAGAAAAACTTAGGGCTGTTAGCACATCTAATGTTTGTTAAAGTTTGGAAAGGAGTGAGTAAATAAAGGACATTATGCTGGAAATTATCAGTGTAACCTTTTGGGTAATTTGCTAATCATAAAGGACGCTAATCAGTAAAACGCAGGAAATCCACCATCGTCCCCTGGAGCCTGCTCTTCTGCCCAATCCCACCAAATAGCACTACTTGAGAGCCATCCTGGCCACAGCTCCTACATCTAATCAGTTATCCTACCAAAGCCTGGATATATAAAATCTATTTTATTTCTTAGTTTCAACCCATTTTAATGTTTTCAGTCCTTTAGGATCATTGACCTAGAATTAGGCTGACCAGACGCACCATTTGAAATGAGACAGAAAACAAGAGTACTGTCCCATTTCAAACAGTACGCATGGTCAGCCTAGTCTCACTGGGCTAAATTCAAGGTGTCAGTAGACTGACGAGATGTACTCTTTGAAACAGGAAGTGCCGATATTTTCTGTCCCGTTTAAAACACGACTTCTGGGGAGTTCCCTGATGGTGTAGTGGCTTAAGGCTTCGGCGCTGGCGCTGTCAGTGCTGCGGCCTGGGTTCGATTCCCAGCCAGGGAGCTACCCACATACCAAAAAGCAAAAACAAACAAACAAAAATACATGACTCTGGTCAACCTACCTACAATAGAATAGTCATTCAATTACTAGTCTTACCCCCTGCTATTCTGGTTAGATGAGCTCACACAGCTTGCTGAGTAATCTAACAAAATGTGATCACAAAATGTGGAGGCAGAGTGTCCCACCCACCCTAAAATGTGCCCCAATCCCTCAAAATTCTGATCATGTTACATTACATGGCAGAGTCATAAAGATTTTAAACCTTAAAATAGGGAGATTGTCCTGGAATATCCATGGGGGCCCTATCTGATTACACGAGCCCTTAAAAGTAGAGAACTTGCCCAGCTGCAGTTAGAGGCCTGGCAGAGGAGGAAGAAAGGGGAAGTGGCCATAGAGGAAGTGAGAGATAAAAAGTGAGAGAAGGATTTGACGTGCTGTCGCTGGTTCTGAGATGTAGGGGCCCCTATACAAGGACCAGAGAGGCCTCTAGGAATGAAGGGCGGCCCCCAGGTAACTGCAAGAAGGAAGCGGAGCTCTTAGTCCTATAGCCATAAAGGACAGTATTCAGCCTGCAACATGAATGTGTTTGGGAGCAGACTCTTCCCCGGGACCCCCAGTAAGAAACACAGCCGTGCTAGCACCTTCGTTTTAGCCCGATGAGACTTACATTGGCCTTCTAACCTACAGGTGCCATTTAAGTTGTGATTGTTTGTTACAGGAACAATGGAAAGCTTATACACAAGGGTTCGCTGCTCAAAATTAACAAGTGACTCAAGTCACACAAAGGATAAAATTCTGAGCTCCTTAGCATAGTATAAAGATGTCAGCACTCTCTGTTTCCAACCTGGCCATGTAGCTTGCTCTCCTGACATTACGTCCCTCCCCATGCCTGTCCTCCTCACACCCCAATCCTTTGAATGCATATTGTTCACACACCTTCTGAACATGTCGACCTGGCCGACTTCAGTTCGTTATTCAAGTCCCAACCAGCAGCTACTTTCTCAGTGAAGACCTCGCTGACCCTCCCAGACAGTCTCTCCTTAATTCACTCAATAAATACTTATTTAGCACCTACTATGTGCCAAGCACTGTCCTGGGTGCTGTGAACAAGCCAATACAAGTCCAGCCTTCATGGAGCTTCCATTCTGGTTGAGAGAAGAGGGAGAGAACATAAAATAAATAAGCAACCAAACATATAATTAAGATACGTTCACACTGTGATGAGTGCTGTGAAGGAAATGAGTAGCTTGACACGACAGTGTTTTGATGCAGGAGAAGTGACTTTAGGGAGGGTGACCAGAAAGAGCTTTGAAGGCAGATCTATAGAATGAGAACGAGCCAGCCCGATAGACGAGCCATGGAAGGGCAGCCCAGAGAGAGGAATCTCAAGTGGAAGGTCCTAGAACTTAGCATGTTCCAAGAAAAGAAAAGCTAGGGAATTTCCTGGTGGTGTAGTGGCTTAAGGTTTCAGCACTGTCAATGCTATGGCCTGGGTTCGATTCCCAGCCAGGGAACTACCCACATAAAAAGAAAAGAAAAGAAAAAGAAAAGATAACAGCGGAGTGGGAGAGCAGTGCTGAGGAAAACTGTGGACCAAGATGAAGCCAGAGAAATACAGGCAGGGGCTAGGTGGTGCAGGGCCTTGGAGGATGAGGAGAGGAGCTTGACTTCTCTGCTAAGTGCAATGGAAAGCCATTTAGAGGGCTTTGAGTGAGACAGGGACATGATCTGATCGACATGTAAAGGCTTCACTCTAGCTGTTCTGTGCAGAATAGACTGTGGAAGTGTGAGCACAAGAGCAGAAAGAGGCATTAGAAGGCCATTGCAGCAGTTCAGTGGGAGAAGGTGGAAACCTGGATGAGAGTAGTAGCCTTGGAGGAGGAGAAAGCAGACCAAGTGGAAAGATATCCTGGGAGTGAAATCAAGAGCATTGGCTGATAGATTAGCCTGGTATGAAAACTGTTAAATACTGTTTAGATCCAGCCCTTCTTGATTTCTTGACTTTTTTCCTTGGAGCTGACTCCCAGGTTTTACTCCAGGGAAGGTGGATGGTACCATTTACTAAGACAGGGAAACCAGGGATAGGAACAGGTTTGAGGTTTTAAAAATATCAAGAGTTTTGTTTATATTGTAGCAAATGAATGCCTGTTAGGTACCATAGTAGAAATGTCAACTAGTTTTTGATATGTGCCTAGAATAGGAGAAAAGTCAAAGTTAGAATGTGAAACTTGAAGTCACCAATATATAGGTAGTATTTAGACTTAGGCACCATTTTCCCATGCTCTAACTTTGTAGAGACTTCTGACAACAATTATCATACTATCTTATCATTGTATCTCTGAGTGAGTGTCTTCTCAATTGATTGATTGTAAGCTTTGGAGGCAAGGAATTGTGTAGTGTCTATATTCTCCTTTATATATACACAGTGCCTGTTATGAGAGAGAGAGGGAGGAGAGAGAGAGAGAGAGCGAGAATGTAAAGTCAGCACACTGGTCCCTGGGGTCCTAACTATTAACCTACTCACCAGTCAGATATAACCGCCTCTCCAGAATGTGGTTTTGTTGAATGATGTTCAAAGAACAACATCATTTCTTAGAACAGATTTATGAAAACATCATTGCAATTTTAGAATTCTCACAATAGAACTCTCTCCCCAGAACTATACTCTTAAAGGGCTACTGTGATATAGAACTCCACATGTACTTCTCCACATAAAAGAGTGACAATCAGTGTGCTTCCCAGAATTGTGCAAAATGAGAGAAGCTCTTGTCTGATAATTAAGTTAGTTATCCCTATAGAGGTTTAGGTTTGGGTAATCATTCAAAAACTTCATTAGGGCAAATATTCTTGGCGTCTACCATATTCTAACTCTTCACTGGGTTAAGGTTTTATATTTAACTTGAGCATTTTGTAATCATGTAAAAAATAGGCAATTGAATATGTATAATATGTAAAAATAGAACATATGTATTGGATGTTCCTCAAATCCATAAGTGCACAGGGAAGGGAGAAAGCAAGTGGGAGTAGAGGAGCAGGTAGTACTAGTAAACACTGTTGATTGTTTATTGATCACTAAATATGAACCAAGCACGGTGTTAAACACTTGTTTCATCTCCCACCAAGCCTATAGTTAGGAAAAAGGGGAAGTAACTTACCCCAAGTTTATAGTTGCAACTATCAGGGACAGGATAACCCAGACCCATTATCTTTTCAATAGATCTTTAGTCAATAGATTGAAAGCACAAAATACTAACCCTAAAGGATATCTCAGGTACAAAACAGAAAACAAAACAAAACAAAACCCCTTTAATTCAGAAATTGTTAGTATATCTTCCTATTATATAAATAAATTAGGCATTGGGTAAATTGATTATACTTTTGGTAAAAGTAGATAGTTACTTTACATATCACACAAAAATCAATTCCATTTGACTTAAGCATCTAAATATATTTTTGTAAAACGACAAAATATTAGAAGGAAGTATAATTTTAAAAAGTATCAGAGATGGTATGACCTTAAAGAATCAGACACTATAAAGGAAAAGATCGACTACCTCTCTCTCTTTTTCTCTCTACCCATATCCCTATCCCTATCCCTGTCCCTATCTTTATGCCTATTCACCTCCCTTTCCACCTCCACCTCCATCCCCATCTCCACAGATACATACACCACCACCACCCTATTATATCTGTAGTATATAGAGAGCTCTGGCAAACCATATAAATAAATAAAAGACAAACATCCCCACTGAAAAATGGGCGAAGGATATGTGGCAGGAAGAGTCTAAAATGGTCTCCAGTAATCCCTATCTCCTGATATTTATACTCCTTGTGTAATCTCTTAAATGTGGGCAGACCTATGACTTGCTTCTAACCAATAAAACACAGCAATGATGATGAGATGTCACTTCTGTGATTAAGCTGTGAAAGATTGAGATTTCCATCTTGCTAGCTAACTCTCTCTATTGCCTCTCATCTTGCACACTTCGATGAGTCGAGCCGCCATGTTGGAGAGGCTCATGTGACAAGGAAATGAGAGTGGTTTCTGGCCAATAGCCAGTAAGAAACTGAGACCCTCACTCCAACAGGCCTCAAGGAACTGAATTCTACCAGTGACCACATGAGCTTCCAAGTGGATCCTTCCTTCAGATAAAAGCATAGCCTTGTGTAAGACCTTGAAGACTCTTACCCAAACAAACCGTGAGATGGTAAACGTGTGTGTTTTAAGCCATTAAATTTGTGGCAATTTGTTGTGCAGCACTACATAACTTAATACAGGATTTGAACAGGCAGTTTAAGAGTAAGACAAACCAAATGATTAACAAATACACTTTTTAAAAAATGCTTAATCTTCCTAGGGATTAGAAAAACAATATGGAAAAATTACAATGAGATATCAACTTGTGCCTGTCAGGTTAGGAAAAATGTTAAGGATTGATCATTTCTATTAATAATGAAAATAAGAGCAGAAGAAAAAGAGTTCTCTCATATAGTACTGGAGCAGTGTAAATTGATACAATTTCCTCTTTGGAGAGCAATTTAGCAGCTTTGAAAGGTTTAAGTATATA
Source organism: Lyroderma lyra (assembly GCA_004026885.1). NCBI lineage: Eukaryota > Metazoa > Chordata > Mammalia > Chiroptera > Megadermatidae > Lyroderma > Lyroderma lyra. The sequence goes on along the minus strand of PVJL010000962.1, from coordinate 233,952 downwards.
GGCCATTGACATAGTTAAATCTATCTCTTGGAATCTATGGTACAGGAAGAAAAGAGACATGTATCTCAATGCTCATTGCAGCATTTGATATAGCAAAATATTGGAAATTATCTAAACTTCTATCAGTGGATGATGATTGAATAAATTATACCACAGTCATACAATGGTAGCCAATAAAGGTAGATCTGTATGTACAAACCTGAAAATGTATTTATGATTTATTAATGGGTTAAAAATCAGATTATATAACAATATGTTTAATATGGTCCCATTTCTAATGATATAGATATATACATATAGACATTCGTATATTCTCATATACATATGTGCATAGGAAAAGGTCTAGAAGCATACATACTTATCATCAGTAGTTAACCCCAGGGACTAGAGATAGGGCAGATGAGAGAGGGGCTTTCACTTTGTACTTCCTATTGTTTGGATTTTTTCAGGGAGCAGTTCATCCTTTTTGTACAATATTTGTAATTCTTAAACCAGTGAAAATAAATAAAAGGAAATAAAAAAACCAAAACTACAGCATTCTTTCCTCGTTGAAGGAGGAGAACTTTGATATTCAACTTCGTTGTGCAACAAAAGAACACTGAAAACAGAAACAGATGTCCCTCATTTAAGCATAGAGAAGGAAGCTAAACTGGAGAACTGTGCTAAGAAAGATTTTTTAAAACAAAAATAATATTTTAGTATTTTATCTACACAAGCACATATGGCTTACATTTTTCAGAAAATCATTTTATAAATGTAGAGGAGAAACAGAACTTGTTCATTTTTCCACAATGAACAAAAAATACGTTTGATAGCCATGCACATTCCACCAAATAGAAAGTGTCCAAGAAAAGATACATAAAACAACACAATGGAAAGTAATTCTTAAACAGACCAAGGTTATATGGAATTAAATGAGAAACTTTTTAGGTTGTACAATAAAAAATTTGCCATTTTTGTAAGTCAAAAATTATAAACAATCAGTTTTATATTGTTCAACTGCATATATAGGAAGGTGTCTACATGATACAAGCCTTTGAGAAAAATATCAAAACTAAAGAAATTTTAAAATCCCAAGTTTTGTTTGCTATCGCTTTTTTATTTCATAAAACTATATGGGACAAACCTGAGCCCACCTGCTACTTCGTTTTCCAGGTAAGGAAACTAAATTTTTCATAATAAGTTACAAGTATAATGGTTAATATTTGAGGGAATCATTCAGATGCCCTTTGTGTCTAATTAGTGTTCAAGGCAGAAAGGAAAAAAAAAATCAATTAAAAAAATTCTCTTTCATGAAACTCTGGTTTTCAAAATAAAGAGATAAGATTTAGAGAAAGCTTTTCCACTAACAGCTAAACTTTGAAACAATCCCCACATAAAGGAGAAAACAAAAATTCAGGTTTTTCCAAACCTAAATTCATCTTTTAAGAACAAAAGAAAACAAAAACGCTCTTGGCTGTAGACAAATGGATTGTTTTGAAAGTATAACTGGTAGATAATTGGTTCAGAGTAAAAATTATGGTATCAGAAGATAAAACAGGGGAGTTCCCTGGTGGTGTAGTGGCTAAGGCTTCAGCGCTGTCAATGCTGCGGCCTGGGTTCGATTCCCAGCCAAGGAAATACCCACATATAAAAAGAAAAAAAAAAATACAGAAGATGAAAGAAAAATAAAAGTAGAGGAAAGAATTTTCCTATAAATTAGAATCCTTATCTTATTCCTTAAAAATGCAATTCTATCTAGAAATTCATTATAAAATAGTCTTTCCCTCACATAAATGATACACTTCAAATGTGGACTAGCATGTTTCATTAAAGCTAAGATCCTATTTATAGAAATGTCTACATTTTGAAGGATAAATCCACAACCATTGACCCTGTTCTAATGTCAGAATAGTGTCCCTTACTAAAGATTCTACCGCCTCTTGATAAAAATATTTTTCATTGCAAATAACAAATATACACTCAAAATAGCTGAAGCAGGAAAAAAAGAAAGAAAAAGGAAAGAGAGAGAGAGGATGGTGGAGGTAGTTGTTGGAAGACGACAAATATTTGCTGCATTCTTCTCTTTCTGTAGGCTGCTTTTTTGAATGGATGGCAAGGGCTTGCTGCCTAGTTCAGGTGCTGGCTAATACTGATTAGCATTAGCCTCTTTGAATGTAAAATTCCAAATTTCTTGGAAGAAAGAATCTGATTGGCTCAGCTTGATGTGTTTATTCCTCACCTAGTCAGCTGTGGGTAAAATCTCACAGACTAAACATGGCTGTAGGATTAGCTCCTGTGAGTGGGAGGGTGACCGCTGTGTGTATTGGGGGGTGGGGGGCAGACATAGCCCAATATACACCCTGATCTTAAAATTCTGTCTGCATATCCAGGCTCACAATATTCCCATCTACAAAACATTCTGAAATATACGTATGACCATTGGATTCAGTCTGCATTTGTATTGTTCGTATTATTACTACTTGCCCATATTGCAAATATACATAACAAAAAAGTTAGAAAAGAAGATTAAAAACTAAAAAGATTATAAACTTTCAGAATAAAATAACCACGCCTTTATTTTTTATTTTTACAAAAAGTTAGTGTGGTAAGCTGAATAAAGATATCCAAGTCCTAATTCTCAGAAACTGTGAATGTTACCTTAACACAAAGCTTTGCAAATATATTAAATTAAGGATTTTGAGATGGAGAGATTGTTCTGAATTACCCATGTGGACCCTAAATGTATTCATCATAAATGTTCTTTAGACTTACACAAAGCAGGAAGAGGAAGATTTTACTGCAAGAAGAGACAGCCATGGGATTCTGAAAGTAGAAGCTGGAGTAATGTTCCTGGGAGACAAGAAGGAGGCCAAGAGTTAAGAAATACAGAGAGCCCCTAGCAGCTGGAAGAAAGGCAATGGATACTTTGCTGGAGGCTCCAGAAGAAACCAGCTCTGCCAACACCTTGATTTGGCTCAGTGAAACTGATCTTGGACTTCTGACCTCCAACACTGTAAAAGAATAAATGTGTGTTGGTTTAGGCCACCAAGTATGTAATTCGTTATAGCAACCATAGGAAACTAATATAATCAGCATGTAAAAGTCATTGCACTGGAACTTACAACGTATTTGTTCATCATAGTGCTTGACTCAAATCTGGTCTCCATATATGGTTTCCTTTCCTTTAACACAAGATAGTCTTTGTTTTGAGGAAATTTAATAAACATGTTCTTTATTTTACAAAGCTTTTAGGAAATATAAACCATTAGTGTTGTATGGGTTTAGCCATTCATTTTCTTGCCTGATCTCCTTTTGAAAGCAACACTCATTGATTCATCAACAAATGTATACCAAGTGCCTATTCTGTGTTAAATATTCAGTTCACAAAGCTCTCTAAAAGATCCACTCTGTAAGATGCTCCATGTGGGAGACCATGGTTGAATAGCAAATATGGTTCATGCCCACACAGAGCTTATAGTCTAATAGGGAAGAAAGACAATTAGACCAAGGATTACAATAATGTATGAGGTACATTAAGACGCAAAGAAGTACAGAGTGTTATAAAAGTGCATAGTGGGCAACTCACCTGTCATAAAATGGGAATGGAAGGCCTCTCAGAGGAGATCAGAGTTGAGTTGAGACTTGGTCCAGGCACTGGGAATACAGGGATGAAATGACACAATCCCTGCTCTCAGGAAGCTTACAGTTAAATAGGCACCTAGGCCGTGTAAACGAATAACCTCAACCCAATGTGCTAAGAGCTCCAAATGTGGGGTACGTGAGGAACAGTACAGGAGAAAGAGACCATGACCAGACCTGTGTTGGAATGGAGGTATCAGAAAAGTCCTAATCTTTGAATTGAGTCTTAAAGGTAGTATAGACTTTAGTCAGGTGAACAAGAAAGTGGCCCTGCAGGACACATGGTAGAGCTGCCGCTGACCAATAGGAAAGGGGTTAGCTGTAAGTGGCTATTGATCCCGTTTATCATAAAAATTTGATCATACATAAAATACAGTTGAAAGAATATTACAGTAAATACCCATATATGGCATCCCTACCATTAATATTTCTTTTCTATTTTATCACAAAGATATCCATATAAATTTCTAAATACTAAAAAAAAAAAAAAGTAGGTACTAATAAGGATATTTTTAGGCTACAACAAATTACCTTTTTTTTTTGAAGTCTTTCCAAAGTCAGACTTCCACTGGAATCAGAGGTTATGTGAATTTTATAAGAGCTCAAATAAACAATTAGAAGAATATTTGCAGTATTAAATAAATGAAGGAAATACTGGTATAGGAAAATATAATCAATAGGCTGTATAATGCTTTCATCTATCAAAATAAGTGCCTTTGGTTTTGGGGAGGGGGGAACGTTGTTTGGTTTATTTCCTTGCAACTGTAAAAGAGTTCACGCTGATTAGGAATACTATTAGTTTTGTGGTTTAAATTACAGTTGGTGGTCTAAATTTTCCTATTTAACTGATTATTGGATTTCCGGTTTCTAGCTTTTTATGAGGGTTTTATGCTGTCAAGCATTCTTAGAATTTTTAAAGTTTTATACTCTCCTTATGGTAATTTAAGTATGCTACTAAGAATCTGTTTTGAATATGTATTGTAAGAATGAAGAAAATGAAAAGACGTGCTGAGAAATAATCTCTCTCTTATATGTGAATGCTTTGCTAAAGCACATTTCATGTGAGAAGGCTTTAGAAACGAAGCATTTCTGGGAATGCATGTGATCTAATTTGGAACCATGCCTTAGTCGATTGTTCCAAATGGCGGTGCACAAAAGAAATTACCTGCAGAGCTTATAAAAATGCAGATCTGATTTGATCCCCCAAATTCTAATCAGTAGGCCTAAGATGGGGTGCAGAATCCGCATTTCCAGCAAAGGATACAAACAGTGCAAAAGCACACTTTCAGAGAAACTGTTGAGCAAGTCCCAATTCTGTGGCACTCAGGTTTAACTAAGCATTTATTTATCCATTTGGACAAGATATTCATGGACTTATGGAGCACTCATTATATGTTACTAATAGTAATATGAGGACAGGTTATTTGAAATAACCCTCCTGATAAAAACAACTGAAAATGCTAGGTGAAAAATGGTTTTTTTAGAGGGGGGGTAGTTCAATTCCTGGCTGGGAATTGAACTCAGGCTGCGGCGCTAAAATCGCCAAAGCCTAGCCACTACACCACCAGGGAACCCCCGAAAAATGTTTTTAAAATATCTTCTGAAAAGCATCTTACCATTAGGTAAGAAATTATCAGGCTAAAATCTAAGTGAAGGTAGGAATCCTGAGTAGCTGAGAACCAAAGCTGCTTGTGCTCTGAAGGTGTTTGCTAAAAAGGAAAAACTTGAGGGGCAGTTTTCATAGTTTGGGTTGTGGAAACTTCAAGCTAGACAGTCAAATGGGGAGCCCTCCTCCAATAAAGCTGGGACTCCAAAGGGCTAGACCGTGGGGTAGGATGACCCGGAAGCAATTCCCCCAACCCTCACAGTTAGAGTAAACCATGAAAAGTACCCTGCTTCTGAGCAGTTGGGGAGGAGAAGAAGACTCTTCTATGAGAATTTGCAGTCACAAGCTAACATTTATGGGGTTTTCGAGCCCAAATTTATATCACATGAGTAGTGCAAAGGTATTAGATCATGTAGGGTGGATGGATGGTCAACTAGGAGGCTCACAGAGTGGGAACTTGCCGTGGGGTCTCCAGCCTACACCAGGCTAAAGCATGCCTGACATTTGTTTCCCCACCCTCCTTTCTGTCGGCCAGATGATAGTTCAATTGCTCCAGTCAGAAAGATAATCAGTGTAACTCACCTGGCTCTGAGTGCTTGCTCAGTAACCTGATAAAAATTTGCTTCCCATAGACATATTTCCACAGGCTCAGAATGTATTCGTGAATATCAGAATGTTGTTAGTTACGTAAACTTGCATTCTGCTTTATCTACCAGTCTTTCGAGTTCAGTGGTATGAGTCTGTCCCCTAGACACGACTTCTTTCCGGGTGTTCTGGCAGAAATAGTTCCTCAGGCTGCGGGACGGAAAACCGTCCCCTGCCTGTGAAGTCCTTTGTGAGTTATGGCCACGCTGGTAGGTCTGCCCTGGAGGCCATCAGTCAGGCCACCAACCCATTCCTCCTAAAGAACTAGAGGACATTCCTCTCCAGAGTTTACTCTCTTGAAATAAGTACTTCATTGCTTTCCTGAGTCTCTGTAAACCAAGAGAAGATCAGGTTTGCTGCTTCCGGAAAGAGCACTGTTCTGGGAGTCAGAAAAAGTAGGTTTAGGGGTTCCCTGGTGGTGTAGTGGCTAGGCTTCAGCGCACCCAAGGCCGTGGCCTGGGTTTGATTCCCAGCCAGGGAGCTACCAAAAAGAAAAAAAGAAAAGAAAAAGTAGGTTTAAATTCCACCCCTGCTACCTACGAGCTTGGTGGCTGTGGGCTGTTTAGACAATTTCATTGCTTGTTAAATGAGGTAGATAATGATTACCTTGCAGTATAATCATGAGGATTAAATAGAATAAAATACATGAATGTGTCTAAATAATAAAGGTTAATTTCTTCCCTTGCTTTCTTCTACTACTTTCTAATAATAACAGACACATTTTAGAATTTCCCCCCTCCTCTATCAAGTCTGTGTGTGGTTGGTTGGCTGCTGCTGCTAATCACAGTAAGGAGAAGGGTAATATAGAAAAGCCAGTGTCAGCTTTATCAAGGAAGTTTGGTTCTCTAGATTTTTTTCCCCTTGCCCTCCGAAAAAGAAGAAAGGAAACTGCAAAGGAGATTGAGAGGTTGTGACCATAGAAGTATGAGGAAAGGCAGAGGAGGGCGATGTCCTAGAGGCCAAGGGGAAAAAAGGAATTTCAAAGAGGGAGTGATCAAAACGTTGTAGAGGGTCAAACCAGTTCAAATGCTGTAGAGAAATCAAGTAAAATAAGATCTGGGAACTTTCCATTTGACTTAGTAACTGGGAACGTTGGTGGCCTTAGCAACCACATTTCAGTGAAACTGAGTGGGAAACCAGTTCGCAACAAGGTTGAAGACAGAGAAGGAGAAAAGGAAGTAGACCAAAGGAGTCTGGGCAGACGTTTTCAATTCTAGCTGTGAAGGGGACAGAAGAGATAGGGCAGGAGCTGCAGGTGGACATGAGATTGAGAACGCTTGGCCGCTTAGACGGGAGAGAACTGTACAAGTTCACATACTGGATGGAGCAGAGGCAACACAGAGGGAAAAGTACAAGATACAGACAATGGGAGAAATTCCTAAAGAGGCAGAAGAGGCTCAGGTGGAAAAAATAAGACTTCAGAAGAGGGACACCGATTTCACTGTAATAGGAAAAGGCAGGGTGCAGATACAGGTTTGCTTGTAGATTTGGAGCCAGGAAGTTGAGGGGGAAACTGACCAGAGACACACAATAAGATTGCAGAGCAGCACTGAGGACTCCGCTGAAATCGATCCCTCTGAGCTGATACTGGAACCAATACGTAAGGCTCTGTGGCTTTCTTCAGGCACTCTAGAGGGAATAGCTGGGTTTTCCCATCATGTTGCACAGTGATGTGCTGGTAGATACCTTACCACTGCTTTAAGGGGTACAGTGAGAGAAACCCTGACTTGTAGCCATGGTGTAAATAGTCTCACCATGACTGACTTCAAGCAACAATGTGATGTCGCTGAACACAGTCTTGGGAAGAGATGCCCAGCGACACACTATTATGTAGTTTCCCAGCCATACAGATATGGTAGACTTAAGCGCACAGAAAATAGTAGAACAATTAAGATAGGGTTTGATTATTTATAACTTTTGTTTTTATGTAATTTTCTTTAATTATAAGTTTATAAATTTTCGTTTTTAATAACTACTTTAATACCTGGTGTGCAAGATTCCTGAAAATGGTGCAATCAGCTCTCTTGAAACTGTGTGAGCCTCCAGCATACCACTGGTTGTAGGAAATGAGGTTGAAATGGCCTACAGTAAGGTATTCGGTAGGTTGGGGGCAGGGAGAGAGCTGAGACATCAGTGATAAGATTGCTCTCCAGGGGACTGTGCTGAGCCTGGCAGAGAAAGCGTGCATTCACTAGGAATGGGGCCTGGGAAGTTCCCTGGTGGCGTAGTGACTTAGGCTTTGGCGCTGTCAAAGCTGCGGCCTGGGTTCAATTCCCAGCCAGGGAACTACGCACATCAAAAACAAAAACCAAACAAAAATAAAAAATAAAAACAACAACAACAACAACAAAATGGGGCCTGGGAACGATTGGAAAGGGTTTGGCTCTGGGGAAGGGAGAGGGAGTATTAGGTGGGACATGAATCAAGGGTTGAACAATTCGATATGGGAGTAGTCACCAAATTTGTATTTATTTCGCGACTGACTCTGAATTTTCTCTCTCTTTTTTTTTTAAATTCATTTTTATTGTTAGACTTATTGGGGTGACATCTGTTAGCAAGGATTACATAGGTTGAATTTTCTCTCATTGTACTGCAGGCCATCTATGCAAGTCTGATGGGCTAGTCCGTCATAGCCTGCAGGAAGGGTGCTGTAGGAGAAGAGCAGGGAGGGTGATTGGGAGTCCAGAGGCAGGAAACTGAGGCCCGAAGGATAATGTCAGAAGGAAGTCACCCTGATTGGAAACTTGCTGCTCAGTTTCCCTGAGCTGTGTTTTGTCATAGGTTGGCAGGGAGATACTTGGGGGATGGAGGCTCTTTTTGGTTCTAAAATTACACTATAGGAAAGTGTGCTTGTACATAAATTTCTTCTTTCAAGTGGCTTACTAAAGTTAGGCAAGATCTTTCTTTTCTTAAAAGTCTTTGTATAAGGTGCAAGAATAATTTTACTTCATTTCTGTGCAGTATGCCCTCCTGGAATTGGAAAGTCACTTTCCACAAAAGAGGTAACGCATTAATGGGTCAGTTTGGCTTTTATAATCATGACTGGATGTGACTCAGAATCATGTTTGATGTGAGGTACCTCAGCGAGTGGCATTTTCACGCTTTTCAGAGAAGGTATTTTGGAGAGCAGCATATATTGTGAATATCTACCTGTTTATAAAAGTCTTGCTGTTCAGGCTACGGTTGCAATTACAAAGACATTTAGAGATTTTATTATGTTTGATCAGGCTTTATAAACAGTAATAAGTAAAAGAGGAGAATCTAGGGGGAAGAATAGGTAAATTTATTAACAAGAAAAAAGGCATATGTTAGTGCAGCAGTTTCCAGAGCAGTAAAATTGTGGAAAGAGATGAGAAAGTTGGGCCAGTAGGAGCAAGGCAAACACATAGTTGCTGAGACATGAAAAATAAATTACCAGTTGCTGTCATTATCATTTCATAAAAGAACAGTATTTTAATATCAGTAAGTATTAAGAAAATAATTTTTGAATGAGAATTACTCCTTTAAAAAAGAATATATTCAGTTTATAAGAAAATTCAAGCACATGGATTTTATTTTTCTCATTTAGGGCTTAGTAGTCAAAGTATTTTCATGAACCACTGTTCTAGTATTTGAGGGTTTTTAAAAATTTAGTGGTTATTTCTTCCACCTTTTTGGTAAATCCTTAGTATTCTGCTATGAAAGGAAAGAAAAAGAAAAAGAATAAAAGAGGCAGTGTGATGTTTGTAGTATAAAAAGGCAGCTTTCTTTGAAAAGTCAAAAGAACTATATTTTCCATGGCTCTGAGAGGAGAAAGGATGTGATTGGCAGCAGAGTTATAATTACTTATACCATTGTCCACAGTGATGAGAAAAGCATGGTTTTCAGGAAAGAGCGAGGCCTAAACAATGAAACACCTAAAAAAAGAAATAAATAACTCTATCTCATTCACAATAGCATCAAAAACAATAAAATACTTAGGAATAAATTTAAGGGAAGTTAAATACCTGTACAATGAAAACCTTAAGACTTTGATAAAAGAAATTGAAGAAAACACAAACAAATGGAAAGCTATTCCTAAGTCAGAAGAATTTATATTGTTAAAATGTCCATACTACCCAAAGGTCTCTATAGATTTAATACAATCTCTATTAAAATTCCAATGGCATTTTCACAGAAATAGAGAAAAACATCTGGATAGCCAAAGGAATCTTGGGAAAGCCAGGCATCATGCTTTCTGGTTGCAAACTATACTACAAAGCTATAGTAATTAAAACAATACAGTACTGGCATAAAAACAGACATGTAGACCAATGGAGTGGAATAGAGAGCCCAGAAATTAACTTCTGAATATATGATCAACTAATATTTGACAAGGAAGTCAAGAACAGTTTCCTGGGTAAAGAATAGTCTCCTAAAAAAAAATGGTGTTGGGAAAATTGGATATCCATAGTCAGAAAAAAATGAAATCAGGCCTCAATTTTATACCACTCACAAATTAACTCAAAATAGATTGAAGACTTAATCATTAGACCTAATACTGTAAAACTCCTAGAAGAAAAGATAGGGAAGAAGCTTCTTGACATAGGTCTTGGAAATGATTGTTGGATATGACACAAAAAGCACAAACAACAAAAGCAAAAATCAACAAGTGGGACTGCATCAAACTGCACAGCAAAGGAAACAATCAACAAAATGAAAAGGCAACCTATAGAATGGAAGAAAATATTTGCAAACCATATATTGGATAAGAGAAGGGGTTAATATAAAAAATATATAAAGAACACATAAAACTCAAAACCAAACAACAACAACAAACAACCAATCTAGTTAAAAATGGGCAGAGGGGGAGTTCCCTGGTGATGTAGTGGCTTAAGGCTTTGGCGCTGGCACTGTCAGTGCTGTGGCCTGGGTTCGATTCCCAGTCAGGGAGCTACCCACATACCACAAAGCAAAAAAAAAAAAAAAATGGGCAGAGGAACTAAACACACATTTTCCCAAAGAAGATATACAGGTGACCAACACGCCCATGAAAATATGCTCAACATCACTAACCATCAGAGAAATATAGATCGAAACCACAATGAGATATCACCTCCCACATGTTAAGAGTGTTTATCATCAAGAAGATAAAAGTGTTGGTGAGGATGTGGAGAAAAGGGAACCCTCATGCACTGTTGGTGGGAATGTAATTTGGTGCAGCCACTATGAAAAACCATAGGGAGGTTCCTTATAAAATTAAAAATACAACAAGTCTTCACTTAACATCATGAGATATGTTCATGGTACAATTTGAAAACTCATGCTGGACCTTGCTCTTGTTTGTAGGTGTTTTTAACATACGACTATGTAATAATTACGAATGTTCTATTTGTTCTAGAGAACATGTGCATCAGAGATGAGGTACAATGATAGGAAATGCATGAGCCAAGAAAATGAATATCACATGATATCTATTTTTAAAATGAGGGTTGCTGCTTAGGTTTATGTCATCTTGTAATAATTTCCCCAAGAAACTCATTAAGCATGGGTGTCAAATTACTGGGCAGCACTGTATTTCACCAACAATTGATCTAGTTTCCTGGAAGGACATTAAAATGAAATGAATTACCTAATCTCTGCAAAATCAGCACAGGATTCTAATTTACACTTATCAAAAAAATCATTTCTATCCAAATTAACCAATCAGTAAGGCAATGTTAAGGCAATTATATTAGGCAATGTTTCCAAGAGATTGAATTACATCAAGTTAATCCCATGGTGGCTTAGATCTTTAGGCCAGATATTTTCCAAGGGCCACATGTTATGAATATTTGTACCACATCTGGGTTTCTGTGGGCTGAAAGGGGTACTCATCATCATAACAAGCACTAAACGTGTATATACCAGCTACACTATAATGGACAATAGTAAATAAACTATTTTGGAGCAATCAATCAGGAAAAGTTAAAGAGGCTAATAGTGCTGGGAAAGGAAGATGTTCAACTGCCAGCAGAGAAACATTAAAAAAAAAATTCTAGAAACCTATGTAATTTTACTAACCAATGTCACCCCAATAAATTTAAGAAAAAATAAAACACTGGAACTTCAAATAATAATAATAATAATGCATTGCATATTTGAAAGTTGCTAAGAGAATAATAAATCATGAAAGTCCACATCACACACACACACACAATTCTGTAACTGATGGATGTTAACCATGCTTATTGCAATGATCATTTTGCAATATATACAAATATCAAATTAAGTTGTACACCTGAAATTAATATAATGTTGTATGTCAATTATACCTTAATAAAAAGTAAATTTAAAAAATTCTAGAATAAGTGGTAAAGTATAAGTAAATGAACAAATGAATACACACAACAGTCAGCAGTGCATCCAGAATGCTTTTTAAAAGCACTTGTTTTCCTAGCTCAATAGCTGAGTTATCTTCACCAGAACCCCATTGCATGTACACATAGTATATATCCAAATCAAAACATGAATTTTGCTCGATAAGCACAATTCAATGAATTTGAAAACATTTTGGCAACTTGATAGAAGCAGGGAGAGCTAGCTCTGTCTATGAAGGAAGAACTGCATTCCACCTTTCTTTTTGAGTCAGAAGTTGTTGCTTTAACCATTTCATGCCAGATGTGACAGCGGGCATTCCAGACTCCCTTTGAGTATTACTGTCCTGAGGTTTGGCACAATGTAATCCTTCCCCAGAAAGGGAAGAAATTTCATTATTTCAGTGCTTGATTGAGCCAGCTAGCTGGCTATATGCTATCTAATTTAATCCCCTCCCACCAGCTTTATTGGTAGGGAGATACTAGCAGACCAGTTTTGCCAATGAGGAAACTGAGGCCCAGAGAACTGAAAGGATTTGCCTAAAGTTTCATGACTAATTTCTGCAGAGAACTCAGACTCCTCCAACCATCCCAGTGCACTTAATACCCCACACCCCACCCCTGACCTGACATTCCTGGCACAAAACTCACACTGTCAAAATCTTCTGTGACACGTGATTCCTTGTCAGGAGATCAGGCCCAGCAGGAAATGGTTGTGTTAGGAGGAGCCAAAACATGAAAACAAAGAACTTCTCTTTACTTTCAAGGAAGGTTTGAATTTACATCCAGCAGACATTTATTGAGTACCTTCTGTGACTGGAGCCTGTGCTATATATACTTCCACATTATCTCTTTTGTCATGATGAAAGATTTTATTGATACGCTCTAAGATATTAGAAGCATCATGCTAAAAAAAATGGAGTGTACCCTATGGCCAGGGAGGGACATTTTTAGAATTTTCTTTACATCTCCTCTTCTTGGGGAGGGATGTGATTACTGTCTTAAAAGCAAGTTCATTTGAACACCAAAACATCAGCTTGTACACATTTATTTTGTTGTTTCCTTTAATCAAGCTCAGTGTTTTGCCATCCTTATTGTGACTAAGTATTAGGACTGTGTACCCATTTTAGAAAAATTTCAAGGATGATTTTGAGATATGTGACACTGCACCTTCAGGATGACGTTAGAACCTAGTCTCTGCTTCAGATGTGACCCTTTGGTAGACTAGGACTGGGGAGCCTGCCAATAATTCTCCTGTGTCCACAGTGATGTCATCCTCTTCTCTTTTTTGTTTGGGGTCGGGGGGGGCGGTCCCTGGCTGGGAATTGAACCCAGGCCACAATGTTGAGAGTGCTGAAGCCTAGCCACTACACCACCAGGGAACTCCCTCATCCTCTTCTTTGGGGAGCCATCCCTCTTTCCTGCACTCTAACCCTATGGTCTAAATGGGGATGGCCATCTCTTCATATAACTGCCTCCCTGGCCTCAGCAATTGGTCCAAGAGATTGGCAGGTGATCCAAGCTGGAACATCACCACTCCTAGGACTTCTCAAAGTGGAGCTATAGATTCTCACACACTTGCTCCCTTCTGGTTGTGGCCCTCGGAGGGTCTGAGCCTGAAGCCCACAGTGCCTCCCTGCAAGAGACGGAGAGACAATCCTGATGGTGCTGAAACGTCTTTGCTCAGGCCAGTTCTGTCCTGCCGTTCCATGATTTCCTTACATGAGCCAATAGACTATCTGTTCTCTTAGGCAAAAATTAGGGTTTTGTCTCATGCCATCAGAGAGTTCTGACCAATGAACTATTTTTTGTTTGTATATTCACCAGAAAGGGAGTATATTGTAATAGAAAGCATGGTGGACTTCAAATAATGTTAGAAACTTTGACTATTATGAAGTATTAAGTACCTATTACTGACATACGGTATTGGAACAGAGTGCGAGAGGGAATTGTCCCAGGACCAAGAGGTTCAACTCAGGGATTAGTCAGCTTGCTGCTAAGACCCAGATATACCAGAATGATATTCTCAACCACGTTAAGAAGATCTGCTTCAGATGGCCCATTCCCCATCGAGCCATGGGGACCCATCTTCTGTTAACCTTAGGCCTATAGACATGGCAGAGCCCTTGCTGTCCTAACAAGGTACCGAGCTAACCCTGAGCACAGGTGTGTGAGCGGCAGTCCCAAACACGGGCTGCAGAACAAATAGGATTGCTCACAGGAAATGCTAAACTATTGAACAGCAGGGGCAGGGATGAAGAGTAGGGCCACTTAAAACCCCACAGAACTAGGTTTTAACTCTGTTGCTTACTGATTCTGAGTTCTCTCTGAGTGCTAGGTTTTTCTATAAACTGGGTCTAATAACACCGTTAGTGATTTTATGAGAATTAAATTAAATAACTATAGAATAATCCCTGCACATCGTTAGCATTGAATATATGGTCGTTGTGGTGATGATGATGGTAGGTGATGATAATGATGGTGATATTTTTACTGTAAATTATTTTCATTCTTTCTAGTAGGGAAATATGGCATAGGAAAGTGGTTCTTTTTCATCAGAGCCTTATGATTAGTTACTAAGAAAGACAGGACTCAAATAACTGACTCATTTTAGGGATTGGTGTGTTCTTATGAGCTAAAGTGTTCAAATGACAGACATGCTTAGGTTTGTGCAAGAAGTGTGAGTCACTATTATTTGCTTTTGCTTTCTTTCTATAGTTCAGTTTACAAAATAAAATCTAATGGAAGTATACTGTTAAAATGTCTTAGATCCCAATTTAGGGTAGTACTTTCTCTTTGATTATACTGAAAGCATACTTCTAAATTTTTCCTTCTTGGTTCTGATTTTTTTTTCAAAATTTTAAGGTTTTCTTTACATGTTTCAAAGGTAAGGCACTTTTTCCTATATTAGCAAAAAGAAAATGAAACTATTACATTTCCCCAAAGAGATGTCTTGAGGAAAAGCAGATCTCTGAGAGGATATTATTAACTGTCTGCTTCTTATAATTGAAACCTCTTCTCAGACAACTCTGCTGTTTAATCTCAGCTCTCACCAATAACCCTTTTCTCTTTTTGATCATATTTAATTTCCTTGTAAGATTTTCTCAGATTTCAACTATTACTGAGAGGATTTTCATTTTACCTTAACCCTTTAATGGCTAAATCTTGCATGCCCATTGTTTCAAGGAATGGTATTTCTGTTCATCTAAGTAAATAGTTCCAGGATTAGATCTTCTTTCCCTGCCTACTACTGCTGAAATGAGAAATTATTAGACACTTCTTTGGCTAAATTTCTAGCTTGCAAAAATCAGGTTGAAATTATGCATTTATAAAAACCAATCTTGGACAACTCTCAATTATCTACCTACAGCAGTATCAACTAAAGCATAGATTACTAAAAACAAACTTCCAAACCTAATTTTTGTCATTCTTTTACTTCCTTCACAATAAAAGGTATGAGTTTAACTTTCAGTTCAATTTTTCTTACAACCCTTAAAAACCTTATTTTAGGAAGCAAAATATTCATAAGAAGGTAACAAAAAAGAAGAAAGAGGTGACCAGGCTAACACAGAAGTCTAAGGGCAAATATCACTGCCATTAATATTAAATATATAAGAATGTAATTCTTATAAAAACATGTAAATTAATAGTAAACCAATCTAGTATGGCTTTTGCCAGATTCTCCCACAGACTTCAATAAGACTTTAACTATTGGGAAGGGGACCCAAAAACCCCCAGAATTTACTTATAAAAATTGTGTATTTATTCTTATATGTTTACTTCAGTCACCTTCAAAGTACTCTTTGTTTGGTGCAAACCACCTATTGAGACACTTTTTCCACTGCTTAAAACAGTTTTTGAACCTGTCAATTTTGATGCCTTTTAGTGTTTCTACCATTTTTTGTTTCACCTCATCCACAGCAGCAAAACATTTCCCTTTGAGGACATTTGCATCTGAGGAAACAAAACTAAAAGTCACTTGGGCAGAGAACAAATGAATAGGCAGGTTGGGGCATGGGGTCATGCTGTTTTTTTGGTCAAAAACTGCTGACCACTCAAAGGGTGTGGGCAGGTGTGTTGTCACACTACACATTGTTCGAGTAAATCACCCATCATGAAATGGGCAAAGGAGTTGAAAGACTTTTAAAAAAAAATCCACTGAAACTGAATGCAGACTCTTACAACAACATCAGCTGGTACACTGATGCAGATGGGTTCCTAGAACAGTCACCTAGCAGGAGAAGACTGTACCACAAGGGGCCTGCCCTTCAGAAGATAATTCCAGGTTTATGTGGGTCCCCCTTGTGTCTTCATTCTAACTATAAACCTTAGCTGGTTCCCAAATCTAGGTCAGGTCCTGTGCACTAGAGAATTTGGCTTCATTCAAAGAGCAGAGCAG
The DNA here is from genome assembly GCA_004026885.1 of Lyroderma lyra. Lineage (NCBI taxonomy): Eukaryota > Metazoa > Chordata > Mammalia > Chiroptera > Megadermatidae > Lyroderma > Lyroderma lyra. The sequence goes on along the minus strand of PVJL010000962.1, from coordinate 217,367 downwards.
GCCTTTACCCTTAGCTCCTGGGAGGCACTTTCTGATAGGAGTGTCTTTGTTTAGGGCAGGAGCTGGCCACAGCTGGTTTTAGGGGAAGGCTGATCACATCGGACAATCTTAGGGTAGGAGCTGGCCACATGAAAAAGACCAACCATGTAACTTAGTGTCAGGGCATTGGACCATGCAGTATTACCGGGCTTGAAGACTAAGTTCACCCACATGGCAATCGATCATGCCTATGTAATGAAGCATATTACTCTGGATGAAAACTCTGGACACTGAAGCTAAGATGACCTTTCCTGGCTGGCAATATGTACACCATGTGCATGTCATACACTGATGCTGAGAGTAACACATCCTTACTCCACGGAAGGGACAATAGACACTTCACACTTGAAACCCTCTCAGACTCTGTCCTATGTGTTCTTTCTTTTGCTTGATTTTTACTTATATCCTTTCCCTGTAATTAAACTGTAACCATGAGAATAATAGTTTTCTGTGAGTTCTGAGTCAATCTAAGGAATTGTAGAACTTGAAGGTGATTTGGGAAACCCCCAAACTTAAAGTTGATGATGCCGGTCTTGGGGACTGTGCCCTCAAATTCGAAGTTCGTCTACCTGGGTGATGCTCCTCTTCAGTTCTCCCACAGAACTGTCACTATCTCTTTTACAGTACCTGATACATTGTTCTTTTAAAAATATTTAATTATGTAATGACAAAAAATGCTCAGAGAGTAGAAAAGATTTTAGTGTGTGGTTATTAGCAGTAGTAGTAGTGTAATAATGGGTATGTTTCTTGCATCATGTGACCTAACTCAACCTGTTTATTAGTTCTAGTAGTTGTAGATTTGTTGGGATTTTCTACATGCAATATTGTGTCATCTGTGAATGAAGACAGTCTTAGCTATTCCTTTCCAATCTGAATGCTTTTATTTATTTGCCTCCCCGAAGGAATAAGAAGAGATATTCTTACCTTGCTCCTGATTTTAGGGGGAAAGTAGTTCATATTTCACCATTTCGTGCAATGTTAGCTATATGAAATCACTGTTCAAGAATATTCAGAAACGCAGCAAACAAGAGTGTCCATCTTGAGGACAGAGTCCTTTGTCCCTCCAGTTGGCTTAAATAAACCCCAAGAACAATATTGGACCCAAATATTTTGCAAGTTAGGAAACATCAGGGGCTGGAAGGAAAGATAGAAAAATAGAGATGGAGACAGAGATGAAAAGTAGAGATGGAATGGTGAAGGTGTGTGACTCACCTGAATGATACAGTTAAGCTGATTCTACCTGTAAGTTTTAAATAAGAAGGTATGGAGGGCCTGGACAGGAGATAATAAAACTCAAGACAATGCTCAGCGGTATTCTGTCAGCACAAAAGCCCTAATCTTAAGATAAGAGTAAGTGCTATCTTAACCTGAGAGCTGGGAACAAGAGGCTCCCTGAACTGGCATTATCTCAGGGAAAATGCTGTTGGAAGGCCTGGGACAGGATGTAGACATGCATTAAGGGAGGGAAAATCCCTTCAGTACAAAAGTACAGCTTGAAAATATTACATTAACCGAGTGTACTGGCTGCCCTGTCCATTAAATATTCATGTTAAAATCCCTGCCAATCAAAAGGAACAACCTTGTCCCACTCAGACCCACTAAAAAGAATCTGTGTAGGTTACTCAGCAAATTGTAAAGGAAAAGGGACTCGGCATTTGTTTCCTACAGTGATACCAAGATGCGATCGGTATGAAAGGACAAATTGCGCCTTCCCTTGCCTGTCTCGTGACAGAATGCGTCTGGAAGGCTGTGGAGTATGGTTGTGGTTTTCAAATTTGGATATCTATGGGCATCAACTGTGGATCTTATTGACATGCAGACTTCTGGGCTCCCACCATTCCTACCCACCCCCATCTCATTCAGTAGGTTGGGGGAGGGAATAGACATCAGGTGATTTTGATATACGTGGTCTACAGGCCATTTCTTGAGAAACACTGGGGTGATTGAGAGCACCGGCTTCCCAGACAATCTAGTTGTGTGACTTTGGAAGTGTAACCCAATCTGTGTAAGGGCCTAAATGTTTTCACCTGAGGAGGGGGATTATAATCCTCATAGGGTTGTAGTGAGAATTGAATGAGATGATGTGGATAAAGTACTGATATGAAACACTCAAGAAATGGTAGCTATTGTTGTTACATCGAATTCAAGCAGAAATAAATTATCCAACTCCTGATTGGAAGGGAGCCAGCAGGAATCGTTGGAGTGAAGCAAAGAGTTAAATATCCCCAAAGGGCTTTGGCATGGCACAAAGGCTGCTAGAGGAAGCCACACTTCCCACAGAGAGCTGATGGCCTGACCTGTGGGGCCCGGATGCAGTGATCTGTTGGCCAGGTCTGCTTTACAAAACCCTGACCGCAGGGGTCTGTGAGACCTGGGCCTTCCCTTCCTTTGCCTCTGCCGGGAAGGGCCTGCAGGGAATGTTAGTGGTTCAAGAAGCTGTGCTGTGTGAAGGAGGGCACAGTGACCCAATTTCCTGTCCTGCCTCTCCCTCTAGTAAGCAGAGAGAATTCGCACAGGTCAGGTCATGTTTGTCAATGTTAGTTTCCTGATCTTGCAGAATAAGGACAAATCAGATATTTATATGCGGGCACAATGGTTTAGCACTTTGACATACAAAGCAGGAATTCTCTCCGATTCACTAGTGAGCCAACGGAACCTAAAGATTAAAAGTCTCGTTGGAAATCACAGGGCTAGTGTGGAACTCAAGCCTGACTCCTCCAGTGCTCTACATTACACGCCTATGCCCTTTCTGCCTACCCAGCAATACAAAGTAAAGATTATGGATGTGAAAGTTCTTGGCACACTTTGTGATTTGAAAGCATCGTGCCATGTCCTCATCAATTGTACCAGAAAAAGACATGCCACTGTATTTTGGAGAGAAGAATATCAACATTATAAGTGTTTTGTAGACTGAGAGTTCTTCAGTCTGTTACATAAAGAAGTATGCTTTCATCCACATTGTCATTGTCACCTTTATAATCATTAACACCTTCGTTCATAACATTACACTGGCATGTGTACTGGGGGCCCTTGTATAGTGCTTTACATATAACATCACATTTATTCTCACCAATGTCAATAAGGATAAAAATACCTATGCAAAAGTACTAATATTATATACCCATTATATAGAAGAAACTGAAGAAGAGTTTTTTGTTTTTTTGGTTTTTTTAATTCATTTTTATTGTTAGACTTATTGGGGTGACATCTGTTAGCAAGGATTACATAGGTCTCAGGCATACAATTCTACAGTGCATTGTCAACTTGTTGTATAATCAGTTCACCACCTAATGTGACCTCTCTCCCCATCACTCTGAAGAAGAGTTTAAATATTTGACTATAATTTATGGGGAACAAAATATGAGCTGAGTGATATTTGAGTGGTTGACATAAAGTTAAGTTTTGCAGGCATTTAAACATTGATCAATTTTAATTTTACAAATTTTCTTATCCTACTTTATAGTCCATTTCTTTTTCGGGTCTGAAACATTTTTATTGGTCCTTAGGAATTATGCCTATAACGCCCCGTTAATGTCCCTGCAAAAGCAAAATCGGTGAGCACTGACATGGCTTTTACATAACAATGAGGGAAGAAATTGAGAGCTGGCAGATGGCTGAGCTGGCTCACTGTCATGCAAAACATGACACCACTACTGGGGGAGCTCCCAAATTGAATCCTTGGGGAAGCTTTAGAAAAATCCGCATTCACAGGCTAAATTTCTCCAGGTGCTTACGGCCCCATCTCCTGCCCCACCTCCCTTCTACGTGACAGGCTCGTTTCCCCAGGTCTCCAGGTCTCAGCAATCGCCATGCCTGGCCACCTTGCCACTTCTTTCCAGGGAAGGCTCAGGAAGGAGAAGCTTCAGCCACTTTTCCTCCTTAAACTCCATCATTCCTTCTTTCAGCATCCTGTTGGGTCTAACGGACCGTCCCTCCCCACATTTTAATACTGTCGAATGACAAAAAACAACTTTGTAATGAGTTTAACATCCTTTATTCAAAGGGAATGCAATCTGCAGACAGTGCCTCACAAGGCGTGGAGCCCCGAGGGATGTGGGGCAAGAGCAGGTACAAGGGTTAACCAAGAAGCGGGGCACCATCGGCTAGGAGGTCCGAGACTTCGGATTGGCTAGCAGGTCCTGTTTTCTAGGCTAAGGTAGGCTAGCTAAAGCTGGGGGGTTGTGCTGATGTTGGTCAGGTTTCCTTGACGGTCAGGTATTAACCGTAAGTCGGATCAACTTAGATTTAGACTTGTAACGTGGGCCAGGCCTCCAAATTAACTTTGTCAGCACACAGTGGTATCTAAACATAGGTTCAAAGCACCCTTCTAACAACACTCCTGCCCCCAAGTCCCTGCTACAGAACTCCTGGAGACGCCTGTGGAGTGCCTCCCCTCCTGTGACTTTACTCTGCTTCCAAGTCAACATGTCCTCCCTGTTGGCTCACCTCTTGGCCTGGGTTTCTTCCTAATGTAATATCCCTGCCTCCTCTGGGGTCCAACACTCCCCCATCCCCTCATTGCCTCATCTGCTGCTGTCTCTCGACTAGCTCTTCCCTCATTGGGGACCCACCTTCTCCTGTTTGTGGTTGAACCTGGACCAAGACGATCAGGCAGTTTCTCCGGTGGTGAACTACTTCAGATCAGGTGTAAGTTATGGTCACTGCCTGCGAGCAGCCCTCGGAGCTGGCAGGCCTAGCCAACGTGTTTGTTAAGGAAGTTCCTTGATGCCAGCAGGTTCATCAAATTATCCCCCAATGACACGCAAATAAATTCCTGAGGCACGTGGCAGCAGTGAGAAGTTTTGGTCAGATAAGGAGTCTGAGGAAACACAGAGGAGACAGGGAAATGAAAATAATATTTGCTGAGCATATGAGGGCTGTCCAGAAAGTATCCAGCCGTGTAAAGTGAAAACTAAACATCGCAGCGCTGTTCACAGTGGCCAAAACATGGAAACAACCAAAGTGCCCTGTGACAGATGACTGGATAAAGGAGCTGTGGTACATATACACAATGGAATATTACTCAGCTGTAAGAAAAGATGAAATATTGCCATTTGCAACAAAATGTATGGACCTGGAGATCATCATGCTTAGTGAAATAAGCCAGACAGAAAAAACAAAGAACTGCATGACTTCACTCATATGCGGAATATAAAACTGAAAGCAAAGAAAAAAAGAAATGAACAAATAACCCATGGACACAATCAATAGTTTAATGTTTATTTGGGGACGAGTGGGTTAGGGAGGGGAGAAAGGGGAGGGGGTGGGAGAGGAGGGGGGGAAGCTAAACATAAGGTGATGGAAAGAGAAGTCACATTAGGTGGTGAACTTATTATACATCAAGTTGACAATGCACTGTAGAATTGTGTGCCTGAAGCCTATGTAATCCTTGCTAACAGATGTCACCCCAATGAGTCTAATCATAAAAATGAATTAAAAAAATATGAAAAATAAAGGCATTTATGACTGGATTTTTTTTCCAGACAGCCCTCGTATACATTGAAGGAAGATTTCAGTGTATTACAAGTACTCACAACTCTGTGACAGTGATGTTGTTATTCCTGTTACATAAATAAATACACTGAGATTTAATGAATTCAAATACTTTGTCCCAGGTCAAACTATACATGAGTAACTGGACCAGGATGAGAACCCACACTTTGGAATTGGCTCCAAAGCCCATCGCTCTTTTCATGGGATTGTAATTCCTGGGACTATTACGATCTTTCTCACTTTTTTGGATTATCCCAAATGTCTACTATCCCAAACCAAACTCTTGGAAGGCTAAACTTCCCCTATGCTGGATTTGAGGATTTTCCTTCCTTCTGGTTCCACAAGCCCAAAGAAATGCTTTTCTATTTGAAATACAGCCTCTTCCTCGGGTGACGGATGGTGTTTGAGGCTGAGCACAGCGTCTGCCTGATGCCAGCGACCAGACCACGCGGGGCGTGACAGGCCGGGGCTCTCCCGAGGCGGCGGGTGGAGCCTCCCGTCCAGCCCCTGCGGGCCCTCCGGGGCTTCGGCAGCTCCGGGCTTTAGGCCACGCCTTTGGTTGCAAAAGCCTTTTGTGGTTCTCCTGTTTAATCCTTTTAACTGGGCCTTGTGGTTTTATGAAGGTTGCACTGAACAGTAAAACCCACCCCTGTTCTTTAGAGGTTGGGTGTGTAGAGCCTTGCACTTTTCAGGAAAACTTCACACTCCAGGTCTGTCTGTCTGTCTGTTAACCAAATGAACATCACGGGAGAGACGTGAGATTTTAAATGAGAGGACGGGGAGGGGGAGTCAAGTCGTAACACTAGACTGAGCTCTTGCTCTTTGCGGATAATCCCCAATAATCCCATGAGGCTAAATAAATAAATAAATAAAATGCCACAGTCAATAAATGCCATGAGGTTCTTGACTTTAACCCCCCTATCCTTAAAAAGTTAACTTTTCCATATGCCCAAGCCACTTCCCACATTCCCCCCACTTCCTCTCCTCGCCACCCCACCCCCACCCCAGTGCTAGAGACATGCATTTATTCAAGGATTACTTAGTGTCAATCAACTGTCCATCTGCATAAATAAATAAATAAAAAGCAAAATATGGTCCCTTTTTGTTCTTTCAACACCCTTCCTCCACACTGCTCACTCAATTATTCTGCGTGTAAAGCAAAGTAATTCACCTTCCCTTTCTAAACTTACCAAATCTAGGCTTTGTTCCCAGGCCCCTAAAATTCACTCCGCACACTCAAGTCGACGGAGCGAGGTTGGGCCCTAGCTGGCATTTTGAAAATGCGCCTCTTTGAAAGCTTTTTTCACCTGAAGTCTTTTCAAAGGTCTTTATGATTCTGGATAATCACCAGGATGCAGGCTGCCAGACCCTCCCCCTCCCACAAAGGGTATTTTCCATTTCTTTTGGGCTATTTGCATGACTGTCAGGAGTTCTACAAACAGATGATTAAAATCTGACAGCAACGTCGAGTGGTGATGAAAACAATAAAACGGATAAATGTCAAGAGCATAGGCTGAAGGTGAAGTCAGTGAAATTAGTGATTTTGAAAAAACAAGAGAGCCCATTTCTCCCATAGCTTCTCTGCTTCTTCTAAATCAACCAGAGTAAGCGGCTCCTCCTAGCCACGTCTTTCTTGTCGCGTCTGGAAACCTCGGGGACTGAATTCAGATAGCTGGTCACGACCAAACTTGTGCGCTCACACTCGAAGAAGCTGTTGCTTCTCACACGGCATCAGTGGCGCAGAGGAAAAGCAGTTTCCTCTCATAGAGGCCGATTGGAAGCAGAGATGGGGGAGGTACAAAGCACGTGGCATCGTCTCAGGACCTAGGGACACCATACTTGTGACTATTAAATAGGCTGCCAAACACTGAAATAAGACCTCACTTTGATTCAGGAGACCTAATCCACCTAGGACCATTAGAGCCTTTTCATTACTAAGGTTTCAAGAAAAAAAAGGATATGGGCATTGAAGAGTGGCATGTATGTGAGAGCAGATGCAATATCAGGATAGAGGCGGGGAAGATGGTGGCTGGGGTGGTTGAGCCTTTGGATATACAGGAGAGAGCAGAATGGTCAGTCCTGCTGTTTGCAATGTCTGGCTGGCCTGAGGACCAACCGCCTGCATCAGTGACTCCCAGGAGGCTTATTTATTTATTTATTTATTTAGGTTGGTTCCCTGAGCGGGAATCGAGCCCAGGCCATGGCCATGGCGGTGAGAGTGCCGGGGCCTGGCCACTACATCACCAGGGAACCCCCCGCCCCACAGGAGGCTTATTTAAAATGCAGATACATCAGATGGACTGACTCAGAGCCTCTGGGAGCAGGCCCCACACTCCAGGGTTTAACTAACTTTTCAGGCATTTCTGATGCACACTGAGGTTTCAAAATCATTGCTTTAGAACTGGTGGAGCCAGTCTTACCTGTTGCAGGAATTAGAAAGAGATGGTCAGTCACTGATTAAGCAAATGCATGTAGCTTATCTGTAGCCTGTTTCATGTGAGTGCCTGGTTAGCACCTGGGCGGAATCACTGGGGCTCCCCTTCAACCAGCAGAAGGTGGCCACATGGACACTCCAACTTCTTACCATTTCTCCTCCATTCCTTTATCTTTAACTCTATTTGTACACTATAAAGTATTGCCTTGACTTTTTACTTTTTGCTAATCAGTAAAATAGCAAAACAAAACCAAAAACCACTTTGGTGATCAACATAGGGCTGCCTACTTTTTACTTTGCCAAGTAAAGTCATTAAAAGATAGTCACTTTCATCAATAATCAATCACCATGGGATTGCCTCCATCGTGGAAAAGTTTCTGAGGAGTTCCCTGGTGGTGTAGTGGCTAGGCTTCAGAGCTCTCAACACTATGGCCTGGGTTTGATTCCCAGCCAGGGAACCACCAAAAAAATAAAAGAAAGAAAGAAAGAAAGAAAAGTTTCTGAGCTGGCTCACAGGATCCAGATACCACACATACTAATATATGTAAATCGTATATATTTTTTCTTTTTTGAATGAAGCCAGTAAAAACAGATCAGGGAAGTTTTCTTTCTTTAACTCTTCAGCCTTTCCCATATTCCCCTAGCTCCCTTCCCCCTCCTCAAACACCCTACTGAATTGCATTTGCTTAACCGACAATTATATATTGAAACTCCTTCAGCTCAAGCAACCAGCTGTGTCCTTTGGCCAGGGATAGTGAAGGGGACCTAAATCATCAGGAGCATATTGGGGCTTTGGTAGAATTGATGGGGGTGGGGCTAAGGAGAGAAGATGAAAGTTCCATTGACAAGGACAAAAGCTATTATAGATGCCTGGGAAGGGCATCCCAATTACAGTTGCTGCTGGTCAATTGTTACATTATAAAGAAAAAAAAAAACACCTCATAAAAAAAGCAACAAAATGGCAGCATGAGAGGGCCCTCCAAAAACCTCCACTGGAGATTACAACTGATAAAACACCTATACCTCAACCAAGGGCTCTCAACACGCAATCACAGTTAAGAAATCCATGCATGACATTAAGGCACCTGCAGGCGGGCAGAGGGTTAAACAAAGAAGAAATAAAGGGAAGAGCAGGCACTCAGCCACATAGTCCCCACTTGGAACTCTACCGCAGGGCGGGGGGGAGGAAGGAGGAAGAAGGCAGCAGGAGAGCACTCTGGGCCTCACTTGGTCCAGGAGACAGAGGGAAGGGGGCCCAGAGGCGGGAGCATGAGATTCCGCACCCACCTCACTGTGGCCCCAGAAGATGTAGACTGGACTTCATTCCAGCTCCTAAACATGGGGGAACAGCTGGGAGGTGAGGAGCAGCAGCGCGAACACTCAGGCTGGGAAGAAGGAGAGAGGGGTGCGTGCGCATTTCTTGGCCCACAACTAGGACGGTTTGAAAGACCACCATATGGGGCTGACCCCGAGGCTCAGGGCAGACTCCATGCATGGGACAAGCTGAGAAAAGAAAAGCACGACCACGCCCAAACTCCTGGCTCGACCCCCAGAGCCACTGGAAGAAAACAAAGCCCCAAACGCCCCTCCCCCCCACACCTCTGCCCACCCAATATTAGCAGTGAACACCAACTGCAGCTGGTAGGGTCCACAGAGGCTGCAAATATGAGAAACCAGAGAATTAAAGAGATGGGGACAGATGACCTATAGAAACAGAACCCAAAGCAAAGATTATAAAAATGCTTAAGGAAATGAATGATAATTTCAACAGACAGATAGCAAGCATTAAAGAAGACTTACAGACCATTATAAGGACCAGAGAGAGATAATGACAACATTAACTGAAATGAAGAACAGAATAAAAGTCACCAAACCAGATAAAATGGAAGAGCAAAGCAGTGATTTGCAGGAAAAGCCCACAGAAAACACCCATTTAGAACAGATAGATATGAGAATCCAGAAAAATGAGGATAGATTGAGATTCCTCTGGGAAAATTTTAAGTGGAAGAATATTAGGATCACAGGTGTACCAGAAGGGACAGAGTAAAAGCAGGGGATCAAGAAATGATTTGAAGAAATAATGACTGCAAATTTTCCTAACCTGGTGAAGGAAATAGACATATAAGTCTAGGATGCACAGAGAATTTCAAACAAGATGATCCCAAACAAGAACACACCGAGACACATCATAATTAAAATGTCAAAAGTTAAAGAAAAAGAGAAAATTCTGAAAACAGCAAGAGAAGTGCAGTAGTAACTTATAAAGGGACACCCATTCGATTCTCAGCTGATTTCTCACCAGGAACTTTACAGGCCAGAAGAGATTGGCAGAAAATATTCAACGTGATGAAAACCAAGGATCTACAACCAAGAATAATGGATCCAGCAAGGCCAGCATTCAAAATTGAGGGACAGATGAAGAGCTTCTCAGATAAGGAAAAGTTAAAGAAATACGTCACCACCAAACCAGCACTACAAAGAAGGTTACAGGGACTTCCTTAAGATGGGAGGAGGGATGGGAGGGTGGGTAAAATAAGGGAAAGGGATGGAGAAATTAATTTGTTAACATAGAATCAATTGAAAGCAACAAAGAAACAAATCTCATGGACACAGTCAATAATTTAGTAGCTACCTGAGGGTAAGGGGGGAAGAGGGTTGGGGAGAAGGGACAGGGAGACAAATACATAGTGATGGAAGAACTGACTCTGGGTGGTGAGCACATAATACAACATATAGACGATGCACTGTAGGATTGTATACCTGAGACCTATGTAACTTTTACTAATCAATGTCACCCCAATAAATTATAAACAAACAAACAAACAAACAAACAAATAGAACTCTGCCTAAATTAATGGAGTATTTCAAAGGGAAGAGCTTACTGCATAGGTTTTTGACTCCTCACTAATTTGGACCATCCTGCCGTTTGTCCCTCCTTCCAGCTGAGTTGACTGAATTCCAGGCACCTGAGCGGAAGCACACGTGAAGGAGAGAACTTCCTGCAGGTTCTTTCCTAACTGCGGAACCCTGCGGAGCACCTGGTGAGAAGGCCGTTCTTAGGCCTGGTTTGGAAACCTCCCCAGGTGTTTCCAGGTACCTCCAAGGGGTGGCAGAAAGTCTGCAAAACAAACTATAATTTAAATTCTTGGATATACAGAAAGCAATTATTGCATGTGTCCCATGGTATTGTTCCTCATGGGCAGGGAGATTTTATGAGACCCAGCAAACAATGAACCGATGTTGTAATTCCCAGAAGGCTGCAAGACACAAACAAAAACAATGTGACAGAGGTGACGAAGGTACTATGAGAAAACACTGGGTTTGGGTTCAGAAAACCCACTTCTCCCTCAGCCTGCGCTCCTAATAGACTTACCCATTCAATAATGCTGAATGAACATTCCACTTTCTCTGTTAAATTCTTTTGACTTCCCCCGTTTGTTTGCTTATGAGCATTTCCACTATTTTTGCTCATTGACCCTCAAAATAACTTACCCATACTCGATTTTTTCCCCATTATTTATTTATTTTGCAAACATTTACTGAGTCTTCTCATGTCTGTGAAAGGAAGTTCTGTGCAAAGGGTTCAGGGAGTCCAGACCTATGAGGTCAGTTCTGGGCTTGGCGAAGCAAGGATTAGCCCAGGTGCAGGTGGCCTTCAGAGGAGGGCCATGTTATACTTGATCTAGCTGGAAGGGTGGGGCAGAGATGCATGAAACCTCTTAAAGCAAATAGGCAGAGCCAGGGGAGCAAACGTGTTGAACCTCTGTCAACTAACAATGTCACTGCCAGTTACTATTTCAACAGCTTGTGGTTGGACTGGAAACCCAAAAGGTACCTGAACCAGGCAGGGCAGGGATGAGCCTGGATGAGAAGCAAATTGTATTGACTTTAACACATTTTTCTCTTGGGCTGGCCTCAACTTGCCTTCAGAGTAATCTCAGTGACACCTTTGACATCAATCCTGCCTTCCTTCCTTTTATTGATTCATCAAGGAATGTTGACCGCCTGCTAGATGCGAGGTGTACATTGGTGCCGAAGTGGAAAGTTACGGACAAAGCTGTTTCTGTAAGCTGTTTCATGTAAATCCTGTGAACTCCCACTTCCACATTCCTTCCTCCGTTACCTAATGTATGCATTTACTTCTGTGACCCTGCTTGCTGTCAGCCAGCCAGCCCCCACCCCAACCCTGTAAGTATCTTAAAAGCCTGTTAGAGAGGGGCTCAGCCTTCGGAGTCTGTAACTCCCCTGAGCCCGAGGGCGTAATAAAACTGGTTTTCCGACCCTCTGAGTGTCGTTTGACTTCCTGCCTTACTCTGGAGTCCAAGTAGGGGAATCGCCCATGGGCAAATGTGCTAGGACGTGGTATTTGCAGCGGCAAGGACGAACTTGGGAAATGAGGGAGGGTCCCCTACATAGTCCCTTGGAGTTTAGGAGCCAGAGAGCTGGAAAGAGAAACATCCCTCCACTGCTCCCCTGGATGCTCAGAAACATTCAAGAGAGCTTTCTGCTTCCACAGCTCATGGAAATTGGGGCATGACATGTGCGCGTCAGGTGCCTCACAATTTTACCTGGGTTTTGAGGGCCAAGGAGACTCCCAGCTGATATCCAGTAATACTGGAAAGCAAGTGACGTCATTTTGCTCACTTTGGGGCAGTGGTGTATGTGTGTGTGTGTGTGTGTGTGTGTGTGTGTGTGTGTGTCAGAGCTGGCCAGTCAAACCTCAGAGTTGGGGGACGGCCCACATGGTACAAATGGTTCCCTGACTCCTAGATCAGAGCTTCTGTTGGAACTGGAGTATCTTTAGACATTCTTCTTTACTTTTATTGAAATTCTCCCTTTAATGACTGAAAAGTCTGAGACCTAGAGAGTACAGTTATCAGGTGGGACTGGACCCCATGTGTTTCTGACTCCCTGTGTCCCTCTTTCCATCACGCTAACTTTCTGTCCAAGTCTAAAGAGTTAGGGCAGCAAAAGACAAAGGAAGACCGTACCCAAGCCCACGTTGGGTGAGGTCAGGCAGCACGGGCCAAGACCCTCTGCTTTGTCAGCACACCCCACTCCCTTCTGGTTGGACAGCTTGTCTTGTTGTTTGGGATTGTACCCAGCCCCCGGGATGGGATACAGAGGGGATGCTCCGTCACTGGTGATTGATGGAATGGATGAGGTGGAACTCCAGTTCCAGTCGTGCAAACCCAGACTGAAGCCCCAGACTCGGGCTCCCTCCCACCCTCCTCTGCAGCTGCCATAGTGGCAGTCACACCTCGTGTTCAGATGGCCCTTCGCTATTCCCAAACCCATTCACTTACTCAGCCACATTCAATCTCAAGGATCTCTGCAGGGTGAGCATTGGCCTGAGAGTAAAGGAAGCCTGAGAAGTTCTGGACTTCTCTTTGGCACTTTTATTCAGACCCACAGAACCTGAAAACCATTAAGTCGCTGCATGTTCTATAGTCTCTGGGGGAATTGCATCATTTCCCACAGTTCACGATTGATTCCTAAATCATGGCACTAACGGGGCTGTGACTCCTCCCAATGCCTGTAGAACTGTGATTCATCCAGCAGGAGTCTTTTCTGGGGACATTCAGCCCAGACTTAGGGGCACTTAGTGAGCACAAATGCAGCTTTCTTACAAGCCTCTGGGTCTGGGAGTGCAAAGGAGTTTCAGGCCAACACAGCCTTGGCTGACACCTTCCTCGCCTCTGACTGGAAGCTCCCTGAGGGAAGAACCATGTCTGTGCTGGTCCATTCTACAGTCCCAGGACCTGGTGTTTTCCATGGCTGGCTGGCTGCTGGGGGATGGATTGACGAAGCTTCAGAGGCCCTTCCCACTTCAGAGAGCTTTGAGTCCTCCCTTCTTTGCTAGTTCTGTTCATTTCTTCACGTAAGTGTTGTAACGAGCTGACAAAAAGGAAGTACTACCTGATTCAGCAAGCGGTTGACAAGGCCAAACAGCAGACAATTCCCCATAGGGAATTGCTCCACAAAGAAAAAGAACCTAGAGGAAAAGTAATGTTAAAAATGCACATGGATATTTTTGAGTACCAGATACTTTATCTTACTTTATTCTCACAGAAAAAAAAAAAAAAAAAGAAAAACCCCAAACAAAAACAAATACTGATAGAAAGAGCAGCAATTTAGTGACTATTTCCTTATGTGGGTTACTTTGCTGAGGACAATCCATGCATCATCTCATGTAAAATCCACAGCTTCAGCAAGCCGACTGTACTCCTGTCTCCATTTTACAGATGGGCAACGTGCGTCTTGGAGCGATCAACAGGATGTGACAGTTTCAGGAATTGAACCTAATTCCAAAGCATATGTTCTTAACTGCTACGTTTTATGGCGAGGCAGGTAATTTAATTCTTTTCAGAGAGGTGAAGCAACTGAGGCTTAGCGAACTTAAGAATCCTGCTCAAGCCAGGAAGTGGTTGAGCAGGACTCAAACTTAAGTGGGCTGGACCTGAAATTCTGCCCTCTTTGCAACTCCCCCAGCTCTCCTCTCCTTTGATAGGCTCAGTGGCTTCGCGGCAGACCACCAAATGTGACTTCAGATGGGTATACAAAGAACAATTGGCAACTGTGTCTGATACACATTAAGGAGGGAGCGGGGAGGGATTTCTCTAAGGGTTGGGCAGCTCAGTACTGCCCAAATAGAAAAACAGAAGTAAGCCCCTGTGGGATCATTTAAAAAGTGATTTAAATTCTGTTTTTTAAAATGTATTATATTGAACAGGCAGCTCAATACAGTAGGGTAGACAGTGAAAAATAATTCTTCTTCTCTCCCTTACCTCTTAGTTACTGAGTTCCCCTCCCATTAGGCTGACCAGACGCACCGTTCCATAATAAATGGGACAGAAAACAACAGTTTTAAATGGTACATATGGGTCAGCCTAGTCTCACTGGGCTAAATTCAAGGTGTCAGTAGGCTGACCACATGTACTGTGCGAAACAGGACAGTACTGTTGTTTTCTGTCCCATTTATTATAAAATGGTATGTCGGGTCAGCCTACCCCCCCATGGAACTACTCACTACCCCACACTGCTGGGCTATGTGTGGGAGCCAGGGGAAGTCTCCGCCGGGGAAGAAGACAATGTAGGTGATGGAATGGCATCTGTCATCCACCAGCTCCCTGAGGACACAGGACGTTAGAGGCCCAGGTCATATTGTTACTGTGTGATGGTGATTTTTCCTTGGCTCTTGTCGTCCTGAAGGAGAGGATTCAGGCAAGACACAGAGTTTGTGAAAGCATAAGGTCCTTAAGAGTTTGTTAGTCAGGGCGGTACACTCTGAGACGTGGGGCGGGCTGGCCCCAGGGAGGGGCTCAGCATCTCCTCACGCTGTTTGAGGGTTTTCATTCCTGTGGGTGCAAGTTTCTCCCACCCCCCCCCACCTCCATCCCCCTCTGTCATTGATTTGAAAGAAGCAAAGCTACACAATAGCAGAGTTCGGGGAGGCAGGGCTGAGGGCTGGGTAGTGGGGCTCTTGCCCCTTTGCCCCGCGTTTCTCTGATCTTTTCCGTGTGGGGACAGCTGCTGATGGCCCAGGGCTGATGCCTTATTCTGCATTTCTCCCTGAGGACTGTGTCTCTTTATTAGTGGTATCTAATGGGCCCCCCCCCTCCAGGCCAGTTCCTCCCTTTGCATTCCTTTCCTCCTTAATGTATGGGCACCTGTTCATGGGCCCCCCAACAGGCAAGTCCCCCTTCGCATTCCTTTTCTGATGACTTTACCTGTTTCAATGAGAGGCAGCTGATAATGGCCCTGGCCGGGGACCATTTCTTCTCCCCCCCACTCATATCTACCTTCCCACCTACTATCATTTCCCACCTCAAGAACGTGAGACCCTGAAATCTTTTGGGAAAAGGGGCGGAGTGTCTCTTCTGTAGTTACGTCCTGCTGAGAGAGGGCGAAGTAGCAGTCCAGGTCTCCACTCCTTGCTCTCTGTCATAAAGAAGGAGATGTTGTCCTCAGCCCCTAGGCAGGTGGGCGAT
The DNA here is from genome assembly GCA_004026885.1 of Lyroderma lyra. NCBI lineage: Eukaryota > Metazoa > Chordata > Mammalia > Chiroptera > Megadermatidae > Lyroderma > Lyroderma lyra. The sequence continues at coordinate 201,410 of PVJL010000962.1, read as the reverse complement.
GACAGTTGTGACCAGCCGTGTCAGGAGGAGACTGGTGTAGATCTGGGGCTTTCATCTCTGGAGAAACAGGTTGAAATCCCTGGAGAGCCATCATTCTAAAGTGGAACTGCTGTAATCTGGAGGAGACACACTCGACACGTTAGAAGACATGAGCCGTAAGTCAGTAGGAGTAATATACCAACTAAAGGCCCCCGTAGGGGTAGAAGCCAAGTCGTGGGAGGCAGAACCGCTCTTACAGTCCGCCAGATCCATTCAGCCATCGGGCTTTCTTCTGCGAAGCGATGAGCCATTCGTCCGGTTGACAAGGGTGCGAGTTCCCATTCCTCAGAGGGGCTGGGGAAGTAATAGGCCTCAGAATTAATATCATGGTGATGATTTGGTAAGAAATGATTATTCAGTGAGATATCAGGGTGTGCAGATGAAAAGAACACAAGCGAAGAGGAAGATTCAGCAGTGCGGGCCTGGTGTGTCGTTCGTTGGGGGTTACTTACCTGGTAACTTTTATTTTTTATTATTTTTTTAAATTTAATTTAATTAAAAATTATTTTAATTTTATTTTTATTTTATTTTATTTTATTTTATTTTTATTTTTTAAATTCATTTTTATTGTTAGACTTATTGGGGTGACATCTGTTAGCAAGGATTACATAGGTGTCAGGCATATAATTCTACAGTGCATTGTCAACTTGATGTATAATAAGTTCACCACCTAATGTGACTTCTCTTTCCATCACCTTATATTTAGTTCCCCCCTCCTCTCCCACCCCCTCCCCTTTCTCCCCTCCCTAACCCACTCGTCCCCAAATAAACTTAAACTATCGATTGTGTCCATGGGTTATTTGTTTGTTCATTTCTTGTCTTCTTTGCTGTCAGTTTTATATTCCGCATAGGAGTGATGTCGTGGTACTTTTAAACAGTAGTCGGAGACTTTTTTATTGGGGAGGAATGCATCCAGCTAGGAACGGCTGGCACTTTGACAGCTGTAGGGCGGAGAGCAGGACGGTGAGAGAGCCCTTCCGGGGGGCTCAGCTGGCAGGTGGGGCTGCGCTTCCACTCCGACTATTGGGTTGATGGAGAGCGAGCGCACGGGGAAGAAAGCGTTTAGCACAGAGTGGGCTACTCCCGTGTCATGTTAGACACGTTTAGTCCTCCTAGCCACGCCTGAAGCCACCATGGGCTTTGCCCCCTGACGGAAATGTTGATGTTGGGAGCCAAGCTGGCATGGGGCCTCTTTAGTTTAAGGCCATAATGGACTGGGGGCCTGAACGGGGGACCCCTTTGGCCCTCCGGGCAGTCTTTTCCCAAGTGGCCAGACTCACTGCATCGGGGGCAGGATGTCCGAGGCCTTTTCTTCTCCGGGCATTCGTGTGCCCAGCGCCCAGGCTGCCCGCAGCTGCGGCCTTTTCCTGGGGCCATGTTGCCTGGGCGACTCGGAGCGGGCTGTCGGGCTTGTAAAGCAGCCACAGTTGAGCCTGCCGCCTGGTCCTTTGCTTTTCCCCTGCCCTTTCTCTCTCCCCGACCTTTCCTTTTTCTTGTCCTGACTGTGAGAGACCAAAGAGGCAATCCTAAGAAGTCCCCCTAGCTTAGCGGTGGGTCCCAGTGCTAGCTTCTGTAACTCCCTCCTGCTCTCGGGGGTGGACTGGGAAATGAACCGGTTCTTGAGCATTAATTTCCTTTCAGAGATGTCAGGGTCCGCGTTTGTATGTTTGTATGAGCTCCCCTGAGTCGTTCAAGAAAAACCATGTGGCTTTCAAAGGGGCCCTGACTTACAGTAGCCAGCATGGAGTAGTTAGTTGGTTTATTCTGATTTGTCTTAGGCCTTCTGTTGAACAAAGGGCTAAGTGATTTTGTAGCCAGATGCCTTCTCTGGAGTTACAGTGCCAGTTGGGATTAGTATTGGGCATGGGCATGGTCCCCACAGGATAATTAGGGTCAGTCGTATGGAGGCTGTTTGCAAGCGGATGGCAGTCTCAGTAATTGTTTCTCTATCTTAGAAAGAGTTTGCCCTATGATAACATTAGCATCTTTCCCAGAGGGGCCAAGGGGAAGAGTGAGCTTCTAAACTGAGGGATCTATCTTGTAGGAGCAGCGGAGATCAGAATTGTCCCTGAGAGCCAGAAAGACCTGGACATTTTTCCAATCTGCAACTGAAGTGATCTAATTGTGACATGGGATTACAGTTTAGACTCCCATTCTTCGGCCAGCTTTCCCCGTCCTCTAACTTAGCCTGAGGCCAAGCTGTGTTGCAGAGGAAGAGGAAGCTCTTCTTCTTTACCGTCTGAGGGTCACATGTGTGCTAACGTTGTAGGATACAGCCGAGTGGGGGTTCTCGAGGGACGGAGTGAGTCTGTGATAACCGGGGCAGCCTGGCACGGGACTGGGGGGAGCGGGGGGCGGGGGGCAATGCCACGCAGGCAGGGGTTCCTGCCCCTGCTTCCGGCTGCCTCATTCCCCTGCTCAAAGTTCAAGTTGGCTCTTGCACCCCATAATGCCTCTTCCTCTCCTTTTGACCATGTTCTGGTTACCCATCTGTAAGAAAAGACAGAGTGGAGGTGGGAAATAGGGCGTCCCCTCAATTTCTGTCTTCCAAGGCTCTGTGGTGCCCGTGCCCTGCAGTCGTGGGCTCAGGTGTGACTCCCAGTGGGCTTCTACGTTACTCGTCCCCCCAAACAACAGACTTACACACAACTCACCGCGGGTTTGCTGGGGAGGAGTCCTCGGCCGCTCCCCTCCCGACTGGGAGGGGCGAGGCCTGGAGTCTGGTCTTTGTCCCTTTCTAAGTGGCCCTGGCTGGCTATTCATAGAGTGGTCTTCTTTAAAGTCTGATTGGCTTGTTTTACATGTTCTCTAAGGTATAGGCCACGGGCAAGAGACAAACTCATATGAACCCAAATCTATTTCTACAACTGAGGAGGTTTCAGAGGAAATAGGTCCAGAGAGAACATCTAAGACAGAGTAAATAGCTCCTAATATTAATTAGGAAATTAGCTGACTTACCTGCCATTTCAAGGGTCTCCCGTGATTCTTCCCCTCTCATAGAGGTGGCTTTCATGTTGTTGGGGACACTGGTTACTTTAGGCCCTGTCACTTGATCACAGCCATTTGCACAGAAAAAATTGATCCCTGCCCCCTTCAGAACAGGGAACGATCCCTCCTATTGTGCCCTTTTAGGGGACACAGCTGCTTTGGAGGACTAGGGTACTCCCTGTTTCAGAGATCTGGGCTTCTAACCCAAAGCAGGCTCCTTTACCTGGCATTTTTTTGGGGGGGTTCCCAGGGTGGCCTGAGGTGTCTTTAGCCTTGGTGTCTCTAGAACAGGCCAAAAATCTGGTATCACCACTGGTCCCATCTCCAGTCTCACTGTTCCTTCCTCCATTTTCCCTGTCTCGCTTGCTGAAGACATTGAAATAATTTCCTTGAGACCCGAGGCCTTCTTTCTCATCAGGGATGTAACACAGGTCAGAGGGATTTTAAGCTTGTTTAGTGGAACTACTTGTCAAAATTTTCTCAAGATTTTCTCTTAATTACCATCTACAGCCCTCAGAACCTTAATTTTACAGATTATGAAAAGGCAAACAAATAGTACTTTATTGGCAAATGTACAAACAAATAAAGAACATTTTAAAGAGGACGCGAGGTCTTTCATTTGTCCCCTGTAGCTTTAAGGAAGCTAAAACACTGGCTTGAGAGAGGTTTGATTTTTAAAATGCCCCCTTTTTTTACCTCCCTAGCTGCCTCCACCTCAGGAGATAGCGGCTGTTTTATAATTTTGGCCACTGCCTCAGGCAGAGACTTGTTTACATTTCAGCTTTCTGCTAGACCTTGAAAGTTACTAGAGTGAGGAAAAAACAAAACCAAACCAAACCTCCTAAGACTTTGACTTTTACCCAGTCTCTGAAGACAGAGTTGGTGTCTAATTATAAGGGAACTAGGAGACAGGTGAATTCCCCTGTTCTCTGAACTATCAGTTTAGTTACCTTTTTAAGAATTTCTATTGCATAACATCATAAAAACTTGCACATAAGGGACCTCGTCCCAGTGTCTTGATCCTTGGACAAAGCAGTTCTAACTGCAAAATAGTATAACAGTCAAAAGAACCTATTGTAAAGACATCTCCCCTCAGAATTTAAAACACGTATACAGAGGCCAAGCAGCATTGCAACAGAGCCCAATGTTTCTTTCTGTTAATGGCCCCAAATTGTAAGTTCACCACTCATTTAATAGCTTGTCTACTGGACTTTTAGTTGGGACCAAGATTTTAGATCCCATTACTGATCTTAGAATAAAACTGGCCACACACACACAAAGAAAAAGAAGATCCGGATATGTAGATAGACACATAGGCACTGACATGAAATGGGAAATTACTGACAAAGCTGTTTAATGTAAATCCTGTGAACTCTCACTTCCTCATTCCTTCCTCCAGTTACCTAATGTATGCATTTAGCTTCTGTAACCCTGCATGCTTGTCCCATCAGCCAGCCCCCACCCCAACCCTGTAAGAATCCGAAAAGCCTGTTAGTTGGGGCTCAGAATTTGGAGACTGTAATTCCTCTGAGCCCGCTGGTGTGATAAACTGGCTCTCCGGCTCTGCGAGTGCCATTTGACTTCCTCGGTTACCTGTCCTGCCACAACATTTTGATTCCCTGACCGGGAAACCAACCGTGCTGGCCCGTTGCAGCACCGGCTTGGTGACAGAAGCCAAAGGGCAGCAGAAGGTGTACTGAGATGACCAAGGTGGCACCGCCCAGAACCTTTATGGGGTCTCCTTCCTGTGGGGGGGCCCACCGTGCCCAGATGCGACCTGATCTGGCCGGATTCCATGGAGAAATGGACTAACCCCTTGAGGGATCACGACTCTGGCTAAGGTAAGGTCCTGGGACCAAAACCCCAGTCAGGCCCGTCTTCAGACAGATCCAGAGCTTGATCATCTCCCAAAGTCTCCACTGCGAGATGCCAGGTAGAGAAAACCCAGGGGCTGAGAGGGATATGTGATAACCTCTGTACGATTAGATGTGTGACTGTGTCACTGTGTCTATGGCTCCATGGCCATAGGTCCGAGTGGGCCCTAACCTGCAGTTCCATGGCAATGTCATAAGGCAAAATGGTGACTTGTCCTCTCAGAGACAACCAGGCCCAGGGTTTATATGGGTGCACCTTAGCCAAGACGCGCCTTAAAGTCCTGCGAAGGATGCGGCCAGGAGGGCATCTAAAAGGCCTCCTCCAGGGGCTCCCCTCCTTTGTTCGTTTTGCAACACCAAACACAGGAGGGCACCTGGGAGGACCACATTAGGTACATAAAGAAATGGGGTCTAGCCAGTCCACGCCAACTGAATTAGACTGTGTGCTCAAGAACTTCCAGAAAGGTCATTCTGATGACTATGGTGTCAAGTCGCCATGAGGAAAACTCCAAACTTTTTGTGAAATTGACTGGCCCATTTCCAGGTGGGCTGTCCAGTTTCCCTACATAGGCTCATGGTTGCAAATAGCACAGACTCTCCCTCCTTGGATTCGGATCTGCACAAACAGTAAGGGACAGTGCAGGGTTTTGATAGCTCAACCCCAAAAGCAGGGAAGGCCACCAAAGCCAATTCATCAGGGAGACCCAGAGGGGGAACCAGCCCCTCCACCATACACCCTGCCACCCCCCCCCCCCGGTGCTGACTGCTCCCCTGGTACCAGCTGACCTGCCTGAGAGCCCCCACCATTGGTCTCCCCTCCTTGTGATCTGGAGCCCGCCCAGCCAGGATCCCCACCATTGGTTTCCACTGCCTCTGAGCAGTGGCAGCCATGGTCGCTCCCATCCGGGAAGGTGACAAGCTTACCCTAGGCCAGAACATCCACATGCAAGTCCCCCATATAGTAACAGCCTTAATGAGCAGCCGGGGCTACGGATGGCTCACTGGTGCCAGGATGGCACACTACCAAGGCCCTCTGTGTGAGAACCCATGGTGACTTTAGAAACAGTGAGCACCCAGAATCCGGCCACACTCCTGCCTGCAGAGGGGGGTCCACCCGACTATAACTGTGAGGAAACCATGGCTGACATCTCCAACCGGCCTTCTTAAGGCCGGTTATGCAATAACGACCCAAGGCCAAGTCATCAAGGCTGAGGGACTGCCACAAGGATGGTCAGCCCAAAGGGCCGAGTGATGGGCCCTAAGTCAGGCCCTCAGGTATGCGAAGGGGAAGAAAGTCAACACTACCCTGACTCCCAATACGCCTTTGCCACTGTACATATACACGGGGCCATTTACAAAGAAAGGGGGCTACTTATGGCTGGAGGAAAAGAGATAAAAAAAACAAAGAAGAAATTCTCCTACTTGAAGCTGTTTGGCAACTGAAGGAAAGGGCAGTCATGCACTGTAAAGGACACCAAAGGGGGACTGACCCCATCAGTCAGGGGAATTGCCTGGCAGATCAGGCAGTGTACCTGGACAACCCGAGGTCCACTCCAGAGGAAGACCGAAGGGCAAAGGTCGAGGGGAGCACCGGACTGATAAGGGCTGGTGGCAAAACTGGACTGGAGACTTTTCATTCCCAAGGGATTAACTTATCACAGGGTCAAACAATACCATGACCCGACTCACTGGGAAAAGATGACTCTCAAAAAGGGACTCACCAGATATTACTTCACTGCTGGGCTCCCAGCCCTCTGTGCCCAAATTAGCACTAGGTGCACTACTTGTGCTAAAAACAATGCGGGACAGGGTCTTAAACAGGTCCCAGGAATTCAGATCGCTGGGACGGCCCTCTTAGAAGACGCAGAAATCGACTTTGCTGAGGTAAAGCCATGTCGGGGCCATAAATGTCTACTCGTTTTAGTCTACATGCACTCAAATGGGCCAAGGCCTTTCCCACTGGCACCAAAAAGGCACAAGAGGTTGTGAAGGCCCTCTGAGGGAAATAACACCTCGCTATGGACTTCCCCTTTCAATAGGATCGGACAATGGACCTGCCTTTGTATCCCATGTTGTCCAAACCACAGCAGAATTGCTAAAGATCACCTGGAGGTTATGCACCGTCTACAGGCCTCAGAGCTCAGGGAAAGTGGAACGCAGGAACCGAACCCTCAAGACCACGCTGGCTAAGTTCTGTCAGGACACAGGACTCCCATGGGTAGACATGCTGCCTCTTGCCTTAACAGGGGTCTGATGCGCTCCCGGACCCTCAGCTATTCCCCATTTGAAATTCTATATGGGAACCCCCCACCTATCATCAGTAGGCTTAAGGGTGACCCTCAGCAACGAGGGGAACTAAGCCTACTTCAGATGTTAGGAAAGACCTTTTGCACAATAAGCCGAGATGTCATAGACCCGGCCCCAATCCCTTTAGGAAACCAGGTCCACCCCCAGCGGCCAGGAGATAAAGTCTAGAAAAAGGAACCCCCACAACCCTGTGGCCAGGCCCACTCATGGTTCGCCTGGCTACTCCGACTGCTGCTATATGGTGATGCCCCATACACAGAGCTATAGGGGCATCAAAGGGGGGATGAAATGGAAAATTACTGACAAGGCTGTTTAATGTAAGTCCTGTGAGCTGGTTAATGTGCATTCTGGGAACTCCCACTTCCGCATTCCTTCCCGGGGCGCCTAATGTATGCATTTAGCTTCTGTGACCCCGCTTGCTTGTCAGTCAGCCAGCCCCCACCCCAGCCCTATAGGAGCCGAAGAGCCTGTTAGTCGGGGCTCAGAATTTGGAGCCTGTCACTCCCCCGAGCCGCCGCGTGACTGCCCGCGCGCCGTTTGACTTCCTCGGTTACCCGTCCTGCCGCAACAATCACTGGGGAGGGTCCTACAGACGCAGCAGGGAAAATGGCCACGGGGACAGAAAGAGTAGCAAGTCGGAAGTACAAACTTAGTCTCCAGCCCCCCAGAGGCACCAGATTAGTTTGTGGACATAGTGCTGTTTCGCAAAGGCAACGAAGGAAAGTTTGTCGCCGGGGCTGGGAGTGCCCGGGACGTCGGGAGCGTCTGGCAGCAGCACTGCGCAGAGCCTGGGAGGGGCTGGTGTAGAAGGAGCCTGCCACAGGCGCCTTGCAGGCGGCGGAGGAGAGAGCGCCACAGGGGTTCCCCCATGCTGTGAGCAGCCTTAGGGGTTTCCTCCCTCCATTCTAAGGGAGGCCTAGCCTTGGGGGGCCACGCGGTGGCCATGTGCCGTTCTGAGGATTGCTCCTAGTGCACACGGGCCGTTTATGCATTGGGGGCCGTGCCCTGGCCACTGGCTTCCCTGCGGTCGCCCCAGCTGCGTAGCACCCCATGGTGGGGGTGGGGGGAGAGACTTGGCACCTCGGGCTAAGCTCTGGGTTCCAGAAAAGAGCTTTTGATTTTAGTTGCAGAGGCAAAGCAAGAAGCTGAACAGCCTGACGGTAGAAAGAAGAGATGGACATGAAGGGGAAGAACCCACTCCTGGGAGCCTATATCATTCCAACCAGCAGAATGGCCGTGGGGAGGGGGCCGCGTGTGCTTGTGCACTGCATCTCCTTGGGACTGGCAGGGCGCCCGGGCCTCTATCCCTGACGCGTGGCCAGTTCGTCCTGTCACAGGAGCCTTCAAGCGGTAGACCACCCTAAGTGCCTTTGATTCCCCCAGACCCCCATCCACGGTGCGGCCAGGGCATCCTGGAGTGGGTCAGTCATGGGAGTAACCTCAGAGCGGAGGCAGGCAGCTAGGACAGCTGGTGGCTCTCCCGAGAGAGGGGACAGAGAGTGAGAGCCACTGGCTGGGGGAGCGGAGAGAAAAGGAGCCTAACGCCCCATGCAGGCGAGAGGGGCCCCCACGGGCGCTCTGGCTCAGGCCACGAATCATTAATTCCCAGAGACATCTCCTGCAGGGGTTCTTGAGAGACTTGAAAAGAGAAAGAAAAGGGAGAAACAGTAAGAGGGAAACAGAAAATTTGCCTGGAGCCTAGGGGCGAGGCCCCTACTCACTGGGAGATGACCCCAGTCATGCCCACCGGGAGATGTGACCATGGCATGGCGATTTTTCCTTGGCTCTTGTCGTCCTGAAGGAGAGGATTCAGGCAAGACACAGAGTTTGTGAAAGCATAAGGTCCTTAAGAGTTTGTTAGTCAGGGCGTGGGGCGGGCTGGCCCCAGGGAGGGGCTCAGCATCTCCTCACGCTGTTTGAGGGTTTTCATTCCTGTGGGTGCAAGTTTCTCCCACCCCCCCCATCCCCCTTTGTCATTGATTTGAAAGAAGCAAAGCTACACAATAGCAGAGTTCGGGGAGGCAGGGCTGAGGGCTGGGTAGTGGGGCTCTTGCCCCTTTGCCCCGCGTTTCTCTGATCTTTTCCGTGTGGGGACAGCTGCTGATGGCCCAGGGCTGATGCCTTATTCTGCATTTCTCCCTGAGGACTGTGTCTCTTTATTTTATGGTCATGTACCCAGGTCCCCCACCCCCAGGCCAGTTCCTCCCTCTGCATTCCTTTCCTCCTTAATGTAGGGGCACCTGTTCATGGCCCCCCCAACAGGCAAGTCCCCCCTTCGCATCCCTGATGACTATCTTCTCCATTTAGGGGCACCTGATAATGGCCGGGGACAATTTCTTCTCCCCACCCCCCTTCATACCTACCTTCCTACCAATACGAGGTCAGACTGACTCACCCCGAAAAAGTGCTACGCTTGTGTAACATTGGAGGGGCACTGAGTGACACCTTGGGCTCTAGCCAGGTGGGATTGGACAGAGATCTTCCTCTGCTACCGGAGAGCCCGCCCAACCCTGTCTGATGCCGGGACTGCAAGCTCTGGAAGCATCCACGCCCACTCCCCTGGGGACAGTGGAGCTGTCCTGACTGGCTGTGAGTCACTTCAGGACCCAAGCCCTTAGGACACAAGAGAAAAAAGAGGTCCAAGGCAATGTGGTAACAGTAGCTGACCAATTCAGTGTGAAACATGTCCCCTCTGGGGACATTCCTGGGGGCATGGGCTGAAGTCACTTCTAGGCGAATGGAAATGATCAAGCAGCAGACACACGTGTAGCCCCACGATAATGTCGCCATGTAGTGCTCGCTGGAGGAGACTGCGCTGTGGAGCTACGTGAATTACGTCTCATCCACGCATGAGAGCCCCTCCAAGTGCCGTAGCCTCGGCTGGCCCAGTGTTGTCCTGCCGAGGGTTGGTGAAAGTGGGTGACACTGGGAGCAGGGACAGGGGGGCAATGAAGGAACAATTTTTCTTGGTTCCCAGATTGCGGGGAGCTTAAAGAGGAGCAATGCCTGATCTCTATGTTTAGCAGCAGAAAATATCCTGAAATTGTCATTGTCAACCTGGAAGAAGCCCTCAAGATCATTTTATCCAAATCGCTCCCATTTGCAGCTCGGCTGAGGGTGTCGTGACATGCCCAAAGTCACACAGTCTGAACCAACATCACCGGGCTGGGCGGACCTGCAGGAGACCCACCTGGCTGGCAGGTGGAGGGTCCATCCCATTGGTCAGAGCCCGGCCAGAGTCCCCCACAGCCCTGTCAGAGCCAGCAAGCTCACTGCTTGAGTTCTAGGGCTGGAAAATCAGGTTCTGCAAGTCCAAAGACCCACAATGCACTCTTCACTCCCCAGCGTGCCTCAGGAAATGGGCCGACCATCACCCAACTCTGAGATTGGTCTGTGATCAAGGAAGCTAATAATTGACAAGGGGGATGCAGCCTATTCCAGAATCTCTTCCCAAGGTAGTAGGCCTCCCTGTGAAAAAACAAACAAAAAACAAACAAACAAACAAAAAGAAAAACAAACCAACCAACCATAATGGGGCAATTGCCTGATAGGCAGAGAATTATATAGCACGAAGAATGGGACAGGTAAAATTTATTCATTATTGGGGCTGGAAAATCTACTTTTTACTTTCCTTCACACCCTGCCCTTCTTTTCCTGGAGAGAGTTGTGTCTTGGGTTTGAATTTTAGCTCTGACATCATTAGCTTAACCCCTTGCAGACTTCGTTTCTCCATAGATCCAATGAAGATACCTACAAAATATAGTCTCTTTCTCTTCAGATGGTGATGGATACACTGAGATTTGAGTTCTCAAATACTGTTAAAAGGACTGTAATTTTCATCAGCCTCTTCCTAGGTAAAAAGAACGATGTAGTGAATTTTCATCATACTAAATTTGTTGAAAATTTTGACATTTTAATTAGTAATAATTGCACCTCGAATAAACTTCATTGCTACAATACCACCACTATGTAAAGCTGGATGTTAAAATGTCCTTTATTTTATCAAATGATGCTGGTACGATACCTTTTTTAAAAAAAATACCTTTTTTTACTCTAGGCATTCAGGATCGTGCCTGCACAGGCACAAATATTTGGATTAAGCAACTCCAGCAAAGTAAAGAGGTGTACCCTCTTTGGCTTCCAGGTCTTCTATTTGGTTAGTGGTTTTAGTCAATTTAGGAATAAAAGTTGAAATCTCTAAAACATAAACATCTAAGTCCACGTTACTCCATCTCATACTTCTTATTTGTTCCAAGTGGAATGTTAACATTTGGTGGCATCTAGTTTTTTGTGGCATTTTTTCCTCCATAGCCCTAACCTGTCAATCTTTGTTGTCCTTTGAATAGTCCAGTATCTGGTCACTTGGGTCACGTACGACCTTTGACCAGGATATTATGAGAGAACCTGCTTGAAGTCCCTGGACCTGTTTGAGAGGTTTGTCCAGCAGATAGAGCCAGGAGAAGGGAGTCAAAGCAACAGTGTCTGTCTCTGCTCAAGGGTCAGTAACTTCCAGAATCAGCTGGAGGGATGGGCTTCATTTGAAGAGAAAAATAAAAAGAGAAAGTGAAAACATGGAAGGAAGGGAGGGCGGGAGGGAAGGAGAGGGAAGAGAAGGAAAGGACAGGAAGAAGGGTCATTATCCGAGCCACGCAAGCTCTTTAGAAATTCCATATGGCCCTCTGGAGGAATAAAAAAAGTTAAAATTTGGGAGCTAGCTTGTGAGGACACCTGGTGCACAGGTATTTGGAGGCAGCACCCAGGCACCAGGTCAGGGGCCTGCACGCCATTGCTCCACCCCGGAGACGTGAGCAGAGAGGTAGGGAGCAAACAACCTGGGCGAACTAGCCGAACGCGGGGCTGGGGCAGTGCAGCCGCAACTCAGGAACGTGGGCGAGAGTGCCCCGGGGGAGGGATTCCCACTCCACCCCTCATCCGTGTCACATGGTCATCTAGTTCATTCCTGAGCCAGTCCGCCAAAGCTCAGATTGTCACCTGCTTGACAAGTCTGCAAAGGCCTCGTTTGGGACCTATGGGTGTAGACTGTTACTATTTTGATTCTTATGAGTCTTTTCATGTCGATCAGAGGAGGCTGAAAACCCAAGCAGGACCTTTGGGGAAGCTTCCTGAGCTGCCCTCTCCTTGGAACACTTGGGGGGCGGGATGTGATGCCAGAATATTTGCGGGTGTTTACAACCTGGCTCTGGGAAGATGAGCTGAAGGATGAGGCGATATTTCGTTTCTTACTCTTAAAGGACATAGGCCCATACTTTTGTACTGGAGGCGAGACTGTGAATGCTTGCGGGGAGATAGCCACATCCCTCACCCTCATATGTTGGAAAATCCTGGTGGTACTTGGTGTGGTCGTGCTTGTGTCTGTGATGGAGGGAGGGGGTTTCGGTCACTGACGTGCATGGAACGTGGGGTTGGCTCCAGCTGTGTGTTCGGAGGAGAGGGAAGTTCACACTACCATCACCTCTTGTCTGGACCAGCCCCCTAACTGATTTCCCTGCCCCAGTGGCACGGAAGCTTGCTCTGCTGATTCACAAGAGGGACTGAGCACGGCACCTCTGAAATCTGCACTCACTGACATGGACTTAGTAAGCTGGAAGCTGGCCATGTGGAAGGATTTACAAGTATTTACAGAAATGGGCAAGTGCCACAGATCAAAGCTTTTGTTTCCCCCCCCAAAGACCCAATTTATCAGTATAGCACTTTGCTGTCCCCTCATATTCCTTTCCTGCCACAGCTATAATGGTCCATCGACAGATCCAGCGGATTGTTGTAACCTGTTGTTCAAACCACTCAATTCCCATTGCTTTGACAAAGGTCACAACCTTTACCATGCTTTATGAGGCTAGCCTCCACGGTCTGGCCCCTGCAGGTCTCTCCCCCGTTTTGCCCGAGTTATGCTTCACGTCACTATATGTACCCCGTCAGGTCTTCCAACAGAGCTTCCGTTTCTCACCTCAGGTTCTTTGTTCCCCAGTGAGTAGAGGCATTGCTGCTCACCAAATAGTCACAGACTTTCTCACATTTGCCAGCCCACTTGCAGTTGGGTGGAGTCACGTGACCAGTTCTGCCGGGTGAGCTGTGAGTAGAAGTGTCACACAGTAGAAGATTGAGGAGACGATGTGCCACCTTGAGATTTCTCCTCTACGGCTGCAAGCATAGAGGCCATGTGTTGAGACAGCAGAACCACAAGGTGGAGTAACCCAGTTGCTGAGTCAGCACATGGAGGACAGCTGTCTTTAGAGTTGCCTGACTCCTGGGCACGAGAGGGAAATAAACCTTCGTTCTGTGTAGCCACCAAGATTCAAGCCAATTTTGTTACTGTGCAATAACTTAGCTCAGCAGTCCTCCAACATTGGGGTCTCAGTACTCCTTAAAAATTATTGATGATTTTAAAGGGCTGGTATGTGGATTATGTCTAGCAGTATTTCCATATCAGGGATGAAAACTGGGAAATTTTAAAAATGTGTATGTTGATTCATTTTAAAATAACAATAATGAAACCATTACATGTTCATATGAGTAACATATTTTTATGAAAAACAGCTAGCTTCCAAACAAACTAGTGAGAATGACAGTATTTTACATTTTTGCAAACCTCTGAATTAATTAAAGACAGCTGGATTCTCAGATCTGCTCCTGCATTTAATCAGTTGCAACCTGTTTTGTTGGTGTTATTGAGGTAGAAGAGGAAAATCTGGCCTCACACAGACAATGTAGTTATAAAGGGGTGTGTATTTGAATAGCTTTTTCTGATGATTACAGATATTCTTTTTGGATACTACATCAAAACTTGACAAGAGGTAGTTCCTTAAAATTTAGTTACAATCTGTAATCTGAAACAATATCAATGAACTTGTCATGCTCTGTTACATTAAAATCCGTTAGGCTGACTTGCACTTTGAATGGATCTTTTACATATCCATGATTTTGTAAGCTCATGCACTGGATATTTGGAAAACATCAGTTCACTGAGTTATACAGATCTTCCAAATGTTGACATATTTCATTATATAATATATTAAAAATTACATTGATTGGTATCAGCATCCATCTTATTGAAATCTTTAAGTATTAGGGTGCTGTCAAGCTTGTGGTAGTGGCTGCAAGTTTTCTAAAACTCTAATTTTTGTTTGAAAGCTTCAATTTTATATTTGGCAACAAACCCTGTCAGTTATTTTCCTTGAAGCAACAGGCTCACTTTATTCATCCTCAAAAAAAAAAAAAAAGAATAATCATAGTTGTTTGTCAGTAGTTTCTTTTAAGTAAAAACTGTGTCCATGATAAAAGCAACTAGTTCCATTTACAAGTCAAAAAAAAATCAAACAAGTGCTTTTCCTCAGGACAGCCATTGCTTTATACATACTTCCCATTTATCACTCAGAATATTAAGAAGATGTGCCCTCAAGGGTACTGGTTTAATAAAAGAAATAACGCTAACTTAATCAAAGGCATCTTTAAATGAAACTGGCTTCTTTCCCCCATGCAAGTGCATGGGGTAGAACACAGAGTCTACGGGCACAGGCTGGGCCTTGCTTTGTGCGAAGGCCCCAGCAGTTTTATCCACCAGTGTTTTTATATCTTCAGTGCAAGTGTCAATCCAGTGAAAAGGGGCAATAAAATATTAGTATAATTATGGAAACAATTTTGACCTTGCAGAACCTCCGAAAGGATCCCAGGTAGTCACAGTGTTCCGAGGACCACACCTTGAGAATCACCCATCTAGCCCGTCCTCACTAACTGGCTCACGCTTGTCCTTCCGGCTGGAGCATCACCACCCCCCTCCCCCACAACCTCACCAGGCCCTCCCATTGTAGATGTGATGCCCAGGTTCGTGACCAAGGACTCACGGGTCCTTTCCTGACTTCCTACATCTGTCCCCTTACATTCTCACATACCTAAGGCACATCTGCACTTAACCACTATAGTTGTTCTCCACTGACATGTTTTCCACTCTGTGCTGTAAGCACGGTAGAGTGGGGATGGTGGGTTTTGTTTGCTCGTGTTGCTATTACGTTTTCTGTGTCTAGCATGGTGTCTGGTCCACACAATAGGACTAAGTCTTAGCTGACTGAATGAATGTGGGTTCTGAAGCCATCATGTGAGAAGGCCCAATGAGCTCAGAGGGGGGCTCCTGTTGATTTGAGATGGATTAGAAGAACTCTGGGGCCTTGATTCAACTTAAGCTTTCCATATAAAAAGGGTAGCAGGCCTGTGACTGGTATCTACAATAAATATGTTTAGTCCTTTCCTGTTTCTGAAGAAGGTATGTGTGTGTGTGTGTGTGTGTGTGTGTGTGTGTGTCTGTGTGTGTGTGTCAGGGAAAGAGAGAGAGAGAATTGACATTGAAAATTTTTAATTACCTTTATAATAGGGAAAAATGCCAAAACTTGAATCCTTGATTAAGTTATAAAATTCTATGTTTTCATCTCATCTCACGGAACTTCTAATAAAAGCTGTTCATAAGTAGGAAGCGTGTTTATATGATTGCATTTGTTTTCTGGGTGAAGGTTGGTAAGCTCTTTGAGGATAAGGACCATGTGTGTCTCTTTCTTTTTCTCTCTGTAGTGCCCAGCCCAGCACCTGGCATATGGAAAACAATCAATCAGTGTTCATTAAACTGTCATGTGGCAAGAAGTAAGGCAATGTGGCAGGAAGATGGACAGGCAAAGGGCTTGAGTTGGGAGCTAACCACCACCCCCACCCCCATCTTCCCTGGGTCCCTTTCAGCACAGCCACCCACCCAGTGGCTGCTGTTGGCCATGGTCAGCAGCTGTCTGGCCCACCTTCCCTTTATTTACTATATCCAAGATGTCTGGCACCAAATCACTCCACCCTGCTGGAGGGGCCACACCCAGGCTGCATGTTAGGTCCTACCAGAAAGCTTGTGAGAACTACTGTCTCTGTGGGGAGGGTCCCAGGCATCAGGACTTTAAAGACTCCCAGGTAATTCGGACATGCAGCCAGACTACAGAACCATTGTGCTAGATGAGAAGGCGTGGGCTTAGGTTCTCATGGAGCTGCCCCTACCACGGTAAGAACCCCTGAAAACTAGGTAATGAGTCCCTGAGAAATTAACATACGGCTATTGGGTCACCATGATGGCTGTCACTGCTAGAGAAGAGTGTGTGGGGTTGGAACTGTCCACACCTGCTTCCTGAGCCACGGGACCACCTGAGTGGTCTCAGCCTTGTGCTGCTCCAGTGCTCCTTCCATAATCCACCTTTAAAGCAGAAGGATCTCAAAATCCGCTACTCACACCTTTCAGCTACTTGAACTAGGGGCAAGTGGAATGGCGTGATGCCCTAGAAAGACAGGTGTGTGATTAAATTCTGCTAACACTGAAACTCCCAAAGGGGGTCACATGCTGAGAGTACTGGGAGCAGTGCTTATAACAAGACCTTGTTTATAGTTCAGTTAGAGTTCAATAGCTCAACCACCCCTTTCTCCTGCTTCTGCTCCCTACCTTCCCACCCAATGGTTTCCTTCTAATAGGATTCTTTAAGTGACTGGTGGTGGGGTGACTCAGGTCCAGATACGCCTTTATCGGTGTTTACACAGTCAAAGTAGCTCAGCTAGTTGGACCATCAAGCTGCCAGGACAGGCAGAGCGTCTGCTCAGGGCCCTGTTAAATTAACCTTCAGTCAGTGTGCCTTAATTGATCTAGTGCTTCATTCCGAGGGCATTCTAAGAATTTAAAAGCATGTAATGAAAGATCTGACTGACTAGCCTGTAACCATGGAGGTTTAAGAGAGCTGCTATAGTATTCTTTTTGAAATATCCCACGGAATTAGAAATTATTTTTTAGGAGATATTGAGCTGAACATAAATTCACAAATTTTGGGTGAAATTAGTCTCTAAAATGTGGACCAAGAATGTTTGAATATGAAAGAACTTGCTTTACACTCAAGGAAGAGTTGCTGCAACACTGACATCTCTTCTCTTGGTCAGAAAGTTTGTGGGAGCCTCAGTGATCCAGCAGTTTCCATCAATAGAGGGACACGTGGTGTCCTCAATTTGTCAACAAATGGAATTCACATTGGCAGAGGTGCACAGACTCCTGGGAACCATCCCAGGCTTGCTCTGGGCTCCAGCTCTGCCAGAAGCTGGCAGCCAGTGGACAATGAGATGGATGGCATAGGATCTGGAGAGGGAGAACCCAGGGTAAAACCTACTGGCTCTGTGGCCTTGGCCAGTCTTTTAACCTCATTAACCTTCCATGTTCACATCTAAAAGTGGACAGAGTAATAGCACCCACCTCCCAGGGTTGCTATGAGAATGAATGAAGATAACACACAGTAAGTATACAATAAATGTCGGCAAAATAAACAAACAAACAAAAACAACAAAGCAAAACAAACCCAATCAAACAACCACTAAACAAGACAAGAAACCCTGAAGACTTATACACAATTTTTTTAGCTACTTAAAACTCCCACTGTCGCCTTCTTTTCCACCTTAACTTGCAAGCATGCTAGTTGCAGTAAGCTAAATGAAAACTATATTTAAATGACTATGTTATAGGGACCTAAAGTTCAAGTACCCATGGTACATTCAGAACAAAACTGCAAACTGAGAACAGGTCCTTTGTTGGTTGCCTCTTTCAGAAAAGACTTCTAGAACTTGGTATGTCCCTGAGTGTTTGTTTCTCTTCCTGAGCACACAATCAGGCTACATCTCCCAGCTTCCTTTGCAGTTAGATGTGGCCACCTGATTAAATTCTGGACAATGGAAGTGAGATGGTGCCGTTCCAGGTTTGGCCCGTTAAACCCTCGCTGATATAATCCTTGCTCTCTCTTTTCATTTACTGGCTGAATGGAGAGGACACCAAGCGTCTAAGAGAAGGTCAACCCAGGGTAAAGAGGGAAGGCCCACCTCCTACCTACATTGGACTGTGACATAACTGAGCGATAAATCCTTACTTTGTTCAACTACTGATACTGGGGGTGGTGGTTTGCCCAACCCCACGGGTGCAATGAACTTCTCTGGTTTTTGTTGGTGTTTGCAGGGTGAGTAAAGCACCAGACAGCCAGGCAGGAGAGCTGATCTGAGGTTGGGTACTACCCCTCAGTTCTTAACAGACCTAAATGGTCTCAGAGATCTGAGAGTCTAAATCTCTTCTTCTCTGGTGATGGCATAACTTTCTCTGCCTACGCAGACTTGGCCGGGAAAGGTGCTCGGTTAAGCCCTTGCAGGGAAATGCCAGCTGCCTTCCCCCTCCTTTCCTGGGAGCTTGGTAATGTGCAGGCTCTGCAGCTCGGCACACCACAGACTATGTGGCCCAGTCACTTACACTAATTCTGTAACTTTGGCCAAGTCCATTACCCACTTTGTGCATCAGTTTCCTCATCTGTACAATGGAAATAATGATTCACCTACCAAAGAGAGTTCTAGTAAGAATTAGAAATAATTTTTATACACCATCAACTACAGTGCCTGGCACTAGTAGCCACTTGTTGAAAGGTTGTTGCTATTAAATTAGTGTGCTTAAAACTTGGTGCATTCCAAAGACATTCGTTAAGCACTTGCTATGGCCAAATTGCTGGGGATGCAGAGGCAAATGGGTGGACACATCTCTGCCCTCGATGCATTTATGCTCTAGTCCTGGCCTCCTCGACCTCTTCCTCTTGCCCTGAACACACACATAGGCAAAATATGGCAATATGAAGTAGAAAACCAAGTAATAAACTTTCAAAGGGACAAATTCAAAGGGGCATCTGGGGCCAGACTTCTGTGCCTTTTCCAGGTGTTCCTTCCTTAAAGAACCTCTCCCTCTTAGTCCAAGGGTTGGCAAAATTCCCTGGGTAGACCCTGAGTAGGAGTCAAATCTCAGAAGGCTCTCAGTCAGCAGAAAAAACAAGTCTTTAGCAGCAGCTAATCCTGACTTCTTTGGCCCAGGAACCTGGGATGATGGGAGAGGTCAGTGTTAAGAATCATTTCTCACGGGACTATAGTCAGTAACACTGCAATAACTTTGTGTGGTGTCAGATGGGTACCGGGTTTGGTGGGGTGATGGGAGGAGAGCTGGAGGTGTGGGTAAAAAGGGGGAAGAAATCAAGAAGTACAGATTTATAGTCACCAAATAGTCACAGGGACATAAAGTCCAGCATAGGGCATACAACACTGTAAAAACTACGTATGGTGTCAGAGGGGAACCAGATGTATTGGAATGAGGATGTTTTAAGTTACATAAATGACTCATCACTATGCTGTACACCTGAAACCAATATAATACTGTATGTCAAATGTGATTGAAAAGTGAAACACCCCCCCCCAAAAAACAAACTAACAAAAGGAATCCCGCTCTGCTTCCTCCGGGCGGGAAAGAGGGGCACTGGAAGCCTTGACACACGTTAAGATGGGGACAGACAATTGTATGTCCTTGCATTACTATTTTGAATGTCATTTCACGCACAATGTAACAAAGCCATTAAGGACAAGTTTAAGAGGGATTAATGGATAAAGACCTAACTGCTAGAAACCTCCAAGTTACTGTAAAGGGAGACACGATACTCAAAACTCACAGTTTAAAAGCTCCAGGGAACTGCAAAGGCTCTCTAACCCAGACTCTTCAAGGCTGATCCATGAGGAAATTGTTGCTGGTCTGTGAAGAAATGAAAATAATCAGGCCAATTTTTTGAGTCTTTCCATATAGTTAATATTCATTTTAAACAACTTATTCTTTATTGTAAGACGGTCTTCCTCATATTTTGGTTGAAATTTTCTTTTCTTTTACACAATGATGACAGGATTTACGTGGTACTTTGATTTTGCATCTTCTCTTTCGGACATGGGTTTTCAAAATCCTTGCCTGTAAAAGCAAAATGGCCAGCCTGTGCTGGTCCCTGAGTTGTTTGAAATTTAGTTGCTCCCCGAGATCTAAAATCTAGAAACCACTCATTAAACCCAGCTACCGTACCTGACATTAAGAAGCTGACTGCTAAGAAGTTATGTAACGTCTCCAAGTTGGGAGAATACCTGTAAAGGTGGAAGCCTGCTTCGATACGTTTAACCAACTGCCTCCAGGCAAAGTGAATCTGAAGACAGTATTTCTGCAGATGCTAATGAAATTAGTCTAGAAAAATATTACCACGAAATCATGAAACGGAGTAGTGGGAAAATCACTGAAATGGAAGCAGTTCTGGGTTCTAGACCTTCTGGTGCGTCTAACAAGATTTGCCATTCTGGAAGATTCATTTCATTTGCCAGGTCCCCGTTTCCCAGGTGTACAGTGAGGGGGTAAAGGCCAGATGATTTCCAAGGTCATTTTCTGCTGAATCGTTCATGACTCTAGTTGGAGGCAGCAGAGTTTAGTGGTAGAAAGTTCAGACTCTCGAAGGGACTATGTGGGTTGAATACTGATGTCAAAACTTACTGACTGAGGGACCTCAGGTAAGTTACTTAATCTCTCTGTGCCCCAGTTTCCTCATGCAAAAAGCGGGGATGATGATGGTACTTACTTTGTAAGGGAAAAGTTAGATAAAAATTGCTAAGCGCAAAGCATAGGGTCTGATAGTTAATAAGCTCTCAATAAACACAGAACATCACTGGCAGTAGTCTATGCTTTTTCTAATTGAAATGCTTCACCCTCATCACTTGGGAATATACAGGCTCTGCATACATCCTACTCTGAAAGCATGAACAACTGGGGAGGTTATTCCAAATGTTAATACTAAGATGTAATAATCAGTGCAGGTGTCACTCAAAACACCTCACGTAGGTTATTTTGGTTAGTCCTCCAAACACATCTCTGAGGTAAGTGGAACATGCTGGTTCTTAGCCATATCCAAACCAGAAGCTCATTAAAGGACATCTGCCACCTTGCCCTGAATTATGAACCCCCTCCCTTCACGGTTGAGGGGCAGGGGTGTGTAAGGTGTGGGTAGAAAGAGGGGTGCTGGTGAATCATGTCTGGCAGAGGGGTCCTCTTACAAGCAGCAGGAACTGAGCAGAGTGGCTCCTGGGAAAGAGGGAGCTGGCCGGGAGCAGGCAGTGGGAGCCAGAGAACGGAGCCGAGGCATCAGGCACAGAAGGCGCGTGGGAGGACAGGGTGGTGGGAGAGCTGCTACGGGGCGCTGGGGCCTGGGGCTGCCTTGGATGCACTTCCTGTGCAAGCAGACAAGCTTTATGGAAAGGCTCTGGGTTCGGGGGATGCCAGGTGGCAGTTTATGTTCTCGGATTAAGTAAACCAAATTTCTAAAACCCTCTCTCATGTGGCTCCAGGACAGTGCTTGGAGGATGACTATAAATCCTCTTCTTTACAACATATGAAGCAAATTAGAACTACAGTCGCTAGTGTTTTATCCACAAAAGCACCATTCTTAGGGTCAAACTTAGGAATGTGGCGCATCAGAGCTAGCCGGTAAGAGGCCCAATGTGCTCTTCCTTCCTTTTTAAGGGCAACGGCCCTCCCACAGTCCCTTGCTCTGGGAAGCAGAACATTTCTTAGGACGGGGTTGACACAAAGGTGGCCACTGGACTGGACCAGGCTGGGGATGGCTACACGCCTGTGAGGTGGTCTTATCTGAGAAGCCCCACCCAGGAAAAAACTTCCAGTTGGTTTGAATGGGGAGGCACAGAGAGAGCCAGGGAGGAGACATGAGCCGACACAGACACACACAGCCCGTGAGGAGGAGTCACCACGGAGCACGAGAACGGAGGCCTCAGACTTCTGTCACTGACGAGGGGACCAAACACTTGGATCCTTGGCCCGTCTTGGGTCTTGAACAGGAGCTGCTCCTTGGTTTCCATGAGACTCCTTTCCTGTCTTTTACCCCCATGTAACAGACACGTGAATCACCAACTCCTATTATTGGGGTAACGTGAAGGCATCTCTATTCCTCACAACAAAAAGAACCTAGCAAAGTGTGAGCCTTGTCTTTGGGTTGGTTTCTCGTAATAGCTCCCTGAGCAGCCCTGGGGCCCGGCGTGCTTGTAACGGCCATGGAGATGATTATTGCCACAGTGGTTTAGCATACTTGTAATCAATTATGGGATTATGATTAGATTTAGCAAAAAAGGAAGTGCCACTTCTTTGTGTCATTTATTAAAAGTACCATGATTTTACTAAAGTCTAGGATTCTTAGAATAAGAGAGTAAACAATTGTTTCTAAAAGCAAGTAAGAGTCATCAGAAAGAAAACAATTGAAAGGATAAAGCATGCTTTCACAGAAAGGCGCCACAGAAAATCAGCTCTAAATAAACACCTGGGAAAATGAACGAATTTCGTGTCGGGGCTGGGAGAGAGGCTGGGACACTCCTCCGTTTTGCCTGCCCTCACCAAGATGGGAGGGAGCACTCAGGAGCGGCCAAGGCTCGGCCACTGCTGGGAGGAGACGGGAAGTGTGGCCGCAGTGGGGGTTCCCCTGGTCCGTGTCATCCTCCTGATTCCCCTTCACATCTTCAGGGTGACAGTGATGACACTGACCTCCCCGTTGAGAGTGCAGGAGGCAGCACTGATGAAACAGAACAAAGGTTTAAGGCGGCCAGGAGTCCATTCCCTCACTACAGGGAGGGAGACGTGAAAGCTGGTGGGGAGTAGGTTGGAGGCAGACTTGCAGCCCCAGCCCAGATGCCTGCATTTATGTCATAAGCAATGCTCTTTGAGCGTCAGTTCAGAGAGAGTCTTCCCCAAATAATGATTCTTTGTAGCAGGAGAAGCTTTCATCTTCTGTCTGGATTCACATCTTCCTCACCTGTGGAAGCCCCACCCTTACCACGGCTTAGGCTCAGATGTTGGCTGCGCTCTGCCATGGTCAGGTCTTCCTCCTCATCTCTCCAAGACATTTTAATCAGTAGTGACTTGGGAAAAGGAAGGAGGGTCAGGATCCCATTAGGTCTCCAGGATGAAAACAGTTGAATGGAAACCGAGGGAAACATCACTGTAGTCACCAGCAGAGAGTCATATGTGAATGAATGGACTGACTTTCTTGAGAAATGGGCACTTCTCTGTCCAGCTGCCTGGGTTTCTCTAAAAGCAGAGCCTGAGACAAAGGTAGTCTGTCTTGGGAATGCAGGTAGTTTACTTGAGAGTGTGGTCCCAGAAAGAAGGGGTGAGGGAAAAGCAACAGAAACGAAAGGAAAGCCAGCATGATGATGTGCTGTTGAGCTGACCACAATATCTAGGACTTGACCCTGTGGAACTTCCTGGGGATCCGTACGGTGTGTATTCCTGATGGCCATGGGGGATGAAAGAGGGGAACACTGATTTATCAGGTCTCGTCTGCCCCACGTCAGGAGTGGCCCCAGGTGTGAACTCCCCTGCATTTTGAGCTGTGCACGTGAACATTGTGTCTCATGGTGTCGCATGCTGTAACATCAGAGAAACTGCAGAGGTAGGAAGTGAGAGGAGGAGACACAGGCTGAAACGAGACACTGCCAGGTTGCTTATGATGGACGCCTGAATAGAACTAGATGCTTCTATGGTGTCCGGAGAAAGAGGTAGGCTGCAGGTGTTTGGGGTGGTACACAAGACATGTACACCAAACCATTTCAGTGAAACGGCTTTCAGAGTCCAAGTTACTTCTTTTGTCTCTTTGTTTTTAATTCATTTTAAGGGAAAAAGAGTCAAGACCTTTCATTTTGGCCTCCTTCAGTCCTGTATTTGAGTCCTGGCTCTATCATTTAGGACTTCTCTTTTCTCGAGAAAGTTACTCAACTTCTTTGAGTCTTAGTTACTCAGTTGTAAAATGAAACAGTGTCTCTACCTCATCCTGTCACTGTGAGAAGGAGCCCAGATCATGTATATTAAGTTCTTAGCATTCTGCCTGGCACATGGCAAGAGTTAAAGAAATTGTAACTTGTATTATTTATGATGATTTTGACATCAAAACAGGAAAAGTTGTGAGGCATAAGGCAGCATGGAAAGAAGTTTTTAGGGATGGGACTGGAGAGAGAATGAACTAGACAGGCTGCTAGTAGGAATGCGGGGGTGTGCGTGCTGTATCTGTTTTTGAACAAGTCAAGGTATAGGCTCCAGGGTGGGGCTGGCCACAGCCTGCCAAGGTGTCAGGACTTCCATCGAAGGTGCTGAGGTCCCAGAAGGGAACAAGAGTTCTCCAGAGGAAATAGAAGCAGTTCTGAGATTTCAGGAATTGGTGGAGTGCAGAAGGGTTCAAAGAAAGCTGAGACAGCCCAGTGGGCACAGAGAGCCTTCCAGGCCGCCCCCCACCTTCATTCCCAGGCTGACAGCAGCCAGACTAACCTCACACCGAGCACGGGGTCCCTCTGAATTTATTGCTTGACTGTATAGGTAGCTGGTGTGATTTATGGGTGCAGATGTAGAAAGGCTAGGCCTACAAGTTTGAGGGTATTGGTCCATTGGCTGGG
This sequence comes from Lyroderma lyra, assembly GCA_004026885.1. Lineage (NCBI taxonomy): Eukaryota > Metazoa > Chordata > Mammalia > Chiroptera > Megadermatidae > Lyroderma > Lyroderma lyra. The sequence continues at coordinate 176,865 of PVJL010000962.1, read as the reverse complement.
ACTGGGGGGTGACAAACTAGAGACTTGCCTGATGCTCAGCTCAGCTGCAGCTGAGCAGGTCGCCTTTGACGTGGAGGGGCTGGCATGTAACGCCTGACCCAGTCTCGGTCTCACGTAACCTGCCATTTGATCCTCAGACCATGGGGTAACCAGGCCTCCTTGCCTCTGCCGATTCCACGACTGCTCTGCCACTAACACTTTGTCCTTTGAGGCCCAGATCAAACTCTCAGCCAGTACTAACAGCTCACTGACCCAGGACAACATAAACAAACCAGATAGTCCAAACTAAGTAGCAATTCCTCTGTTAATTTCATTTTTGGGGGGGAAGAACCATATTTTACTATAACAGACGAGGAATTTTGTCACACCGTGTGTCACATGGTAACAACATGACCAAATTCATTCCTACAAACTTTCCATCTTAATCTATTTAATACTAACACCTTTCCTTTATGTTGTTCAAAGAATTATCTCATATTCTCTAGGTTTTCAATTGAGAGAAGACACATTGAATTGATGTTTTTGATTGAAACAAAGATGTTGGAAGCAAATTTAAATTCGACATGCGGCTTTCAATGTAGTTGGTTATGTGCAACAATTGGTAGGTTAGCATCCCTTTATTTTTCTTGAAAGGAAAACAAATTCCTATTGAATGATGCTTTGAAAATAACTAACTGGAAGCATGAGGGACTTGTTTAGAAAGTTGAGGTGACAACTGAAATCAAGACTACACATGCTCATGTGTCTTTGAGGGAAAAATATCTCCGATTTGAAGAGGCTTGGATGCTGCTGTTATTTATTCATATATATTATACACAGGGATGGGAAAGATGGCTTTTCTTGAGGAAATATTAGATGTGAATTGGAGAAAAAAATGGGTCTAAACAGTGAATGTTTTCCTTTCTCAAGGTTTTCTCTTACCTTCTTGTAGTTTGAGTCTGCAGCTATTTGCTGTTGATGTCTTTAGCCACGTGCTTAAACGCACTCATCTTCCCGGCAGCCCTCGGGGCCCTGCATGGGGGGCCCTAGGGAGGCGGGGTCTCGCCCCTCCCCTCGGCCCCCCCCCCCCCCCCTTCCCCCCCCCCCCCCCCGACGCCTGGCTCCGCCCTTTCTTTCCCGCATCGCGTGTCCCGCCCTCGGCGGCGGCCTTGTGCCGTCTCCTTGGAACCGCGCTGTCCCTGCTCCCTTCTCGGCTCTCAGCAGGTCTCCTGGTCACCAGCTTTTGGGATGGGTCACGGATCACAGAGTTGATGAGCAGCCCAAGTTCCTAAGGTGGCTTGCACGTGGGTCACGGTGCCAAACCGACATGAGTGGTCCGGCCGCCTTCTTCCAGCAGTTTCAGCGCTTGAGCGCTGTGATCAGAACCAGACGGAACCAAAACGTCTTCCCAGCAACGAGGAAAGCAGCTGTCACAGAACCCACATAGCTTGGTTCCAAACAGCTATTGAGTGTTTTCTGTCTGCCAGACGCTGTCTTGGGTGGTGGGAGTACTGACATGAATCATTTCTCTCTCTCTCTCACCTTGTTCCAGAAAGGATGTGAGGCAGCTTGTAGCAAAAACATCAAATAAAATGTCCACAAAGAGGTTTTTAAAATTCTGCGGAAGGGCAATATAAATGAAAAGGGGTCGTATCGGGGGGCAAAGAGGATCCAGCACACAGCCATTGGCAGCCTTCATGCCTGTGATACCTGAGCTGGGAATGTGACTCTAAGCACATTAGGTGGCTGAGGGGAAACAGGAAACGTGGTTAATGACACATTTTCCATCGTAGAAACAGAGAAATTGTAGAGCTACTCGGGGTGGGGGTGGGGGAGATGACTAAGACATGATTCCTAAGGACAAGGAATCTGTACTCCGGATGACACAGATCTGTAGCGAACACTTGCAAACCAAAGCAGGGCCTATATGAGTGCTCAGGGAACGCGGAGCAGCAACCTGCTTGGCCGGCAAGAAGATGCTGAGGAACCACGCCCCATAAGGAGTGGATGAGAAGGGCACGTGAGACAGGGGGAGAGAGTGCAGGATGGTAACGGGCAGCCCCCTGCTACGCGTGCATCGAAGTTGCTTCCAGGGCTTGTTTCAAAGCACCCCAGAATGCTAACTCTGGTGCTCAGGGACCGTACGGTGAGAAACCCTGGAAAAGATTCTTGAATGGGTGGAAGAGTGATCAGTGAGGTTAGAAGAGGAGACTGGGCTCACCTGGAGTGGGTTCCAAATGCCAGTTAGAACTTGGACTTTGTAAGCAATGGGGAGGCACTTGGTGGTTTGAGCCCAAGCAGGTGAACGACGCTATCAGATCTGTGTGTCTGTGTTTTATTTCTCTTCCTCCTGCTTACAAATGCAGCAGGTCGTGGATGAGAAGCAGGAGGAAAGAGACGAAAAGCAGAGAACCAACTAAGAGTGTCTCATGGTCCAAACCAAAGAGCACAGCATGTGCTTGGGGTAGTGGCCATGGAGATGGAGCGAAGCGCATACTCCTTGGCTGGGAGCATGAATCTGTTATTTTATTATTAGTCGCCGAGTTACTTTTCTGGTTAATGTATGCTGGTTGCCATGTCTTACTGACAATTATTTTTACCTCAGTGCCTGCTCGCTGGAATCTGCCCTAGTGAGCTGCAGGGCAGAGGGACCTTGCAGAACTCTGCCTGGTCCCCGTGTGGGTAATGGGGTTGCTCTGAAGGGCTGGAAGGGGCACCTGCTCACTGTAGTGCAGGGCACTCAGCTTCTCAGCTTCTCAGGGAGCTCCCATTGGAGGGTAGTAGCACATAGAGGTTTTTGGCTCCATTTTTTAATTTTTATTTTTATGTTTGTACTCTTTAAAAACCTTTTAGTTGTATAAACAGACAAAATAGAGAAATAGTGAATCGTCCTAATTACTCAGATTCTGCAGTTGCAAGACTTTGATAACATTCTCTAGCTGTATTGAGGTATAACTGACAAATAAGATTGTACATAAACTTAAGTGGACACTGTACAACACGATGATGTAACATTCATACACTTTGTATCGCGATGTCCCCAATCAGGTTAATAAACACACCCATCCTTCACAGACTTGCTGTTTTTGTGTATGTGGTGAGAACCCATAAGATCACAGCTCTCCATTCCTTTGGGGTCAGTTACTGGAAAATTATCGTGTCCCTTGGTGTTATGTGTCCCTGAGCCTCCATGTTCCCTGAGTCTCGCAGTTGAAGAGGCCATCAAGTCCTCCAGTCTTCACTGACCGGCTGGGAGAGAAATGTCTTCCGTCAGCCCTGGCAGGGATTCAGAGGCTTTCTCAGACCTTGTCTGTGGGTGCTCCCGCTCCCCACTTTTTGTTCCCTTTTTGGAGGGAATTCTTAAGATTGCGTGCTGCTCTTGAGTCTGCAAAGCTAGGCCAAGCGCCAGCAGCCTCCTGTTTGCGTTCCTTAGGGCGGTGCAGAGTGCTCAGGTTCACGTGCTTTCCGCAGTCCTGCAGAGTCAGGTCGGCCCTCTGCCCGTGCTCACTGGCCGTCCACAAAGGGTCACACTCGCCCGCCCAGGGAACCACACAGGGAACCAGCCTCAGGGAGGGGTTGTGCGTGAGCAGGGCCGTTCGGGGTGCCTGTGGCCCAGCTCGGGAATTCACGGGTGAGGCATACTCAGGGCTTGGGGGCAGGCTTCCTGGTGGACCCCACGAAGCAGTGAGTAGGACCCGTGAGTCCCCTGAGGCCCTCCCCTGCATGCTGTTCTCGCAGCCCCTCTCCGCCCCGCTGCACCCACCGTGGTCTGCATGGGGTGACAGAGAAGGGGGCCTCCGACTACATTCTGCACAGCTGGGGGACTGCCACCAAGGCCCTCTCCTCTGGGGGTCATTGTCACATTCGCTGTTCTTTGGGGGGAATATAACAGCAAATGCCTATTCTGCCACTTTGCTGATGTGGCTCCCATCCGGTTTTATTGCTCTAATTAGATAGCTAACAGTGTCTACATCACTGGGCTCCGCACACACAGTGTCTCCCCTTGAAAGCGACAGCAAGTCCCAGCACCTTTGCGTGGTAGTTACGAATGCCAGTGTGCCTGACGTTGGACGATGTCCCCATGCAAAGACCGCTGGTTTTTTCGGTCTGTTCTCAGCGTGTTGGTGAGCAACAGGCCTGGGGTGCAGCCCGTCACCTCACTTATGGTGCAGAAGCCATGGGGCGCAGTCCCCGGGCAAAGTCAAGTAAATAACAGCCGGTGAGGACCCATGGGCTAAACCTGTGGCAAGTGGAATTACGGCCCCCCCCAAAGACGTCCAGGCCCCAGGCCCCAGACCAGTGAATACATGACCTACTATGGCGGACAGGGTGTATCGGTTTGCCGGGGTTGCTGTAGCAAAGCACCCCCAGATGGCCGGTTCGAACAGCACAAAGTTATTCTCTGACAGTCAGAGGCGAGACGTTTGGAATCGAGATGGCAGCGGAGTCGGTGCCTTCGCAGGGCTCTGAGGGCAAGACAAGGGCCAGGCTTCGCCCCTTTGCTTGTGGCTGGCTGTCCTCCCCCTGTCCTTCTTTCTATCATCTTCCTTCTCTGTGTCTGCTGCCCCTTTTAATAAGGACCCCATCACATTGGATTAAGCCCTACCCTAATGGCCTCACCTTAAATGATTGCATCTGCAGTTACCCCATTTCTGGGGTTTAGGACTTCCACATATGAATTGGTGGGGAATGGGGGGGGCACAAGTTAGTCCATAACAAGGGACTTTGCAGATATGATTTAAGTTAGGAACCATGAGGTGGGGACATTATCCTGAATTATCCAGCTGGGCCCAACCTAGTCTCGCGAGTCCTTTAAAGGGGAGAACCTTTTCCTTCTGTGGTCAGTGAGTGAGAGTTGTGGTGACAGAGAGAGGTCACCAAGAGTAACATTGGGGAGCTTAAAGATGCAGGAAGGGACCACAAATCAAGACATGCTGGTGGCCTCAGAAGCCAGAACAGGCAAGGACACAGATTGTCCCCTAGAACAGGGGTCCCTGGTCTGTGGCCTGTTAGGAGCCCGCCCGCACAGCAGGAGGTGAACGGCGGGTGTGAGAGAAGCTTCCTGGCTCTCCACGGCTCTGGCTCGTGACACTGCCTGAGCTCCGCCTCCTGTCAGGTCAGCCAGGGCAGTAGGTTAGTCGTGTAACTAGTTCATTATAAGGGTCCGGCAGAAGTAACGCCTGAACTGGAGTTATGATTTTATTACAAAATCATAATCGTACACGCTTATAACTTTGTACTAAAAGATTTGGTATAGATCACCAGCTCCTAAAAAAGGAATGGCATTGTGCAACCATAAGGTTATGACTTTGTAATAAAATCGTAACTCAAGTCCGGGCGTTACTTCTGCCAGACCCTGTACATTACAATGTAATAATAGAAATAAAATAAAGTGTACAATAAACGTAATGCACTTGAACCATCCTGAAACCATCCCCCACTCCCCCACCGCCCATTCGTGGTAAATTGTCTTCCACAAAACCTGGTTCCAAAAAGCCTGGGGCCCGCTGCCCAAATGCCTTCAGAAAGGCCACGCTGACACCTTGATCTCAGCCCAGTGCAACTACAGAACTGCAGGTGACACATTTGTCTGTTTTGAGCCACTAAGTTTGTGGTCATTCGTTATGGCAGCGATAGAATCTAACACCACCTCCCCCCACGCGCAGCCCCGTAACTCCCCGCGTGATCGCCCACCTCCTGCCCACAACGCCTCTCTGTGGGAGCCCCTCTCCGCAGGACGCCGCCACCCGCACCGCAGCCCTAACAACGCCGTCTGGGTGCCTGGCCAGCCGTGCCCGGCTCCATCGCACATCCCTCTGCCTCCGGGATGACCCTGGACAGCCTTGTCCACGTGAGACCCTCCTCCCTGCGCAGAGCTCACCGGAGCAGGTCGCGCACGCGGGCCAAGCCGGAGCCGACAGTCTCTCCCAAGAGTCTGAGCTGAGGTCACTGCGACCGGGAGCCGGAGCGGACTCCCGCCGACGACAGAGGTCTGGAGGGAAGGTCCGTGGGTCGGTGCAGCTGGGATTCTGAGGGCCGTGCTGTGTTCCCTGCGGCAGTTTGCAGGAGGTTTACCTGACTTACCCAAGAGCCTGAGCGCTCACCTGGGCTGACCCCGAAAGTCCCCCCAGGACGGCGCCCGGCGGAGGAGGAGGCGGGGCAGGCCCGCGGCCGGAGGCCATAAGAGCCCCGGTGAGCGCGGCGGCTGCCATATTCCTCCGGCAAAAATGAATCCCAGAGGACTTCCCGGGTTCACTGTTGCAATGAAACTTTGTCAAGCGACACTGGTTGTTTTCTATAAAGCTGCTAGCCCAATTTTGGAGCTCGTGTTTTCTTCTAGAAGAGCCAAAACATGCATCTCTCCCGCTATGGGTGGTTTTAATATCACGGGCGCATTTTCTCTCACACAAACGATTGCAAAATGTGCAAGTGCCTCTCTGTGCTTTGCTTTTGTATTGTTTTGTTTTGTTTTAAGTGTTTGATTTTTGAAAGCTGTTAAGACCTAGATTGGAAGCTCTCAGATGATCAGATCCTCTCCAGTGTCAGGATGCAAATAGCTACTCCCTGCTTAAAACAAAGCTCTAGTCTTTTCTTTGTATCTATTCCATCAGGAACTGCTAGAGATAAAAGCAAATGTCTTAGAAGAGCAAGTGTGACATCTGGTTTGCTATCAGGAATAAATCTCTACCTGCCAAGCAAGACTGTAAGGCAATCTGGAACCGGTTACTATACAAACTTGTTTCGTTTCAAAACCATATCACCTGACTTACCTTCCTATTTATTGCCTGTTCTTGAATTCTTTTTCAGTATCAAGATGCTACTAATGAAATACAGTTGACCTGAGTTTTGAGGTGAATTGTGAGAAAGGAGTTTGTTTAAAGGCTTAAAGGAAAAGAGCCCTTATTTCCTCTGATTCCTGAGGCTGAAAAGTTATCACAGAAACCAAGCCCCAGCTCTGAGGGGAAAGGACATGAAGGGAAATTAGGGGTACTCTGGTCCACAACCCCCACCCCAGGAGCTGGGTTTAACATGTGGCAAATACACAGTGCATTTCTACACCGATGTGTCATGTGGGGTCAAAAGCCTGTCATGGGGTGGCTGTCCAGTGTGTCCAAGGGCTTGCAGATGAACATTCTGGAGAGCAGGCCTACGCAGTGGATGACTTACTATTGACTGAGTCACACCCAGGCAGGGACTCTGCAAAGGCCCTGCTCTGACGGGCAGGTGATCGGGGTACCTGTTAGTGGCCATGTGCTGACCAGATCATGCCCTAGCTTTTCCAGATGTGGGCGTCTTCCCAGGCGATGTACAAAACCCCGGAGATAAATCCTTACATCTGTGATGCAAGCACAAAGGACTGAGGCTTAGCTGGCCCAGGGCATGGGGCTAATGCTGGTATGGTAGCCTTGACATTTTCCCACCCACTTTTATACGTGTCATCTCATAATCCGCTTCTCCGAAAGCCAGGGAGGACGCTGCCATCTTTCCCATCGTCGGGACGCGTAGATGGAGGCTCCAAGCGCCCACTGACTTACAGTACGTCAGTTGAGGAGGTAGGTAGCAAGCCCAGTTCAGCTGACTCCGATGCCGAGGTCAAAAATCGCAGATGCCTAAGGGACCACGGGAGTCATCTAAGGGACAGCGGTGACCTCAGGGGGTCATGCACAGGGGCAGCCATTCCTCGGCAAAAGGAACGTGCTGCCGTCCAAGGACACACGTCCGGAGTCGCCAGAGCCTTCTAGTCCCTGTGGCAGTTTGCAGGAGGTTTACCTGGCTTACCCAAGAGCCTGAGCACTCACCTGGGCTGACCCCGAAAGTCCCCCCAGGACGGCGCCCGGCGGAGGAGGAGGCGGGGCAGGCCCGCGGCCTGAGGCCATAAGAGCCCCGGTGAGCGCGGCGGCTGCCATACTCCTCCGGCAAAAATGAATCCCAGAGGACTTCCCGGGTTCACTGTTGCAACGAAACTTTGTCAAGTGACACTGGTTGTTTTCTATAAAGCTACTAGCCCAATTTTGGAGCTCGTGTTTTCTTCTGGAAGAGCCAAATCACGCATCTCTCCTGTTATGGGTGGTTTTTGTAATCCACAATACGGATTTTTTTGTGTGAGAAATTGCAACTTGTTCCAAACAACTTATTAAAAACAAAATAAACAAACAAAAAACTTGTGGGCCCTAAACAACATGTCCTAAGGCCTTGTCCTGTTTCCCTGCCAGCTTGCTACATCTGCTGGTGGCTCTTTTGACATTTATTGAGCACCTACTATGTCAGGGAACTGTGCTGAGGGCCAGGGCCAGGCCCAGGCCTGTCCCAACAGGGCCGACCTGCTGGTGGAGGGATTTTTTTATTCATTCTGTGTCCACTCAGCTTCTATTCCTGGTTGTGGCTGCTAAGGATTAAAACAAAAAAATACCACATGGTTGCACAACCAAGTGAATGTACTTAGTGCCACTGACTGAACAGTTAAAAACGGTTAAAATGGTAAAATTTATGGTTATATACATTTTACCACAATGAAAAAGTCATGCTGTGAAAAAAAAACACGTAATTTTTTCTTTAACAAAAATGAACTCTAAACGAGAAGAGAGAACTTAATGCCTTCAGATCCTTCCACAAACCCTTGAGCAGTGTGTGGGAAGCCCCACCCCAAGGGTCTGCAAATGTAGCTTCTCAAAGGTGAGAGAGACGTCGGAAACACCCTAGTTTTTTGTGGTCCATGAAGCTGCCATTTATGGAATGCTGACTCCGTGCCAGGCCCCTTAGTCTGTGCTTTGTGGGCACGGTCCCTCTCATTGAGCCCCCCACCCCCACCCCGGCTACCCTGAGGGGCAGAAAATAGGACCAGCCGCATCTCCCAGGAGAGGGGCTCAGAGAGGTCCCGGTGCTTGCCCTCAGGCACACAGTGCTAGGAAGTGAAGAGCCGAGTTTTGAACCCAGGAGCCCTTCGCTGCAGACCTCACAGCGGAGAGATTCCGAGAGGCCTGGTTTAAGCAGCCTGCGGAGGTCAGCACGGGGGAGAGGGGGCCTGAGCCCTGGGGGGGCTGGGCCAGAGGAGGTGCAGGTCCCGCACCCCGTCCAGGGGAGCGTGCCTGGGGTCTCCTCTTCCAAACACAGGGGCGGTTCCTCAGAGGTCTTTGTTGTGTGGTCCGTTCAAGCTGCTGCAACAACACCCCACAGCTGGGTGGGGGGCTCGTACAGAGCAGAAACGTACCGCTCCCGTTTCTGGAGGCGGCAAGTCGGAGACGAGGGTGCCAGCTCGGCCACCCGGGCCGCAGCCCCCTCGCTGTGTTCTCATAGGGGAAGGGGCAGGGAGCTCACTGGGGTCGCGCACTTTTACAAGAGCACTTTGATAAGAGCACTGCTCCGGTTCGGGAAGGGGGTACCCTCAAAGGCACCGCCTACTGATAACCATCACTTTGGGGGTTAAGACTTCAACGGATGAATTTGGGGGCATCGGTGGGTGTCAACATTCAGTTCATGGCAGTCGTTAATGCTCACTCCTAAAGGGTGGGAGGTGGGCAAGTGGGGAGGGACTTTCTGGTCCCACAGGTTAACACAGGGGCAGCAGATGGGGTCCTGCCGTGTCCTGGAGTCCTCAGTGCCCAGAGCTGCAGCTCACTGAAGGGTCACATCACACAACACGGGCGGACCTCTGAGCGGGATGGCGGCTGTGGCAGGGCCCGGGTACCTTCGTGGGGCTGTGGGCCTCCGCACCCCCCGCAGCAGACACCCCACCCGGAGCTGGACTCGAGGAAAGCGCCAGGCACCACCCTGCAGCCAGCAGGTTAAACTCGGAGACTTGAAATAGTGCGGAGGTTGGCTTCCAAGGGCAACTGGAGGGTCTGCGAACAAGCCAGGGGCAGAGGCCTAAGAAATGCAGTGAGATTCAGATGATGTCACACTGTTTTATGCAGATGAACTGAACTGAAGGTGCGGGGGATGTGACACTCAGGCAGGGTGGCCTGGGGCTCAGAGAGGTGCCATTGCTTGCCCTAGGTCACACAGCGCTCGTCATTGGAGAGGCCAGGTTTCATACATTCACTCACAAATACTGTTTGAGTCCCCACTAATGCCATGCTCTGGATTAGATGTTGGAGATTTCACAGTGAACAAGACAGACGAGGTCTCCACCCTTAGCGAGTTTATATTCTAGGTACCCTTTATTATCTGTCTAGATAATACACCAATAAATAAAAAGTACAAAGGACAATTTCAGAGAGTGACAAGTTTGTGAAGAAAATAGCGGAGGAGTATAGATTGTGATGATAATTGATGTTCTAGATGGAATAATCAGGGAAGGCTTCTCTGGGGACGCGACACTTGAGTTGAGACCTAAATGGGAAGGCAGGAGTGGGCATGAGCTGGAGTGCAGAAGGCAGAGGCAACAGTAGTGCAAAGGCCCTGAGCACGGTTTCCAGCAGCTTTAAACATATGTGCTTGAGAAAAAGAGGAAAGAAAGTCAGTGTGGTCGTTGGGGAAGGCTGGGGGAAAAGGGTACAAATAGAGGCTGGAGTGGGCCCAGATCATGCTGGAACTTATAGACTCCAGGCTAGAAGCACACATGCACGGGATATGTGAGTGTGCAGCCTCACACCCATGCTGCCTCAAGAGAGGGAGAGGCTTCTGGACCAGCTAAGAAGGGGCCAGGAAAAAGGAGCTTGGCTACAGGGTGAACTCCTGTGAGGTTGACAATCCAGGGTGCCGTGTCCTGTCCTAAGGGACCCGGAAAATTCAAGCTTGGTACAAGAGGGTGTGGTCATACTGGCACAAGGTGTTGTGTCACGGAGCCGAAGATATTTATGGACGTCCTGGGGAGAGGTGCTCCACCATGTCAGCCCCAGCCAGCCCCGATCCCTGGGGGAGGGGACCAGCGGGAGCCAGGCAGGGATCAAGGCCTCTGTGAGTTTCAGGGCTTACTGGGTGAGAGAAGCCAAAGCCCAGGCAGCATCTAGGTGAGTCCTTGGCAGGCTGAAGTAGGGCTGCAGCAGAGGGAGGGTTTCGGGCAAGGTGATGGTGGCGGGCACTGGCACCAAGCTCAGTCCTAGGTGGAGCCCTGGCATGAGGCTGATTGGAGTGCCACCTGCTGGTGGGCTGAAGCTGCTGCTTGTCTCCTAGTCCCCGTCAGGTCCACTTCAATTGGAGGCCAGGAGGGAATTTATTCGTTAAGGGCATTTATGATGGGGTTCTTACTATCTCAGCTTTGGCTTATGCATGAATATAATAGATGTTAAATTCAAAAGGGCTACTGTGCAGCAATTTCAGAGCAAAATCAAGAACAACCGTAAACTCCTTAACCAATAGGAAAAGGAAAAGAGGATTTGCAAAGAGAACTTAGAGTGAGTGGGTGCCAAGACCCATGTCTCCCCGCGTGGCTACTCCTTGAATCAAGTCTAGAGAGAGACTCCACGGTGACTACGTGGAGAGCTTGGGGAGTGTTTCCTGACTAGAGAGACACTGGACTGGGGTCTGACTTCTGCCTGGCAGACCTAACAGGCTAGAAATGGCTGGCTGCCTGCCCTGGAAGGAAGGGACTACTGCTTCAGGCAGCGTTAGTAGGGGCAAAGTGTGTGTGTGGTGTGTGTGTGTGTGTGAGACAGAGAGGGGGGGGGGGTTGTTGTGCTGTGGTTGTTGTAGTTCGTTGCTTTCCAAGGAAACAGCCGGTATTGGTGAAAACAGTGAAATATAATAAATAAACATCACAGATATGAAATACTGTATTTCCCGAAGTGAATATCTGTATTTGTTTCTGATTATAAAACTAACACATGCTAACCAAAATTCAAACAGCTCCCAAGAATACATTAGCAGGGAATGAATTTCCCCTTTCTATTTCCCACTCGGATCTTGAAGGCCTTCTACAGTGTTAACACTATTTACTTTCTGGGGCACGTTCTGCCTTGTGACCAGCAGGTGGCAGCACACCACTGCTTTAGGGGGACCCCAGAAACTAAGTGGTTTGGAGAGGTAAATCCCAGCCGGCAGAGAGCTTGGCAAAAAATGGTTTTAATTTAAACAACTGTTAAATTTTCTAAAATGATGTCAGGAAAAACTCCTGATGATTTTTTTTCTACATGCTTAGAACTGGTCAGTTCTGTCCACTGTGTCCTAGATGATTGCCCTTGGGCTCTCAGACTTTGAGACCAAGACAAAAAATTATTTATAGACAAAGAGAATTTATTGGCTCATGTAACTGAGGAGTCCAGAAGTTCGTTCTGGGGAGAAGGATGTGCGCCTCAGCTCTGGTGTGAGCTGGTGTCACCCCGTCATCAGGGCCTTGGGCCTGTTCTCTGCTGCACGAGACCAGCTTTGTCCCAGGGTTGACGTCCTTCGTGTTAGAAAATAGTCACGCAGTTCCAGGCCTCATGTCGGCACATTTCACCTTCTGGAGCATTCCCAGAGGTGCTGCCTTGGGCCTCAGCATCCCGAATCGAGTCGCTTGCCCATTCTTAAAGTGAACACCGTGACCAGGAGGGTAAAGTTGTGTCCGCTCACTGTAGCCCAAGCTTCATGGCCCAGGAGAGCAAGCGAACTTCTCCTGAAGTACATGGCTGTGTTGGGGTGGCGGGAATCCTGATGATTAAGGACAGTTAACATGGGGGCTGGGGTTTGTTGGCCACATAGGGAATATCAGTGTGACCCTGGTGCCCTAGGTGACAGAGAAGTCCTGCTGTTCACCAAGTAACCAGGGGAAAACAGGACAAACCTCAGGGTGGCTAAGTGGACAGGCCTGCCTGCTCCAATCCATCCGGCAGCCAGCCAGCCCCGAATGGCTCCTCCGGATCCCACACTGGTTGTGCAGTTCCTCTGCTGTAAACGCTCCTGACGGCTCCCACCATCCAAACTCACGTCCTGCACGTGGCTCACGAGGCCGCGCCTCGCCGGCCCCGGGCTCCTCTGCCCCCACTGTGTCCGGCACTTTAGCCTCTGTCTGTTCATCGTCTTCACTCTGATGGGAGGGTCTTTCCATTTTTGCTTCCTTGGTTTACTCCATTGTCCCCTTCCAAAGTTAGCTCAAGCATCACCAACTCTCCAAAGCAATCTTCCGCAGATGCCCCCAGGCTGCCCTGGTGCCCTTGCCCTTGGCACCCACAGCACCCTACGAGTACCCACAACATGGCTCTAACCACATCATGTTGCAAAGATCTGTTTGCCACGTGCCTCCTTCTATTCAACTATGAGACTCTCGATGGCCCAGGACTGTGGTAGGTGCTCAACGAGTATTTGTGGAACTGCTGGAATACTAGGACTGTCCACAAAGTATCCAGCCACGTAATATGAAAAACAGAGGCATTTGAGGCTGGATTTGTTCGGGACAGCCCTCGGATACCATCGGTCCTCCCTTCAACAGTACAGTGGGACCATTTTCTGCTCTGCATTCGGCCCTGGGAGGCAGAGAGTGGCTTGTCCCCTCAGGAACAGAACTTCCTCAGTGTCTCTCCAGGAACCCTCACTGCCCCAGTGGCCTGAGTGATCTCCTAGAGTCCCCTCCAGTCTTAAAGTATATGATTCTTCACTTGCGAGCTGGTCCCGCTCATCTGTAAGAGCAGAGGCTACGAGCTTCTCTCTACGGGAGGTCAGGTCGGATGGTCAAGGGACAACTCCAGTTTTGGTTTGGAGTGAATCCTACAAGCCACCACCCCACGTCACCCCTCCCTGGAAGAAGACACTTTCACGTGTGCAGGGATTTCTAATGTTTTTTTTCTTCCCAGCTTCCTGGTTGGCCTGTCAGGGTGGAAAGGCCCCGGTGGCTTTGGAATGAGAGAAGTCAATGGAGTCGGGTCATTTGGAATGACAGTATCATAGCTGGTAAGGACAGCTCACATTTCTGAGCGCTCCCTTTGTCACTCTCATTTTACATATATGTAATAAACTACTCAGTGTCGAGAACATCCTAGGAGGTAGGCACCGGTATCATCCCCCACTTATAGAGAGGAAACTGAGGTGCAGAAGGGCTAAGTATCTTGCCTAAGGCTGTGAAGCTACTCGATGACAGAGACCAGGTCCAACAGCCGGCAGTCTGGTGGCCCACGCCCTCAGCCACCACCCTCTGCTGCCAGTCTTCTCCGTGCTGCGGAGGAAGGAGGGACAGACGCCCGTTTGGAAAGGGACACGCCAGCCGTGGGACTCTCCCTCCACGGCTGCCATGGCTGCCGGCCTCTGAAGACCAAGCCTGGCTCAGGTCTATGCACCCAGCAGCCTCTAAACCAGCACAGATACTGATCATTGTAAATAAAATGCCCACTATCCATCTACCACGTTGCAGCTCCCAGTCACGCCATCGGCCTTGTTTCATTAGACACTGGCCAGGGCTCGGTGACGGAGGTTGCTATCTCCCCTTTATGGAAGGAGAGGACAAGCCTCAGCCAGGGTAAGCAACCGCCCCAAGGCCTGGTGCAAGCAGACGGGGAGCTGGGAGCTGGGACCTGCTCCCAGGTCACTTGGGCGTGGACTCAGGACCAACATCACAGACACTCTTCCTTGTGGCTGAGGGCCTCGATTTTGGAAGAACTTCCAGCGACAATGTCTGTAGGGTGGTTTGTTCTTATTCCCCATGTCCCCCCACCCCCAGACGATACCCCCTGCTCAGAGTGCCAGGCAGGTCTGAGCATGGAGAGAGCTGCCTCCATGTCTAGGGCAACTTCCCACTCAGGGAAACTGGGACATAGAAAGTTTAGGCATCTTGCCGAAGGTCATGAAGCGAGTGAGAGTAGGGAAGCCAGGAGCTCTGATCGGCCCCTGCTGCACCCCCAGGCCCCCCAAGCAGGCGAGCAAGCTCATACATTTATGTATTAAGCGCCTGCTGAATCCAGGGCACAGGAGAAAGGCCTAGGCCCTGGCCCTCACGGGTTCACTGCCCGGTAGTGACATGGGACAGTGACCCACGTGCTGAGAGAGGGGTAGACAGGAAGTGCGTGGGCACTTCACCGAGATAGAAGGGTGCAAGAGACAGGAGGCCTTGGTACGTGCCAGACTTCAGAGTCATAAAACAGGACATCTTTCTTGGGACCCTGCACTGTGACCCGTAGCCCTGCTGGACGCCCTTTGAGCAGACAGGGAGTTGCATGGCCCCGAAGAGCGGATCCCCCCTGAGCTGCCCAACCACTGGCTGGCCCGTTCCATAGGGACTCATGGGTGGGTGATGGGAAGAATGGGTAAGTTACCAGGGACATTTCGTGACAGTGTGAGTCCTGCTTCCTGGGCTTTCTTAAAATGCAGGCTGTGGTTTTTTGATATTTCCCACATGGCACTAAATTTGAGTCTGATCTCACAAAAAGGCAATTGGTGACATACGTGGACTGTCTGGATCCTCTGAGAAAGGATTCAATTGTGTCTCTCTTTTTTTTTTTTTTTTTTTTTTTTTTGCTTTTTGGTATGCGGGCAGCTCCCTGGCCGGGAATCGAACCCAGGCCGCAGCGCTGACCGTGCCAGTGCCGAAGCCCCAAGCCACTACACCACCAGGGGACTCCACAATTGTGTCTCTTAAAGTGATTTAATTCTAAATCTTAGGCTGGAATGAATAGGAAATACAAATCCATCTTTTTTGTTTAAGGATCTTGCCTTTTTGATAGTTTCAAAACAATCATGCAGAGAGACCATATTTTAAGAAATATATCTGGTTGGAAAGTGTAGATACTTTGACAAGTTGGAAAGTCAACCAAGTCACACAATTCCTTGTCAACTCTTGCTTCCACCCGGCAAGCATTTAAAATAATATTCCAAGAAGGTTTAACATTCCTGATTACATTGTTTGATTATTGCACTTTCTAGATAATGGTTTTTCAAAATTGTATCTTGCAGCTAAAAATTAAATAGCGACTTCTGGGTATGCATGACATTCTTTAATAAAATGAGACCCAATATAATATTCTCAGAGGCTGAGCAGTAATATAGAAGAGATTTACTGTAGTTCAGATGAGCGAGATCACTGATCCTATAGGATTCATATTATTTTCTCAAGCTAAACTCCAGAGAATGCTGGGAATGGAGCCATAGGCTCCGTTCCCATCTGCCAAGATCCTAGATGGGCTTTCCTTTCCCATAAGGATATCTGGAGAATTCCTGTGGTCTTTTGGCTGTGTGCTGGGGAAATGCCCCCTAGGAGAAAGCTGTGGACAAAGTTATTTATTTGTGTCCACTGTAAAAATGTACCTCTGATTTTTAAGGCGGTGAAACGATTCTGTTTGATACTATAATGGTGGATACATGTCATTATTTATTGATTAAAACCTATAGCAAGTACAACATCAAGGGTGAGGAGACATGTAAACTACGGACTTCGGGTGATAATGATGTGTTAGTTTGGGTTCAATTGTAACAAATGTGCCACCTCTGGTGGGGGGCGGTGTTGGTAATGGGGGAGGCTGTGCGTGTGTAGGGACAGGGTATATATGGAAGCTATCTGCACTTCCTGCCTAATTTTTCTGTGAACTGAAAACTGGGCTTAAAAAATACACACATGCACATACATATACATATGCACATACATATACATATGCACATACATATACATACACATGCACATACATACACATATGCACATACATACACATATGCACATACATACACATATGCACATACACATACATATGCACATACATACACATATGCACACACATACACATATGCATGCACGTGCACATACATATACATATGCACATACATACACATATGCACATATATACATATGCACATACATATACACATATGCACATACATATACATATATGCACATACATATACATATGCGCATACATATACACATATGCACATACATACACACATTCATATTAATATACACATACGCATACATATGCACATACATATGCACATACATATGCACATACACACATACATATGCACATACACACATACATATGCACATACATATACATATGCACATACATATTCATATACACATATGCACATACATATACACAAATGCACATACATATACATATGCACATACATATGCATATGCAGCTCAGTAAACCATGCAAGCCTCTTCTGTCCATGCAGGCAGCCATGGCTCTGCACTCAGACTCTCCTTGCTTTTTGCACTAGACTTTCCGCCAGCTCCTAACCCTTGATTTGTTCCTGACTTGTCCCTCAGGACCTGGTGTTCAATCCATGTTTGTGGGGAAGCTGCTATGTGTCAGGCACTGACTTACACTTGGGTTCAAGCTAGGCTCAGACCCAGCCTTAAAACAGAGTCTCCCGCAAACAGGCCCCAGGGAATCTGGGTACAATATTAGAGCCGGTGGGCTGTTGCACCTGGGATAGCTATTTAATAAGAAAATCACTTACGAAATTGCTAGAAAGTAGGGAGCTGGCTGGCTTCCCAGAGAAAAGATGTCCTGGGTGGTAGGTGCATCCAGTGTTCACGTATCAGAACAAAGAGGACGGATGTGCCTGAGGATGAGACCCAGGACGTACTGGCAGCGTCTCACTCACGGGCCCGCCTGCTCCCACCTGTGGTAACGGCGCCCGCGAGAGCTGTTCTCCGTCCTGTAAAGTCCACTGCGACTGTCACTGCGTGGGCGACTCCAAGCCATGAGTTGGAGTCCTTTGCTCCAGGCATGGAGAGAGCAAAGCAAGGGCCCATGGAAGATCTCGTGGAGCATTTCAGGGACCTTAAAAAGGCATCTACGACTGTGAGCACAAACAGTCTCTGGCATACACAGAGGGGAGCCACTTCTACTGGGGACAATTTTAAAATTTAAAGATCACTTTCTGTTCCTTTTAAAATGTTCCTATCCCATCTATCAGGCTATTTTTCTTACACATCCATAGTCATTCAATCAGAGACCCCTTGACAGAGGTGGTCTCCATTGCCCACCCCCTGCCCAGAGTCACAGGACAGCCCTATGTGTTAAGGCAGGACAGACAGCCTCTTTGTTTGTTAAGGGATGGATCTAACAACACGAGAAACGCAGCAGCACACACAGCAGGAACTCCGGAAAGGGCCCTATTAGAAAGACAAGCGCACCCTACTTTTCTGGGAACCCATAAAGAAGCCCAGAGTATGTGACATAGTTGAAGTGCAGGTCAATCTTAAGTTTTAAAAACATCACTCTCTGGCCAGACCTAAAGCACTTCATCGTTTCCTGGTCATTATCAGCAAATATTTGTAACCGAAAACTACTGCCCTGAGTTGTCCGAGACAAAGTTATACTAATGAACTCCGTGAAGCTTAGAGAAATGAGAAAACCTCCCTGTGTCACTTTAGGAATTTGGTCACTAGAGGAGCTCACGGTAGTCTCAGGAGCGTGAGTGTGTCTGTTTGCACGCGTGTCCCTGGCGGTGCCTGCCCAAATCCAACCCGGGAAGATGCCATGACGGTGATGCCTACGGGGACCTGAATACGGCACCCCCTCGCCTCACCCCACTTCTCTAAGAACTAGAAAGTAAGACTGTCCCTTGAGAGCCAAAGGATAAGATCAACATCCGAGAGAAGCCACGTCACGTGAAGGGCCCCAACGAGCAGAGCGGAGAAGGTGCAACAGGAAAGGACAATGTGTCCCCCAGAGGGGCCGCTGGTCAGCCCGGGGTGCCCAGAAGAAGGGCGGGATCCGGAGCACGAGGTGGTGGCAGAAGCCGAGGGCCTTGCAGGCCGCCGCGAAGGAACTGGGCTGGATCCCGAAGTGACGAAATGGGCGCCTTCTATTTTCTCCTGCTTTCCTTCTCCAGCCAGTCTTTAGGACCCCTTTCCCTCCACTTTCTCTAGTCAGTACTGTACTGTCGGATTTCTTCTAAAACCAAGCTCTTCAGAGGCAACAAGAGCCGTGGGAAGGAGTTTTACTTTATGGAGGTCATGGTTCTAGAACATAATTAATTATTGATTCTTAATTATGAATATTTATCATATATGCTCAAAGATAAGATGACGCTGTTCCCCCCCCCCCCAAATTATGCCTTGGTAATGAGGAAGGAGCCTTATAGTTGACTTCAAAAATGCTCTCCTGAGGCTGCCGCCTCCATTCCTTTACTGTGACGGCAGGGCGCTGCTTGGGGAAGACACACGCAGGTCAGAGGGCTCTGACGCAACAAGCTGGGCCACCGGGGTCCATGGGCAAAGGCCTCTGTAATGTGCAGGTGAAGGCGAGGGGCGAGGCCGGTGGCCCTGCAATCTCTTAGCCCCAGTTAGTTTGAACTCCTTTGCCACATGGAGGCACCGGCCTATATTAGCTCGATTTCACAGAACACTGACGTCATCTGAGTCTTCTTGTTCTGATTTCACAGCCCCCTCTTCTCCCACCTCCCCCACCAAACAATCTGATCATGACTCAGAGTCTGCCTTCAGGGAAAGCATGTTCTGGTCACGAAGGCTTTTGAGCATTTCGGCCCCTATGACAGCCACTTCCTAATTACCCAGACACACAGCCACTCCTCACTTAATGACCTACCTGTTTCATGACCCATCGAGCTTACAACCCGTTCTCCAGCGTGTTGAATCCCCTCTGTCAGGGTGTGTGAGTCTCGGGAAGCCCCTTCCTCAGCTTTGTCTCGTTCCTGCAGTCGGTCAGTGTTCCCTACACGAACCGTTTGCAATCGCCGAGACTACGTGTTTCACCTGCATGGTATCTACTGAAAAATACACACGCTATGGCACCAGGACACACCACAAGACATCCGCCTTTAAGCTCCTCACTTATCCCCCCATGTCCTTAGTGACCTAGGGAAGGGAAGTCAGTCGTTAAGTGAGGAGGGCCTGCATCGCCTCTATTCCCAGGCTCACTACTTGGCTAACGAGTCTCTACCTCCAGAAACGGATCTGCTCTTGGTGGGCTGTTGAAGTTCTGAGTCTGCAGGACTGCAGTCCAGACCAGTCCATGGGCAATGCCCAGAAGGAGTAGCAGCCACAAGTCAAGGCTTCCTGGGGGCTGCAGCTCTTGCTCCTGAAGAAAACTTTTTGACTTACTGAGTGAAAGAGAGCTCACTGTTCTTATTGTCACATGACGGATGTTTTCCATTACAGCCAGGTTTCGAGCCTCATCTCTGCACAGATCGAGGTGGCTTCTCTTTTATGTGCCAGGAATAAGTTTTGCAAGTAACACCCACAATTTCTACATTACTGGCAATTTTGTGGGCAACAGACTTATCAGTGCTTGTTAGCAATCCCCAAACAGGAAATCACTCAACGTGAAGCGTGGACAAGAGCTGGGATAATTGTAAGCTGAGTCCTCAAGATCTGAAGCCATAGACCGAGGCCCACAGGTTTGGCCACCAGTATTTCTCTTTTCTAGTGCAAAAGCGCCCTCCCCAAGCTTCTCAGGGCACCGGTTTCTTGGCAGGCCCTGTGTAGACACGGATGCAGACATGGGTCACTGCTGAACTAAAGACTGGCCATTGTTTTTCTTTGACAACTCTATTCTGGACATGTTCAGTCCACTTTCTCCAACCGAAGGAGGCTAGTTTAAATAAAAACTGAAAACACCAGGGGCCACTGCCTGCATAAGAACCTGGGAGCTGAGAACATGTCCCTGGCAGTTTTTAGGAAAGGAAAGCAGAGGTCTGATCATCTGTAATAGAGCAAACGAAGTGGACGACTCGGAGGGGGCTGCTTCTGACCCCTGGAAACATGCTCACGTGGCATCCTGACTTTTCGTTCATAACTTTTTGCCATGGATGCAATGAACTGATTCTGGAATTATCAGGCTCGTGTCTACATTCCTGTAATGTTTCAAGTTCCAAGAGGGCAGGGACTGTGCCTGGCTTTTTCTCCTCTAAAAACTCAGCCCCTATTACAGAGCCTCACATGTAGATGTTCTGTAGATATTAGGTGAGTGGATAATACACCATCCAATGGGCTACACCCTTCACCTTTGAACCACTAACGCCTAGCAGAGGGCCTGGTGTGCAGGAATCAATCCTCAGCTGGGGGAGGGAGGGAGGGAGGGAGGGAGGAAAGGGAAGGGAAAGGAAAGGAAAGGAAGGGAGGGATGGGGGAAGGGAGGAGGGAGTCATTTCCATCCCATGAACTTAGGGCAGTTGGACTTGGGGTTTCCTGATTGATATCATCAAAGGGGAAATCCCGTTCTGTGAGCAAAAAATACAAAAAATAAACAGAATGCCATCTAATTTAATTTGAACTGCAGAGAAAGTGACTAATGAGGCCTTTCTATATTTAGGTAGGAGGAGGATACTCTATGTGCGACCTGGAAATGGTTTTAGTTACTTTGGTGACTGTTACAGTCTTGTGAGAATAATCTCCCCTGAATAAGGACAATTACTTAGATTTATTACTCCTTCGTGGTCTTGTTAAAGATCTAAGAAGGATCCTATTTAAATGAAAAGGACAATAGGAGCTTTTTAACAGGGAGCCAGGTTTAATTAAAACCCTGAAACTCTTAGTATCAGATTGGTGCCTCTGTGGCTAGGTGGAAAAACTGGGTTAAAAAGAAAAAAAATGAATAAACAATGGCACTTGCTTCACCTACTTTTGGGGAAAAGAGGTCCATTCTGCATGAAAAGCCTCAAAAGGGTGTGTGCATTCGGGTTATACAGAACACTCTTTCTTGGAAGGTGAGGGTGGCCTTTGGAATCAAGTCCTCCTACTTTGTGTAACGAATTGTCCTTTAGGGTTGAGATTGTGAGCTCGGTTACCTGCCGGGCTGCCCGACCCCAGGGCAGCACGGGGACGCCCAAGGGGAATCACAGTGATGACACGCAGTGCTGTTCACAAAGTCCTTTATGTCGTTCTCGGGGAGGGACCCGGCCCGGACAGCTTGCTGAGAAATGCACCGTCCCGGGGAGTCCCACCCCACGGGTATAAGGCAGGGTTCTTCCTGCTTAATAATAACAGCAAGAGCTGTTTGGAAGCCCCGAAAGCTCTGGGCCTGGGGACATGTCATTCAAGAGAACCGATATTAACCGCCCAAACCAAAACATAGAACGAAACAGAACAAGTGGGAGAGCCCACCAGGCGGGCGTCCTAAGCCCAGGGCATGCACCGCCGCTGTCAGACACCTTCTTGGCCGTGCGACATGGGCGCACGAAAGGCAGCCGTCCGCTGTCTGCAGCTGGACTCTGCTCTAAAATAACCGACAGTAGTCATCTAGATGACAATGAGAACTCATGTCATCCAAGCTAAGCCAGAAGTATTTTCCCATTAAATTATATGATTGCAAACAATGAAGCAGTAAGCATGGGGTGGGGTGGGGGAGGGATTCTTTCTTGGCTTATGGGGTATGTGCTGATTTTATGTCACCCTAGTGGTCAACAAATGTCATACCAAGAACAGATGAGCACTAAATGAATCTCTCCTTGTGATGATTACAATAAGACCGTAAAATGGAAACCAGTAAATATAACTCATCCTTATTAAGACTTTCTGGTATTTGTTTCCGGGTAGAGCTCCTAACAAGAGAGTAAACAATACGTGCTCCCTTGTGATTGCTAATTAAAATGCAATAAATTATGGAATCAATTTAAATTCTGGATCAGCTCGACAGTGGGTTCAACAAACCTCCACACTGTGTCTTCCCCTTGGAGTCTCCTCTCCAGGGCCGTGAGGGGGGCGTCCGTGTGTGCGTGGCCTCCCTTTTGTTTGATCTTCCACTGCTCTGGCAGCTCCTCGGGGGGAAGATGGCCAGGAGCAGGACAAAGTCCCGGATGCGCGCATGACGTCCCTGCCTCGGCGTTACCTGCCTCCTTCCTTTCGGCTTGTTGTTTGTGTTACCTTAAATGGCGATTTTCCTTTTTCCTTGGTCCTAGTCTTCTTGAAGGAAAGAATTCAGCCAAGGGACAGTATTTGTGAAAGCATAGTTAACCGATGATCAGTAAAGAAATTACACTCTGAGAAGTGGAGCAGGTTGACCCAAGGGAGGGGCTCAGCCCCTCCTTACTTTGTTTGGGGGTTTTATATCTATGGGTGTAAGTGTTTCCCCTTTCTTTTCTGTGTGATCCTTCTGGAAGAACCAAAGTTACATAATAGTATGGTTCGGGGACGCAGGGCTGAGGGCTGGGTAGTGGGGCTCTTGCCCCTTTGCCCTGCGTTTCTCTGATCAGCTTGTCTTTTCCGTGTGGGGACAGCTGCTGATGGCCCAGGGCTGATGCCTTATTCTGCATTTCTTCCCTGAGGACTGTGTCTCTTTATTTTAGGGGTATCTAATGGGGCCCCCCAACAGGCCAGTTCCTCCCTTTGCATTCCTTTTCTGATGACTTTACCTTTTTAATTTAGAGGCAGCTGATAATGGATCGGGCCAACTTTTTCTTCTGCTGCTCATGTCCACCTTTCCTGCCTACTCTGTCATTTGGACCAGGATCGACTTAGGGGTGCTGCCACAGCTGTTCAGTAGCAATGGCCTTGGCAACACACGTGGCACAACCAAATAGTCTGAATCCCCCATATTCTTGTCTGAGCCCAGCAAGAACACTGGGATCTAGATAGCAAATGTCCTTTATATACCTAACGCATGAAGGCAGAGTGCTTGTCAGCAGAGCCCAATAGAAGGGGAGGCTAATGCCTCTTGAGAGAGGACTTATAGGTACAAATATAGGTATAGATATAGATATACAGGCATAGTTATAAATATAGGTACAGTTATTTAGATGTTGTATCCTAAGCCAAAAGTATTTCCACATTAAGTTATATTATTGAAAACAATGAAGGAATGAGGATAGATAGATGTAGTTATATATAGCTATATATATATATATATATATATATATATATATATATATATATATCCTATATTTATATATTCTTCTTTATATATAATAGTTATAATTATAATTGAATAGATTATGTAATATTTATATTACAAGTAATTATTAGCAATAATTACTAGCATATTAATATATTATACATAACTATATTTACCTATACCTATATTTATCTCATAACCTATACCTATACCTATATTTATCACATAACGCAACACAGACGATGTATTATAGAATTGTGCACCTGGAACCTATGTAATTTTGCTAACCAATGTCACCCCAATAAATTTAACAATAAAAAAGGGCAAAATACATATATATATAGTTTTGTTTTGAGGCTATTTTAGATCTAGTACACTCTACAAGAAAGACACATACTCTAGGAAAGGCGAGTAGCTTTGACCAGATGTGGCCATGGCTGTTTCAAAGTGTCAGAGAGAAGACAGGGACAACTTGCTGTAACTTACAATGCCAATCCCAGACACAGGACAGGGTTGCCCAAAGGAGACCCTTGGAAGTCTTTCTGCCTGCTCCCGATTCGCATCCGTGAGGGGCAGGTAACAGGTGAAGAGGAGTGAGTATGTGTGTTCCAGCCAGGACACAGTTCAACTACGATTGCCCTCTGAGCCCAGTTCAGGGCCCAGTTCCAGGTAACAGGATGATTTATACCAGAGCAGGTACACAACCCGAGCCGGCGCTTTCTCTGCGTAGGATACACGGACTTCTTTGAAGCTTGCTTCAGAAAAGCATCAGCAGTTTCGTCTGTTGCTACAGAGGAGCAAGCCTGATGTAGTAAGAGACATGTCATCCCCCAGCTGTAACTCAGGAGGAGAATCTCCTTGGGATGCGTGAGGTACTGCCCACCCAGTCAGTACTTACTAAACGTGTGTTGGTTACTTGTGAGACAAAGGACATTTTCACCTTAGAGATGGGCCATATGGTCTCTTAAAAGTCATCATGATGTAGGGGCATAAATATAACCTTTAGAGTAGAATAGAGTTGGGGCCAAATCTCTGTTTTGTCTCTTATTAACTACATGTTCTTCAGCAAGTTATTTCAGCTTACACTTAAAATGGGGTTAATAATGCCTACCTAATAGGACTATTATAGAGCTTATGCAAGTTCTTGTATGTGAAATGCCTGCAACCTTTTGTAAATACCAGTAAATATTAGTTAAAACAATTTAACATTTGGGTTTTTTTTTTTTTGTATTTTGTTAACTTTATATCCATTTATCATTTTATATTCAACAAGCTAAGTATAACCTGCTCTCATGCCTATTACCCAGGTTATTTTCTTAAATGAAAAGCATGACAAAATTCTTTAAACAGCAACCTATGACTTTTCTGGGAGAACACACACATACATACACACACACGTGCTCACACACGTGCACACACCTGCAGAGGCAGATGGATGACTTCCCCAGGCACCTGCAGATGGAGCAGGTAGAGAAAACCAGCACAACCCAGGGCGAGGGCAGCCGAGTCTAATAGTGAACACGGCCACGCCCCTCCCCGCTGCGCATGCGCACGCACGTTTACATCCTTGCTGCCGCCCGGGCCTGGGGACCCGCCGGTCTGATCTCCTCCTGACATTTATCCGTTTGCCTCTCTGCCTGAACTCAGAGATTATTCCTCATCTTTGGGCCCTTCGTGCACATGAATCCGGTACGTAACGTTTTATGGCTCCGTCTCCCTCCCACTTGTCTCCGCCCTGAATTGCCTCCGCGCTCTCTGGGATCCTCGTCAGTCGGCAGCAGGATCTCCGCACCCTCCAGCTCTTCTCTGAACGCTCCCGTGTGGTTGAAACTTGCTTTTCTGAGTACATGGCCGCTCCTGTGGCTCTGTGTGGTAGCGGCTCCCCCTCTCCAAATCCATTGATCCTTTGCACCTTTCACTGTCCCCCAACCCCCTTCAGGTCCTCTTTGCCCAGCTTAAATCCAGGGTCAATCAGTATAATTTACATCTCAACCCAGACTTCCCTTCTGAGCTAGAGTCAGATATCCAATTGCCTACGTGACATCTCCACTTGGAGTATGATACGCTTCTCAAACTCTGTTTCAGAAATCAAGCTCATGATCATTCCCATTTGCTTGGTGTCCAACCTTTTGGCTTCCCTGGGCCACACTGGATGATGAAGAATTGTCTTGGGTCACACATAAAATACACTCACATTAATGATAGCCGATAAGCTAAAAAAAAAAAAAAAAAAAAAAAAAAGGTCTGTGCGTAACTTCCGTAAAGTTTAGGAACTAATACTGGGCCGCATTCACAGCCGTCCTGGGCCGCAGGTTGGCCAAGCATGGCGGCCTGGCTCATAGTTACAGCTCTCCTGGGACACCTTCACCTGCAATGGCAGGGCCATTGAGTCTAGGTCTCAGAAAGCTGTTCTCCATTTCAAGTAACTACGTGTGATTTAGATTTTAGAAACATGGTTTGGGGTTATCGCAATTAAAAGGTTTATGAACATAATTTCTGGCTTGTAAATAGTTAGAAAATTGCTTCCTTCTCCACCCAAGTGTGTGGTGGGACATTAGGACCAATTTAAAGGGGTCTCACCTGGCCCAAGAGCTAATAATTCAGACCACAAGCCCACTCAAATCCCAAGTTAATCGGCCACTGTGATTTGCGGGGGTGGGGGGGTGGGGGGGTGGATAAAAGGACAGGCACTGAGTGGGTGCTCCAGCTATTGGCACTCACTAGGCAACGAGGCATGGAAAGGAATCAAGGCGACGGCAGAAATCTGCCTTCTACCCCTCCTCGGTCATGCTTTTCTCAGGCTCAAGCTGCACATCACCACTCGCCCCTAAGAGCCGCCTTTAGCTGAGTGGGACTAGCTGGCCTCCCAGCCGCCTCTGCACAAGCCCGTGCGCGTGGCTGGCTGGCTGCAAATCCACAACGCCCGTTCTGCTTTGGATAACCTAAGGCCGTGGTTCCGAGCGCGGACCCAGACCAGCAACGTCAGCCTCAGCCTCACCTGCTAACCGCTCAGACGTGTGCATTCCCACGCCCACCAGGTCCGCTGGATCAGAACCTGGGAGCGGGGCTCAGGGCCTGCGTCTCCACAAGCCCGGGCGATGTGAGGCCTGTCCCGGTCTGAGAATGTCGGGCACTCTGCACGGCTCATATGCCATGTCAGGCCTCCAGGTCTGGTGACATCTGCTCGTCATTTCTGTGTAATGGAAAACTCATTTATTTATTTTTTTTTTAAGTTGAAAAGTTTATTGACTGCCCTTTCACTAAAATTGCACATTGGATTCACAAGACTGTTTTTATAATAAAATTGTGTTTTTTAAATTAAATTGTCTTTATTTTTCTTAATATGCTTTTATTTACTGTATTTCAAAATTAATATCAAGGCAATACAGACTTTATGATATGGTATGGTATATATACTGGAGTACCAAAAATGTACACACATTTTAAGAGCCATTATCTATGTACTACATAAATACTGACGGTCACCACTTTGAGCACCTCTTATAATTGCAGAAGTCAAATGTGACTTATATTTATCTTTCGTTGTAAGTATATATTGAGTATTACAATTTTAATACAATTTTTTTCCTTTCTTAAAATGTGTATGTACATTTTTTGGCACCCTATGTAGTGTGGGGAAAACTAATTTAAAAGAAGAAAACAAGTTTATGTCTGTAGTAGATAGATGGGGAAAGGCACAACACGGTGCCGGACGGTCTGTCCACGTCTTCAGGGGCAAAGGCCTGGCAAGGTCAGCTTTCCGGTAGCCAGTGACAGACAGGCAGTCAGGAAAGAAGCCCCTGAGCGGCACGGTGAAGTGCCACAAAGCCCGCAGCTCTCTCTCAGAACTGAGTGACTCTTAGGTGTGGGGACTGCAAACCACCAAGGCCGGAGAGGCTCGTGCTGCGTCCGGGCAGGCAGGAGGACCGAGGAGCCGCAGGCGGCTCACACATCGCCTTTATTCCAGAAGCGGCGCAGCGACAAGTGGCATCTGGGAGCCCCCCCAGCAGCTCACAGTCCATGGCTAGCGCAGAGCTCTATACCCCATAGCACGCTCCAGCTCTAGCTCTCGGGGGCTCCCGGGTCACCGTCGTCTCCGGTCCGTCCTGTCTCCCTGCTCAGCAGCCCTCAGTCTCTTCTCCCCGGCCGGGCCCATCCCGATTTGGGCAGGAGACGCGACAAAACGGCTGGCCCCTGGGGCATGCTCGTTGCAGTTACATAGCAGGCGCACCCCCTACCCCAGGTGCGAAAGCCCGAACGGTGTCACCTGCCCCGCAGTGTGCCCTGCAGAAGCCTGAAGAACTGTGGCCCGGCCCCCAGAAGTCTGTGCCGGATTCTGCCCTCCGTTTCACGACAACCCTAGAGTGGGGATTCCTTCTCCACTTAATAAACTGAGGAAATGAATTCGGGTTCACACAGGTGGTGACTGGAGGAGCTGGATTTGACCCCAGAGTGTTGGAACTCCAACCCCCCCCCCCCGATGAGAAGCAGTGAGGGGGTTACAGGTAAGCTACGGTGAGGGAGAAGGAAAGGCTCCAGCACAGGAGCCTGGAAGTCACAGCCACAGAGCCACACCGGCTGGTGATCGGTCAGAAGAATTTGTTTTCATAAGAAAAATTGTATCTTCAAATCCGAAGAGGCATGCCGTTGTTTTAGAAAGGCTAACCTGCAATACGGTCACACTGAATGAATAAAATGACTATTTTTATAGAATAAAAACATCATTAAGTCGCTTGGAGGATTTAGCCATCTATTGGCAGCGTTGGCTACGTAAATGGGGTATTACGGCGACAGGATTTCGTTGAGGTGCATGAAGGGTGGGTCAGTGTGAAATGCTGGACAAGGTGAATAGTGTAGCCATCCCCTGTGCAGTAGACCCCCAGCTAACCGGCACCCACGGCGGTCGCTAGAGCCGGAGACATGTAAGCAGACTCTCCGTTAACAGAACTCAGGCAACCGGCGAAATGTTGCCCGTGGCCGGAGCCCCAGGGGACGGAAAGTCTCCTGCGTGTCACCTCCCGCCCTCCCGGAACCCTGCAGGCAGCTCCGAGCATTTGTCCTGCAGGAATACGTCTAACGGAAGCCAAGCAAATGTAAGCGTTTTGTCATCACTGTTATCGTCTGAATAAGCATCTTCAGCAAATTCACCCATCTCACCACCCCGGAAAAGGAATCTAATTCTTTCCCCGGTGACAAGGGCCTAACTGATACAATACACAGGAGGATGCCACGATAGGCAACTGCAGCCGGGTGCTTCCTTAGCCCGTGGGCTCCTGCCTGTTTTGAACACGAGTGTGAGTCCTGCCCTGCAAGGCGGGGTTGTGGTGCTCCACCCGAATCACCAAGGGGCCAACCACATTCCTACTCCGAGGATGGAAGAAACATTCATTATTCGTTTGAATCCTATTGGGTAACGTGGGATTTTCCCCCCTTCCCTTCTCCAAATAGAACAGGAGAATTATTTCTTAATAAAACTTCCAGGAGGCGAGACAGTGTGGATGGAACCTAATTTTTAAGACGCAGCGGCCTGGAGTCTGACAGATGCGGGCAGGGCGGGCGCCCCGTTTGGGAGAGCGGAGCGTGGCTGGCGGCAAGGCCGCTGGCTGGTCTGCGGCGTCAGGGCAAGGTTGGACAAGCACGTCCCCACCAGCTCCAAACCGCACGTCACAGGCGTATTTACGGCCAGACCCGCAAGGAGCTCGTACTTCTTCGGCTGCTCGCATTAATGAGACAAATGTCGGCATCCATAAGCTATTTGTTTGCTCCTGCTTATCAGATCTTTCAAAAAATTGATAACTAGTCTTTATAGATTGTGAAAGTCAGATATAACTCTGAATGTATTACTTTACTGGACCCCTTGGGGTAAACTTATCACCTGGAAACCATTTTACATGGACGATTTGACTTTCATGTGGAGTGTCATAATGCACCCTAGATGGAAATCGAAAATAAAATATCTGGTCTACAACCTTCCTCTTGGTGGAATTTATGATTCCCTCAGTACAATAATTTTGAAAATCGTATCCCTTAAGCTACAAGACTTGATATATTATTAACTGCTTGAATTGAAGAAGCTTTCCAATAGACTTACGTGCTATCCGGAGGCACGGATTAATTTCTATGGAACTGCAAGCTTATCTCAAATTGTTTTTCAGCAATCTAAACTGCCACCTTCATCTTCTTTCTAGGACAGAACGGAGTGTCCATTGCCTCTCTGCAAGCTCCGGGATGCGCTGCTTTTAGCAAAGCTCTTCCCGAAGACGGTGGCCATTGATCCGCTAGAGAATTGCTCGTGTTCAGTCAATCACACCCCAGAGAGACTGGCATCTACTCAGGGCTCTTCTTTTTCTATTTCTCCTGGCATTTTCTGCTTTTATCCTACTCTGGCTGAACTGAACTGGTGCACAGAGAATGCTGGTAGGAGGGAGACTGGAGGGCATCGTTTCCATGAAGGTGGAGAACAGCTTTAAAACAAACGAACGAAACCTTTAAGGGGCTTGTGCTGCCAGAGGGGAACTCTGCTTAACTGCCTTCACAGCCCCTCTCCCCTCCTCATCACAGACGCTGTGCCTTGAAAACCAACAATGGCCATTTATACAAGAACCACCAGATGACTTGGCAAAGGCAGAGACGGCTCTGTCGATAGGGCTCACTCTAATCAGACTTTTTTCCTTCCCCCATGTCAAGGTTGAGTTGGGAAGACATGTATTTATACGTTTCACAGTCAACTCTGTACACAGTAAAGACATTGTCAATCGTCCTGACATAGGGACAGCTTCCATAAACCTCACTTGCAGGGCTTGGGAGCACATTGCAACGGAAACCAATGCGTCCTATGGCTCCAGGTGCTGGGAAAATGTGGGAGTACTTAGGTTTAGTCATTCCATAAGAAAACTTGAAATTCCCTGAAATTTTATGGCTCATGCATAAAAAAATAGACGTTTTCCCCAATTTGACAATAATCCTAAGACTTTATGTGACATTATCTATGAGGGCCATTTAATATGAAAAATAGAGCCATTTATGGCTGAGCTTTTTTTCTGGACAGCCCCCATATAGCAAGTTGTGGAGCTGAGGACAGACTGAAGAGGCAGCCAATTGTTAAAGAAGAGTATTATAGATGTGTGTAGCCAGTTAATCAAAATATGTTAATTTTGTCGCTTTTGCAAAGTTTGGAATTGGTTGTAATTTTTTCTACATTTATAATTTGTTGTATTTTTTCTGTATCTAAATAAATATTTACATTGTACCCAATTGTGTATCAGTAACTTTGTATTTATTTCTTTAAAGAGAGCCCTCCAGATGTATAAGCTTCAGGCCTCACCAAACCTAGATCCACTCCTGGGTGGTTTAATCTTCCTTCTCTGATCCTGGGATACCAAGCTTTGGATAATATAATCATTTTCTGTGTATATAATGTGATCAATGACCAGGATTAAGCTTTGTAGAATTTGTAGTTTTAAAATCTTTACTAAACATAAAGCATCATAGGGATTTCTGGTCAGCATGGCACAGTAGGTAAACACTATGCTTGCCTCCTATCATGACCACATCAAAATGACGACTAAACTACAGAACAACCATCACTGAGAATCACCGGAAGTCCAGCTGGACAGAAGTCCTACGATGAAGGACAGACAGGAGGAGCCACGTTGAGCCTGGTAGGAGGAGAGGAGACGAGGAATGAGCTGGTTTCACACACACATGTGGTGGTTAAAAAACGGGAGGGATATTTTGGTTGTGGAGGTCCCCCCCTGAGGAGCAAGAGATCCCACACCCCCACACGGCTCCCCAGCCCAGGGTTCCAGTGTTTGGCAGAGAAGTCCCCACGACTTCTGGCTGTGAAAACCAATAGTGATTGTGACAGAGGGGGACACGGCAGCGGCAGCGGGAGTCTCAGGCGCTCCTCTTAAAGGGCCCATGCATAAACTTTCTTGCAGACAGACTCACTCTCTCTGAGCTCCAGCACTAGGAAAGCAGTTCAGAAGTTTCTAGGGAACTGCATGGGGTAACTGAATATCCTGCCTTCAAGACAAAGGCTGAAGGGGCAGCTTTCTCCCAGAGAGAACTGCTTGCAGGAACCATTGTTCCATTGTTGAGCCCTGCCCCATCTCAAGCAGGCACCATACCTGGTCTCCAGTGCTAACAGGTTTGCCCAGCCCTCGTGATTCTCTGATAGCCCACTCCACCCAAGTGTGGACCCACCCGAGCCACTTCCAGCATTTTTTTCATACGAACAGCCTGCCTTGGCTCATCCTGCTGACTATCCTAAAATCTCTCAAAGGATCACAACCCCCAACGAAGCAGCATCTGGCCTCTACATGCCCTGTATGTCTTGCTGAGCAGCCCCGAGCCTGATAGTGGTAGCTGGCCTCAGTTTGAGGCTTGGCCTCTCCCAGGCAGCTCCAAGCCCAGCGTGGGTGGCAGCCAACGGTGGATTGCTTTGTGGCTCATGCAAGGTGGTCCTGGGCAGGGCAGAGGCTGCAACTGGATGTGGCCTGCAGTGGGGCTCCTTCCAGGAGGCCCTGGAGCCAGCATACCTGGTCGTCGGCTTCAGACCAAGCTGGAGCACCACCCAGCTGCCTCCAGGAACAACACACCCAAAGGGCACATTTGGCAGGCACCAGAGCCTCCCTAAAGTGAACCCTGATCTATAGGGTCGGCCCCTGCACCACAGCTCCTTCACTGTAGCCACTGCCAGTCCTCACAACCAATTAGCCTGAGAGTCAGTCTCTCCCATTGATATGCAAACAATGACCAAGACTCAATTACAACAGGAGGGCCCACACAGCCTACACAAGGGACACACCTGGAGTACCCAGCTCAGATAAACAGGGAGATTGCGCCACTGGGGTCCACAACACACCTACTACATATGGACACTCTACTACAGGAGATGTAACAGCCCTACTTAACACACAGAAACAAACACAGGGAGGCAGCCAAAAGGGGGAGACAAAAAAACATGTCCCAGATGAAAGATCAGGTCAAAGCTCCAGGAAAAGAAACTAAACAAAATGGAGACAAGCAACCTACCAGATGCAGAGTTCAAAAGACTGGTTATAAGGATGCTCAGTGATCTCAGTGAAAAGTTCAACAGAGATGGAAAACATAAAAATGGAAACAGAAAACATGAAAAAGAACTAGTCAGAAATGAATAATATAATAATTAAAATAGAGAATACATTAGAGGGAATCAGCAGTAGATCAAATGAAGCAGAGAACTGAATCAGTAATTTGGAACATAAGGTAGCAGAAAACAGCCAATACAAACAGCAAAAATAAATAAATAATTTAAAAATGAGGATAGTTTAAGAGGCCTCTGGGACAACATCAAGCATATCAACATTCACATCATAGGAGTACCAGGAGGAGAAGAGAGAGAGCAAGAGATTGAAAACCTATGTAAAGAAATAATGATGAAAAACTTCCCTAACACAGTGCAGGAAATAGATATAAAAGCCCAGGAAGCACAGAAAGTCCCAAACAAGATGAAGCCAAAGAAGCCGACACCAAGACACATCATAATTAAAATGCCAAAGTTAAAGACAAAGAATACATCTTAAAATCAGCAAGAGAAAAGCTGTTAGTTACATAAAAGGGAGCTTTCCTAAGACTGTCAGCTGATTTCTCAACAGAAACTTTGCAGGCCAGAAGGGATTAGGCCGAAATAGACACAGTGATGAAAAGTAAGAATCTACAACCAAAATTACTCTACCCAGCAAAGTTATCATTTAGAATCAAAGGACAGAGAAAGAGCTTTTCAAACAACAACAAAGTAAAGGAGTTCATCACCACCAAGCCAGTATTATAAGCAATGTTAAAGGGACTTCCTTAAAGAAGAGGAAAAGATCATATATATGAATAATAAAATGGCAATCGGTACAAATCTTTCAATAGTTACTCTAAAAGTAAATGAATTAAGTGCTCCCATCAAATGACAGAGTGGATGAATGGATTAAAACACAATGCCCTTATATATGCCACCTATAACAGATTCACTTTAGATCAAAAGTCACACACAGAGAGAAAGTGAAGCAATGAAGCAAGGTATTTCATGAAAACAAAAACAGCAAAAAATGCTGAGGTAGCAATACTTATGCCAGACAAAATGGACTTCAAAATAAAGGCTATGCCAAGAGACAAAGTCCTTCCACATCTGGGTAGTTTTCCAAAGAATCTCAAAACACTGTTTGGAAGGATCATGTGCATCCATGTGTTCACTGCAGCATTATTTACAATAGCTAAGATACGGAGGCAACCTGGGTGCCCATCAGTGGATAAATGGGTAAAGAGGAGGTGAGATATATCTATTATCTATCTATCTATCTATCTATCTATCTATCTATCTATCTATCTAAAGTGAAATATTACTCAGCCATAAAAAAGAATGAAATCTTGCAATATGCAACAACATGGTTGGACTTAAAGTATACTGTGCTGAGTAAAGTAAGTCAGAGAGAGAAAGACAAATGCCATTTGATTTCACTTATAAATGGGATCTAAAGAACAAAATAAACAAACAAAGCAGAAAGAAACTTACAGATACAGAAAATATTTTGATGGTTGCCAGAGAGGAGGACAGTTAAGGGGATGGGAGGAAAAGGGAAAGAAGTGAAGAAATACAAATTGATAGATACAAAATAATCATGAGGATGTAAAGTATAGCATAAGGGATATATTCCATAATACTGTAGTAACTATGTATGAGGCCTGACGATTAAGTTCACAAACACATCCTATTATGCAAAAAGTGCTGCACACCTCATTGCTGAGTATCACTACGGTCACCTTCATAGCACTCCCCTTGGG
The DNA here is from genome assembly GCA_004026885.1 of Lyroderma lyra. Taxonomy (NCBI): domain Eukaryota; kingdom Metazoa; phylum Chordata; class Mammalia; order Chiroptera; family Megadermatidae; genus Lyroderma; species Lyroderma lyra. The sequence continues at coordinate 142,432 of PVJL010000962.1, read as the reverse complement.
AAGCTGTGCACCAATGCCAGTGCCTAGTCCACCCTTCAAAGCAGTTTTGGAACTCTTTTTCTGGAATGGCCATCAGAGCTGTCGTCATATTACCCTTGATGTCCTGAATGTTGTCAAAATGTGTTCCTTTCAATATTTCCTTTATCTTAGGGTAAAGAAAAAAGTCATTGGGGGCCAGAAGATATGAGTAGGGAGGGTATTCCAATAATTTGTTTACTATCTAAAAACTCGCTCACAGACAGTGCCATGTGAGTGGTTACATTGTCCTGATATAAGAACCATGAGTTGTTGGTGAAAAGTCTAGGTCATTTTCATCTAACTTTTTTCACACAGCCTTTCCCAAATAATAAACTAGGCTGATAGTTTGTCTGGTTGTTACAAATTCATAATGAACAATTTCTCTGATATCAAAAAAAGTTAGCAACGTCATTTTGACTCTTGATTTGGACTGATGGAACTTTTTTGGTCTTGGAGAATTGGCTGACTTCCATTGTGTACTTTGAGGCTTTGATTCAGGGTTGTATTGGTACACCCATGTTTCATCACCAGTGATAACATGGTCCAAAACATCGTCTTGTCTCTCCAAAAGGTCTTGGCAAACTTCGACTCTCCTTTGCTTTTGTTCATTTTTACACACACCTTCCTCATGCCAAGATTTTCAGTTAAGATTTTCCTGTTTCTCTATCAATGTTTACTTGGTCTGCTATGCTTCTCACAGTCAGCTGACAATTTTGACGCACAATTCCATAATTTTTTGCAATGTTTTCATGAGTTCTGGTCATTACTGGCTGCTCTGACCTCTCTTTATAAGTGACACTTTCTCTCTCTTCAGAAAAATATTTAATCCATTTGTACACTGCCGTTTTCTTCATGACATTATCCCCATAAACTTGGACTAACCTGTCCCTGATTTCACTTCCACTCTTGACAAGTTTAACAAGAAATTTAATGTTTGCTCATTGCTCTAATTCAAGCTCTGACATTCTTGTGACAGCACACAAAAACAAGCAACAACAATAATGAATGCCACTCAGCAAAACACCGCCACACATCAACACGAACACAGCTGTGAGACACAGATACACCAAGGTTACGACACCTTACCCAGTTGTTTGTTCAGTGCTGCCAATGTAAGTGTGTGGTGGCAAGTTCTCGAACTTAATTGTCAGACCTCCTAGGTGTCAGATGGGTACTAGATTTATGGGGGTGATCACTTCATAAGTTATATAAATGTTCAATTAGTATTTCATACACCTGAAACTAATACAATATTGTATGTTAACTGTAATTGAAAAATAAAGTTATTTCAAAAACCCTAAATCATATGTATCTCCATAATACATCAAATATATCAACAAATTAACATTGAGATGCTTTTTTCAAATTAGCACGGTAGAATTCTCTAAGGGTTCTTAAGTTTCTATGAAACACATGTACGTATGGTGAGTTTCTAAAATTTCCTTTTCCCCTGCTAGCTATTTAATTATTTATTAGTCATGTTTACTTATTTATTAAAAATTGTGTGTATACTGAGGACTATTCATCCAGTAAATGTGAATGTGTAGGGTTTAAAAATATGTTGAGAATTAGCTACCTGGCTTATTTAATAAATAATTCAATAATCAAATGCTGAATCGATATGAATAAAGTCTGTTACTTAAAGGAACACACGGTCCTATTCTTCTATGAGAAAACCTGAAGTCAGCACTTAAGTGATTATCACTTACAGGAGAATCTTCCCGAGGGAACTGAGCACTGGTGGGCGAGGTGATGGTTAGAGATTTCGACCGCCTTCCCGCAGCAAATATACTATACAACAAGCAGTTTCTAAACAAGCTTTATTTTGGGGAAGGAGCCGATAACACCCCGACTGATGCCAGGCCAAAAATCAAGGCAGAGTCAAAGGAACTCACTCCTTCCTCCAGGCCCTGAGGGCACACTGGCCAGGACGCAGTGGCAAGGACGAGGGTCCCTGCCAGCTGTGAACGTCAAGCTACAGGCCATGGGGTAGGGAAACAATGGTGGCAATTTCTGGGCTACAGTAATTTCCCCCCAATCTCCTAGGCCGGCTGTGGGACAATTTAGAATATGGAACCTGGATCCTCCTTTGGCTCTTCAAAAAGAGGCCAATCCTGCAGCCAAGAGACTGAAAGCGAGACAGCGCCCCACTCTTGTCCCCAGGAGCCTCCTGGGGACACATCCCTCTTTGGTAGCTGGTTAGGAAAACAAGTTTGCAGTCGGTAACTTGGGCTGCCACGGGCCCTATGCATTTGTAGAGCATTTAACTTATTGACCTCAATGTTCTCATGTTTAGAAAAAAAAGTAGTTTAATTAATTCACAATAAAAATCTTCCATTTCATAGAAGATAAAACTCATATAAACCCAAACAGAATTGGATGTGAGATATGATGTAGTCATCAGCATGCAGCCGCCTTAAAATTACAATATCTGACCTTAATATGTGTGAATCCATCAGGATTCCATTGTCGACATGTATATTTTTCAATATTCTTCTCGGAGCTGAAATCATGTCATTTATATGCAAATGACCACATCTTCAGCAGCGGCTGCTTCTCCAGCGAAGCCCAGGGACTTATTTGCACTTAATAAAGCCTCATAAATAGGTTTTGCCTCTAAACGGGTGGGGGAGCAGGAAACCCGTCGGCAGCCCCTTACAGTTACAAGCTTCTTTCTGTTTTCAAAGAGCGCAGCCGCCTCCAACAGGACGGTTCTCAGTTGCCACAGAAACACTCGCTGCCGGCTCTCCCGCCTCCGTCGGAAAACCGGGCCCCGCCCTGCCCCGCGCCTCCCTCCGGTCGCAGCTGTAGGCGATGCCCCCTCCCCGGCGGGCGCCTCCCTCCGGTCGCAGCTGTAGGCGATGCCCCCTCCCCGGCGGGCACCTCCCTCCGGTCGCAGCTGTAGGCGATGCCCCCTCCCCGGCGGGTGGCGGTTTAATCCCGGCTCCGTCCGGCAGGAAGAGGGCTGCTCTGAGCGGGGCCCCGCGCCGGCAGGTCGGAGCGGCTCCAGCCCCGGGCGGCTGCTCGGGCCGCGTCGGCCGTCCAGTCTGCGGAGCGGAGCGGGAGCAGGACGCCTGGGCAAGGGCCGAAGAACGTCTCCGCTTAGGAGTTGGGAGCTTCGCTCTGCGTCGGGAAGGGACAGCGTTTGTGCATTCTGACGGCCCAGTGGAACAGCATTAGGAGAACATTAACGACTGACATTATCCCGTCTTCCTAGCTGTCCCTTCTTTTTCCATAGGATCGGCTGGAAAAGGAAAAGACCGTGCGCATTTATTTGCTGTGCATGATGTAACGTGGATTTGACTCATTTTCTGTTCCTGTTCCTATACCGCCACCCAGGCTCTTACTTCGGGCTCAACAGAAACATGCCATTTACCACGGAAGACCATTGAAGACCGGCTTTAAAAAATAGAAGAATATCGTGAGATAATTGTCTCCTGCTGTTAGATGCTAAGACAAACCCGAGGCGCTTATGAAAAGGAATGATGGGAAGCAGGGTCGTTTATTTTTAAAGCACTGTGCTGCCGCTTCGCTAATAATGGCCTACTAGCCTTGTCACAGTACTAGAGCGCTCCTGGAGTTCCATTTCTGGTGTGTGAGCAACTGGCAGAGGACGGATGATCGTACTGTCTGATCCACGTGTGTCATCGCTGAAGACAATACTATCATTAAATTGTCAAGAGCTTGACGAAGAGATGAGCATCTTCACCACATCAGCCTATCAGAGATGTATTAGAACTGCAAAAATGTCCAAGCACAGTATTAACGTGGAAGACTGAAATCTCACACACAACAGGCACCACCTCCAAGTTGAGGCCCTGAGAGCTAAGTGTGCCCCTGGAGGAACGAGGAGGCCTAATGCCTGGTCCTGGAGTCAGGAGCCCTGGGTTCCAGTCTCAGCTCCCTGAGCCTCAGTGCCTCCAGCTTTACAAATGGAGATATATCTGTACTGTCCATCTCACGGTACTATTATGAGTATCAAAACTTTAAAACATACTAAATACAAAGTACCTTTATCTTCTTGTACAAAATTGCTCTTGGTATATTTAAGATTTTATATTGTTTTGTTTTTTTAAATTGTGGTGAAATACATGACACCCACCATTGTACCTTCTGTCTCTGTGACTTTGACCACTCAGATAAGTGGAATCCTACAGTATTTGTCCTTTTGTGACTGGCCTGTTTCACTCAGCATAATGCCCTCAAGGTTCATCCATGTTGCAACATGTATAATAATGTTCATTCTTTTTAAGGCTGAATAATGCTGCTATGAACATGGGTATACAAATGTATCTCTCTTGAGATCCTGCTTTAAATTCTTTTGGGTATAGAGCAAGACGTAGAACTGCTGTATCATATGGTAATTCTATTTTTAATTTTTTGAGGAATCATCACATTGTTTCCTATTGTGCCTGTCCCATTTTACATTCCCACCAACAGTGCCCAGCATCCTAATTTCCCCCCACTCTCATCAACACTCTCTGTTTGCTTGACAGCAGTCACCCTAATGGGTGTAAGGTGGTATGCATTGGTTATTAATCCAATGACATACAAGAACCATCGTTCAATATTAATAAAGTTTTAAAGTTTTTACATTTGTTTTTTAACCATAATTAGATACTAATTTTCCAAGAGTATTTACAACCACAATAGAGAGTGATTCAGGAGCTTTTCTGACACTTATATATATATTTATATATTTTTTCTTTTAATGGAAATTTGCCCCCAATTATTTGTATGTTTAATGCTATATATATATAACATACAGATAGAAGTGATATGTAAGAAATTTTATAATTTATATATAAATTACAAACCTTCTTAGTTACATATTTATTTTTACAAAACTTTTAGATATATCAGTCAGTCTAAATCTAGAGAATAAGAATTAGTGAAAAGCTGAACAACATGCCAGAGCTCAGGCCTCATCTCCAGGAATTCTAGTTACTTGGTCTTGATCACATCCAGATGTTGGTATTTTAATGATTCTAGTGAGCAACTGCTATGGTGAACCACTCCTTACCTATATCCATCCCATTGCAATCACTTCTTTACTCTTCAAGCTGTGTGTATTGAGGCACTGTCATCCTCCTCCTCCTCCTCATCATCATCATCACCACCTAAGATCTCAGAAATTCAGACTCTCAGGCTCCACACAAGTCCTACTGAATCAGAACCTGCACTTTCATGCGTAATGTGTATGCACACTGAAGTTTGAGAAGGGCTCCTCCATGGAGATGCAGAGTTGTATGCTATTAACCACATATCCTTGCTTTTTAAATCCAGTTCTCACTGTAATGTGACCCAGTTGAAAGAGTGAAGGGAAGAGAAAAGTCATTTGAATTCTTTTTCAAGTGGATGGCAGCTCAAGTCAAATCAGTTCCATTACACAGCAGATGGCAGCTGAGTCCCAGGACCGTGCACCTTCCCTGCATCATCACTGCTGTTGGTGCCTCAGTCAGTCCCTGCCCAAGCCACACCCCAAGTCCGCCCCCAGAAGAGGCATAGATGTGCTCACTTGTCCCAGTCCCAGCCTATGAAGCAGAACAGTGATAGCATAAGTTGTGGTAGGCTGCCTACTACATTCAGCAGGTGCCATGTCACCGCTCCACCTCTCCTACTTCTGGCCTTTTGGCCCCTCTTTAGGATGCATGTTGTCTTCACCTTCATCATAGTGAACTCTGCTGAACCTCCTCTTACATCCTCAGGCCATGTTTCAGTTGTCAGCCAAAGAATGCACCAGGCTCTAACGAATCATTGGTCTGAGAATCTTAGTGGCCATTTAGCACAGACTCTTGTCTACGGTGGAATCCCTTCAGTGACGTCCTATCAAGTGGTTGTCTTCTCTGTGTTCAAACATCTCCAGAAATGGAAGCTAAGCCACATGATATACACTGACCTTGCTCTTGAATAAAACCTTAAATCAAATACAAGCTGTGAAGACATGTATCCCATACTCTGCGTATAGAGTGTGGTATTGGACTAAAGTAAAAGACTAGAATTTTTGTGGGCAAATTTTGTATTGTTCAATTTGGTCTGTTGTTTCAGCCATATGAGAATTTTATTTTTTATGTGGGTAGTTCCCTGGCTGGGAATTGAACCCAGGCCGCAGCGTTTACAGCACTGAAGCCTTAGCCACTACACCACCAGGGGATTCCATGAGAATTTTTTGAGTCCTAGTTTTGTGATTCAGCATTCTTTCATTGATCATCATGCTGCAGATAAGGCCATTAGTAAAAATGTTGAACAATTTGGGACTGAGAGACCAACCTAAGTTATTCCTCCTGAAAAACTTCCTCTGGATTTATGAGGGCTGTCTAGAAAAAAATCCAGCCATAAATGCCTCCATTTTTCATAGTACATGGCTGGATACTTTCTGGACAGCCCTTGTATACTATTTCTTAACTAGCACTGTTTGGATTATTCGACAAGTTAAAAATCTTCTTACCTCTAACAACCAGCCCACAGTTCTTCTTTCACAAGGATATCATGAGATTCTTGGTCAATCTGAAATCACAACACTCTTTGTCTATAAAATTCCCCCGACTTCCACTCTACAACTCTCTAGAAAAAGGAAGATGCATTTAGGTTGATATGACTTATTCTTACTGAAACTACACTATTTTTAGTGATCACTATTTACTTTGGAAACTGGCAAAACTATAATTAGTTCTAGTTTTATTGACTATTATTCACAATTTTTTTTCACAATTTCTTAAAGATTTCTGATGTCATTTCAACTATTTAGTTTGTAAAAATAATAATGCTAAAATGAAGAGCTACTCTGCTGAGCATTTATGTGCCAGGTGCTGTTTAAATTGCTTTATATTGAATTATCACCCCAGCCCTATAAGGTATATATTATTGTCCCAATTTTATGGACAAAGAAACTGAAATTAGAACTGTTAAGTAACTTGCTAGGATTCCAAACAGACTCTAGGTCTATCTGACTCCAAAGACTGTTTTCTCAATCAATATATTATCTCTTCTTGGGATGCAATGGCTCAGATGTGGAATGTTAGAGAAGTGGAGTTCCAATTCCCTCTTATCACCATTCATCTGTCCTTTCTAGCCAACGCTTAGGAGCAATCTTCTTGTTCAGAACAAAAGTGAAGTTCTGCTTCCCCACTACTGTTACATGCCAACCCAACACCATTACGTTCAAGCTGGAGACCCTTTTCTTCTCAGAATTTTTCTTGCTCTGAATTTCTTATTTTGTTTAACAATTTTTACCTGGTTCTGAGAAGTAGTTTTCCTCCAAGATTAGAGTTACTCTAAGACCTTGGGTATGTTTCACCTGTTCACCTGTCATCCATGCTTATCAGAAAGCTTGCTATTCAGCCTAATTGATCTCATTGGATTCCTCCAGCTTTTCTTCTTCAGTGGGACCATTGCAATGGTCAGAATTAAAATGTACATTCATTGATTTTCATTGTTTGCCTTACTTCTAATGGAGTCACGATCGTGACATCAGTTAGCAAGCTTTTCACTAGGCCCAGAAGAACTAGTGTGCTTCAGAAAGAGCCAAGTGCACAGTCTGCCTTTCTATGACTGAATTTGACAAGAGGACTTTGTTTGGTGTTGTATGCTAGTATATATTCTAGCAAACCCTTCCTTCATCGTCAGGAACTTGTTGGGGTACTACACTTGGAACATCAAGAAAACGATAAATCTGCCATGACTCTGTCATTTAGAAAACTTTCTAAGTTACAGTTCTATAGGACATAGAGAAGGGACATAGAGTAGTGGTGAACAGCCCAAGGCTCGGAGTGAGTCACATCTACAATGAGTCTGATATCGGTGATAGTGGGGATGGGGCCATTTCTCAAGCTTTAGTTTCCTCAATTGTAAATAAGGGTAGTAAGAATGGGATAATTGGATAATAAATACGTATGTTCCTTAATGTGCTCCTTTGTACGGTGGCTGTTAAAATATTATTATTCAACTCCTTGGCCTCAGGTCAGATTTTGATCAGCTGCCCAGAGCTCCTTCCCAGCCTACCCTATTAGCCCAAAGGCATATCCAGAATCTGTGACTCCTGTGAAGACGTTTTAACCACTTTCTAAAGGCTTTGTGAACACCCTCCTCAACCCCGAGCACAGTACAGAGGTCAAATCGATGAAAGGTATTGTTTATATTTGTAAGTATCTTTTTACAAAACCTCTTTGGGTTTTAAAAAACTGGGAGAGGGAAATTCACTCATGAAAGGACTGGTCTTTCCCCCCCATACTTAGGAAAGCTAGCTAGCACTCCATTTCCCAAAAGGCCTGAAAATAAATAGGAGCAAAGTGACCTCGTGACGAATAAAAGGCAAAGCAAGAGCCTCAGCGACAGCGCCCCCCTGGCTTATGGTCATAGCTCTGTCCTGGATTATAGGCACAGTTTGTGAAAGTCATTTCAATCCAAGTAAAATGACATCAATGCAGTTCCATGTTTTGAGTCCAAAGTCAGTGCATTAGTTTTTATTGCTGCTGTAACAAATGACCACAAACTTAGTGGCTTAAAACAACACAACTTTATTACCTTAGAGTTCTAGAGGTCAAAAGTGCAGAAAGAATTCTCACTGGGCTAAAGTCAAGTTTGCTTGATTTTAAAATCCAGGGCTACAGCCCAATCCTTTGCCTTGCCTGTTCCAGCCTAGAGACTGCCTGCATTCCTTGACTGGTGGCCCCTTCTCCATATGCAAAGCTAGCAGGATAGCATCAAATCTGTCACCCTCTCTCTCTCTCTCTTTTTGACCTTGGCTTCCATCCTCACATCTCTTTTTCTGACTCTCCTGCCTCCTTCCTTCTTTCACTTACAAGGATGCTAGTGGATACACCGGGCTCACCAGAACAATCCAGGATAACCTCCCCATCTCAAGATCCTTAACCTCACATCTGCAAAGTTCCCTTTGCCATGTAATGTCACACATTCACAAATTTAGGGATTAAGACATGTACATCTTCGGGGGCCTTATTTTGTCTCCCAGAGATGTGGAGTATACTTCCTTTCTTCTGTCACAAGATGCAGACATTATTAGTCCCAGTTTATATTTTGCAGTCAATACTTCAAATGGGACAAGTTGGCATTCAGAGAAGCTGAAGTTAATCAAATAAAAAGCAGGTATCAGCATGCGCTTTATCACATCACCAAGAGAATCAAAACAGTATGATAGTAAATTTGACTTCTTGTCATGTAGAATTCTTCATTCAGTGCTATGTTATCAGAAAGAGGCAGTATTGTTACAATGTAATTTATATAGTGCCTTCCCTGTGTGATGAACAGAATATTCTTCAGTATCCTCGGAGAATTAGTCTATCTCTTTTTATCCCAGCTCAGCCACTCCAGCAATATAATATGCAGCAATATAATATCTGTGTGCAAGAAATAAATCAGACTCACTAAATTTAAGGACGTTCACTTAAAGAAATTCCTTTTGGAGTTTTCTTTTTCCCATTTGAAAATGTTCTTCTTTGGGTACTGCAGAGCCATTGACCCATATTAGATTAATTAGGTCAATTAGCCTTTATATAGTAATTACCACTCAGATGGCTTTGAATAATTCCCTTTTAATAAAGATGTGCCCTGAAAAGAGATTATCAAGTTAAATTCCTGCCACACAGTAGCATTAAGAAAACATGCGTTTAGCAATTCTTTCTGCAATGTGGCTTTGGGTATAGCAATATCGGGTAGAAAAAGCTTAAGGACTTTACCTTAATGGGTTGATTATTCACATTCACACACTGTTAAAAGCCACACGGGTATTTTCCATTTGGAGAGGCTGTTGGTAACCCTAAAGGCTGAGCCTAATTCAGAGCAAGTCCTTCTCTTCTTACCCGTCAGTATTAATTACCACATTTTTACTCACACCGGCCCCAGCACCTAACCTTGGATGCTCACCAGCCATCAGGATTATTTGAAAGCTTTTGCTCTCTGCCTCTCTCCTTCAACTACAACCCTATATTTTATCTTAATATTGACAAATGCTACCACTTAACGCATATTAGCTAGGTTCCAGACATTTCACATTTATTACTCCTATGTGTTGCCTTGCTTAACTCACTAACAAGTATTTGTTGAAATATTTGCTCTAGGTACTAGAGATACAGCCAAGTGGATATCTTTATCTACATGTACTAGTTAAGGAAACTGAGACAGAGGAATTCAGCGACCAGCCCAAGGCTCTGTGGCACATGGTTTTGGACAAAGCCCAGAGTCTGGCTCCAGGGCTCGGCTCCGCCCGCCCACCAGGCTGAGACCGCTGTATAGGGACTGCCGTCTGATTTTGCAGATGTGTTTGAAAACTCATTAGACTGTTTGGGGCATAAGGTTGCCAATAAAGTCAGAACCTTCAAGAAAAATTACAAGGCACTTTAGGAATGAAATTAAAAATTAGAAAACTCAGTTATTTAGAACGTAAGTCCCACTATTAATAATTAAGAGCTTTTTTTTGACTTCAGGGTTCTGATACAAACAAGCATGAACAAGTCAATGTACTTCTTAAGTGAATGCATGTAAGTTAAAGGAGGGGTCCTTTTATGTGCATCCTTTTCTGCTTTTTTTGCTGTAGTTCACTCAGTCCCAGACCTTTAGATGAGAAGAAGGCAGTATTAAATTGTCAGTTGCACACCGATGTTAACACATCTGGTAGTCATCAATCTCTCCCTGAACAGAATGGATGCTGTGAGTAAATTTACTCCATTGCTGAGATCTAGTCACTTGGCTGCCTGGAATATGGAGATAATTTTGTTTCTGTTTGTTGGTTTGTTTTTTAAGCATTTTAATTTTTAGAATTTTGTAGGAATCAGAAAATTTCATATGGGAATGTAAAATGGTATTTCTGAAGGGCAATTTGGCAATTTGTTTCAATAATTTAAATGTACATTTCTAGTGAAGGGCAAATAAGATGTATGTATAAGAATGCTCATTGCAACACTAATTACAAAGAAAACTGGAAACAATCTAAATATATATCAATAGGGTAGTCAAGTAATGCACATTCATGCCTGTAGTACATGAAAAATGATTATATATATCATTACATTTCTATTGTAGTCTTAAATGGAAATAAAGATTAAAAACAGATAATCCCACTTTAAACTGTGTGTGTGTGTATGTGTGTGTGTGTGTGTGTGTGTGTACCTGGATGGCTATATTCCAAAATGTGCTGCCAGTGATGGAATTTTAACTTCTTAGTACAATTCTTATTATCTGAAATTTCTTCTTTTATTCTTTTATCCCCTTTTCCCACTGAGATCACCCAAATCAACCTCCCATTGACAACCATTCTAATGCATTCAATGTACATCTTTTTAGTTTATATGTATTCCTATAAACTATATTTTTTGTTTGTGTTCAGGTATTTTAAATTTACTTAGTATCATATCCTGTTTCTTACATGCTTCACCTAGTACTGTTTTGTAAATCTGTGTTTCTGTGTGTACTAGTCTATTGCATATAATTACTGAATTATTTTTATAGCACAGGAATTATAAATAAGCATATGCTATTTTCATAATCAGAAAAAAATCAAATTAAGCCTTTTAGTGTGAAGAAAAAACTCTTTCTCCTAACAAAAGAGCATAAAGCCATAAATTAAATAACTTTGTCCATGAAAATACTATCCAAATGGAGAAATAATGATTAACACTGGAGGTTCTATTTTACTTAACACCTGTACTTTAGAAAAGTGGACACATGAAACTCTCTTGTATAGGTATAGAAAATTCAAAGAGCCATGAAAATATTTCTTTCTATGAAGACTCTAAAACACTCGACTTACATTAGGAGGTAAGAATTTCAAATGACAAAGTTATTTTGAAAGTAAAAGGTAGTGAAATGAAGTTAGTAGAATGTGTTCTCACTATATATTAAAAATGAAATTAAAATCACTTAATAAAAAATATGGCATTATAATGCAAACAGAAATTGAGAAAAATTCCAAAAGGATAGGAAACAGTTGGTTGATGGACAACACAGGAAAATGAAAAAACAATCAGAGGAAGTAATAAAACCTATTGGGACAAAGCTGAAATTTATATATTGAAAGTTCATAATTTTTGTAACAACATAAAAATTTAATAATAACTGCTAATCCCTTTCCTTTCCTTAAACTTTAAGGTTAAAAATAGAACATCTAGAGTAACTATATTCAGTTATATTTTTATAAGGTAGATATGAAATACTCTCAATAAAGATGTGTGTTTACTCTCAAACTTTTTTTTAAAACATTATATTCTTAGAGGGCAGGAATGATAAAGATCACATATAAATATGTATTATGGGGGAAAAATGGCAAGATGAGAGTGATATGTCAAGCAGATGTTACTAAAGTACTACGATCCCAGAAGAAGTCACCAGGAACTAACTATGCTGCTTCTGTTTCTTCAGGCTCGTTTTCAGATAGTAGCAGAGAAGCTCTGTAACGCAGCAGACAAAACCAAGCTGCTTTTACTTAGAACATTTTGCTGATAACAAGGCCTCCTTCTTGCTCTCTCCCCTCCTCCCCCACGAAATACTGGGTTTCAAAATGAAGTCATTGGTTTCAGCAAGATAAACAAATGATCTTCAGGGACTGCGAGGCAGGTTAGAAAAACAGATAAAGTCCTAAGCCTTAAGTGTGAAAACCAAAAGACAAAGTAGTGATCAGGGGGTTCAGGCCAAAAGGGCAGAAGGGATGCATGCTAATGTCATAGGTGACCTGCAAAGGGGAAAGGCCTGGCACACGAGCAGATAAACTAGGGCAGTCAGAGCAGTCATGCTTGTTTGGAAACTAGAGTTAAACCGGGGACTGAGACTAAGATGTGTCTTGGCTAAGCACCTTCTTGCATTTACCTTAAGCTCTGCAACAGAAAAACTCTATAAAGATTAGGAAAAGCCTGGGCTTCGATGATTTGAGGTAGTCAGTATTTCATTCATTTCTAGGCAGAGTGGCAATGATGGCTAAGCAGAGGATTCTTGAATCACACAAAGTTGAGCTTTGTAACCTTTGGCAATTTATTTAGCTTCCTCACATATAAAATATATATGTAATAACAAAATTTACATTAGAGGGCTATTGAGAAGATTAAACTAAATATGCCATCGATAGGGTTTACGACAAGATCTGGCACGTAATATATGTTTAGTAATGTTACCTAATATTGGCAGTAGTTATGGTAGGAAGTTTTTATAAAAAGGAGGTATGTTCAATGAAGAAAAGAAAGCCTCTTCAATAAATGGTATGGAAAATTGGAAAACCACATGCAAAAGGATGAAACTAAACTATCTGTCACCATATCCCAAAATTAACTCAAAATGTATCAAAGACCTAAATATAACACCTGAAACAATAAATTGCATAGAAGAAAGCACATGCACCAAATTTATGGACCTTGGGTTTAGAGAGGACTTTATGAATTTGACCTCAAAGGCAAGGGAAATAAAAGCAAAAACATAAATGAATGAGACTGTATCAAACTAAAAAGCTTCTGCATAACAAAGGAAACCATCAACAAAGAGGCAACCAACGGAATGGGAGAAGATACATGCAAACATCTCTGATAAGGGGCTAATATCCAAAATATATAAAAAAAATACTCATACTCCTCAAAAACATAAAAAAAAAAACAATTAAAAAATGGGTAGAGACTCTGAACACACTTCTCCCAAGAAAAATGGCCAACAGATATGAAAAAATGCTCAATTTCACTTGGTATTAGGAAATGCAAATCAATACCACAGTGAGATACCACCTCACACCTGTTAGAATAGCGATTATCAATAAGACAAGGAATAACAAGTGTTGGAGAGGGTGTGGAAACAAAGGAACCCTCATACACTGCTGGTGAGGATGTAACTGGTACAGCCACAATAGAAAACACTATGGAGGTTCCTCAAAAAATTAAGAATAGAGTTACCATACTATCCAGCAATCCCTCTTTTGGGCATCTACCCCCAAAAATCTGTAAACATTTATCCATAAAGATAGAGGTACCCGTACATTCACTGCAGCTTTATTCACAGCAGCCAAGACATGAAAACAACTGAAGTGTCCTCCAGGGGGAGTTCCCTGGTGGTGTAGTGGCTTAAGCCTTCGGCCCTGTCAATGCTGCGACCTGGGTTCAATTCCCAGCCAGGGAACTACCCACATATAAAAAATAAAATAAATTTAAAAAAAAAAGAAAATTAAGTGTCCTTCGCTAGATGATTGAATGCCGCTAGATGATTGAATGAAGATGATGTGGTACATATATGCAATGGAACATTACTCAGCCAAAAGATGAATTACTGCCATTTGTGACAACATGGGGGGATTTGAGGTTATCATGCTAAGCAAAATAAAGCAAAGTCAAGAACCATATGATTTCACTCATATGTGGGATATGAAACTGAAAGCAACAAACAAAAACTGGGAGTTCCCTGGTGGTGTAGTGGCTTAAGGCTTCGGAGCTGGCGCTGTCAACGCTGTGGCCTGGGTTGAGTTCGATTCCCAGCCAGGGAACTACCCACATACAAAACAAACAAACAAACAAACAAACAAACCTCATGGACACAGACAATAGTTTAATGGTTACCAGAGGGTAAGTGGGAAAGGTGGTGGTAGAAGAGGGAAAAGAGGGTTAAATATATGAGAACAGAAGAAATGACTCTGGGTGGTGAGCATACCATGCAATATATAGATGATGTATTATATAATTATACACTTAAAATCTATATAATTTTACTAATCAATATCACCCCAATAAATTTAATAAAAAGATAAAAATTTAATTTAATTTTAAAAAGGAGGTATGTTTACCATTTGAGCATCTACCTGACTTGCTGATGAATCTCCTTTATGTTGTTTTCTTCTTATTGTTTTTGGGTTGTTGTATGTTTGTCTTTTTTGTTAATGTGGACTTCATTGAGTTGATCTTTTGGTAATCTGCAACCTGGCTGATTTGTACTGCTCAAGTTTTAATAAACTCGAAATGAGAAAAAATATTGTAGTAAATTTTTTTGCTTAAACATTTTTAAAAATTTTTAAATGATAAAAGTTTAAGTTTTCAAACTGATCAATACAGAAACTAAAAACAAACAAACAAAAAGGATGACTTCAAAGTGTGTGTAGTTTCTAAAGGATTGCAGATATCTATCACAAGAAGTACTTTAGGCAAAATGCTAACATCAGCTGAATTTTAATTCCTTTTTTAATAAAAAAATTTATAGCTACACCATATAATATGTGAGTGCAGGTTTATGCTTAGTTCATAAAATCTTTTAGAATTTTTGGCTTTTGCTTTGTTTTGCTGAAGTATGTAGGGATTTTTTAGGCATACGCTGGTTTAGGGAAAGGTTTCTGAATTGAAATGTGAAAGTAAGCAAGACAAAGATTGCTCTTTTGAATTATCTACTTTTATTATGTTAATTAAAACAAAATTCTATAGAGCATCTAAGTGCCTCTCAGGCTACATAAAAACTACCCAGTTGATGCATGAGAATTATAAAGATAATTTACACAGCTGGTGAAGAAAACAACCTGTACTGAAAGGCAATTAAACAAGAGCTATATAACCATATTAAATTTAAAACAGGAAATATATGTGCAGAAAACCAAGTAATCATCATTACTCTTACACTTGTCTTCTGGAAGGGATTCTCTAAAAATTCTGATACTGCCTCTTTTCCTTTCCTTTCCACTGCACAAGTGCTTCTCACACTTTAATATGCAGATAGTCACCCGGGGAAATTGTTAAAATGCAGATTCTATCCCAGAAGGTAGGAGTGAGGCCTGAGACCAAACCAGCTAGCACCCAGGTGGTCCCTGTTATTGGTATTTGGATCAGAGTAGCAAGGACTTTACTATTGGCAGCCAGGAGTTGAAATGCCAAAAGCTAAGAAGTGCCAGGGTTTTCCTTTTTGTTTGTTCCACTAACTAACCAAACCCACACAAAAATTCTTAGCTTACTTACTTAGTTTAAGTCAAAATTTAGTTTAGTTTACTCCTCTTTGCCCTAACTTCCTTTGCACTGGGGCCTTCTCTATTTCCACAAAAAGTAAAGGTTCTTAAATACAGATACCAATTATTATCTATGACAGTATGCCACAGATAAATGTTATCCACGTAACCCGCAGGCTCAGAGAGGTTCCCTACAGTGCTTGACTGGGGTGTTTCCTAGCAATGGGGTCATGGTAAAGACACTTTTTGCGCGACTCTAAGGAATATTGTGCTAAAAGCTAAGAGTAAATAATTCAGCAATCATTTCTATTTAGCTTTAGAATGTATTATAATAGATTGTGCAGAAGATTTATTTTCTAATTACATTTTACTTAAGGTATTATTGAAATAGATTTGTATGCTCTAACCACAAACCAACTGGTGAGGAGGGGGTGGGGGCAGAGAGGTTCTGTCTGAAAGCATGAGGACATATATGTAGGAGGGAGGTGTAGGATAAAATTTGTGCATGGATAGTAAATCTGTGGAGAGTCACGAGTTCATTTGTCAGGTCCTATGAAACAGTGTAACTCAAACATGACAAATGAGTATTATATTACCTCACTCTTAATGGCTTATTTAAGATGCTGTTAGGGATACTTTTTCTTTTAAATACAAATAACTATCATTTATTGAGCACATATTATACATCAGTCCTTAAACTAAGAGCTTCCTACACTTATTAAATTCTCACTCCATACCTATGATGCCAACATTTCAAGTGAGAAAAATACAGCTGATTAAGAACTTTTTCAATTGAAAAACAACTTGAAAAAATTTAACCCAACAAAGATTTTTGTAAAAAGCTCTGTTGTATGGTTTATTTTATGTGAATAAATAAACCCAATATACTATTTTAAAACTTGCAAAATGTGAAACCATAGGGTTATTACTCACTTCATGAAAAGAATTCTTTGTCAGTATATGAAACAGGGCTTTGAGTTATACACAAGTATATTTAACATACACATAATTTTCCAGGTAAGCACTTGTCCAAAGTAAGACATGTCTATTATAACACTGTCACTTTGTCATTTATTTTGATTACTTAGAAAGTATTATCTACCCAGTGTTTCCCAAAATGACCTGATCATAAAGACTGACCTGGAGTGCATGCTAAAACTATAGAATTCCCAGTCCCCTCCACTCAGAGATTCTGAATCAGTAGCTCTTAGGTGAGGTCTAGGAATTTGGGTATTTAATATTTTATCTATATGTTACTTATGATCAGGCAAGTTTAGGAAACATTAGTCTGCTGAGTAAAGCCAGGGTTTTTTATCTTAGCATTTAAATTCCTCCACAGTCTTGCCTTAAGGTACATTTCAAACATCTCCTCTAACATTAACCTATGTTTAAAATGATCTATTCATTATTGCCCAAATAGATACTTTTCTCCCTTGAAGCTTTGCTCAAGCCGTTCCCTCTGCCTAGAATGTCCTTCTCTTATATATTTGTCTGTCAAAATCTTATTCATCTTTTGAGGTGAGCCACTTCAAATTTTAACTCCTCCAGAAAGGCTTCCCTGACCCCATAGTCAGGATTATGTTCTCTCTCCCATGAACTCCCACAGATCTTTAAACCTCTATTTCAGTGACTCCCAAAATGTGATTGATCCCTGGACCAGCAGTGTCAACATCACTTGGGAACTTGTTAGAAATGCAAATTCTCAGTTCCCACTCCAGCCAGAAACTGTTTCCAAACCAGCCCTCTAGATGATTCCCATACACTCTGAAGCTTGAGAACCACTTCTCCAATGTATTCTATATTCATTACTACTTTATTATATGCCTTAATTTCTCTACCAGAATGTAAAGTAAGCTCCATGAGAGCAAAAACAGTGCTTTCATCATCTGCATCCTTTGCAGTACCAAGCACAGTGTTTTTCACTTAGCAGATCACAGTAACTCTTTTCGAATCGTTATTTCTTTAGTGACAAAATCTATGTATGCATGAGCAGACTGCAGTGCACCAATTTTTCACTTTAATGGTGTTTAATAACCTTTAAAGGTTGTAGCATGACTGATTCAGATGCAGAGACATACCAATTGTAAAGATGACAAAAATAAATAAACTGGTTGCCCTTATTTTTCAACACTGACACAAGGCCTCTAAGTTCTGCTTTAAGCTTTTTCTCTACACTTAGTACATATGATGCCTCATAAACATTTACTAATAACAATAGCAATCTCATCTGTAAGTTCTTTACTTCTCTCATCTCTTTTATATTTAAACATTTATAAAATGTCTAAATTCCTTAACTTTAACTTTACAATGTATCTATAAATAAGTTAGATAAACATTGCTTTGTATGTTTATCTATTACTTATCAATAAATAAATTTGAGGTCTAATTCATTGGAAAATAGAGTGAAATAACTTTTGCTATAGTAAAAGTCAATGTAACAAAGTTTTAAGAATTCACTACTATACATTGAAAAACAAGCTAAAAAAGACAATAATCTATATCGGTTAATGTTTAATTTATTGTTGTTTGAAGTTATATAACAGGCTCAGGCAGTTACTGGATTCTTACAAATCTTTAGTAAAACCAAATGATGCTGGTGAATAAATGATGTAATAAACAGATTCACTGACTAGCATTAATTTGCTTTTATAGAGTATCTTTCTTCTTATTAAGAAAATATAAAAATATAATTGAAAGTTGGTTTTTGTCAAAATCCAAAAAATCCAATTGATAACCAAATAATTATTTCTAAGTAAAATTTAATTATCAGCTTATGGAGACAAATCCATTAAGTGTTTTCACAAAGTTACAATGTAATGGGAAAATACATCAGTTCAAATATTTTGTTGCAAAAAAGTTAACAAAAGTGATTAAATCCGTGAGAAAAAAACCCAGAATAATTAAGATCTACTTTTTAAAAATAAAAAACATGCTTTGTCATTAGATGTCTTTATACTTTAGCTTATGAATAAGCATTTTATGTTGTTTTTTTAGAAAATACCATCAAATATCCCCATAAAAGTCTTCATTTCATTAGCTTCATCTTCAGAATAATACATACTGGGAGGAAAAGCAAATGTAAATAACTATTATTGTAACACAATTTGTTTTAAAATGTAATAATAAAATGTAATAATAAATGCAAAATGGATAAACTTGAAAATTGCTGAGAGGAAATACATCAAATGAACTTCAATATGCATGACCTTGTGGGAAGACTGTGAGGGGAAAAATTAGACTTCATAAACTGTGAAAGGTAGGAACCAGGTCTCTTACATATTTCTTTAAACATATTGGGGAGTTCCCTGATGGCTTAAGGCTTCAGCACTGGCACTGTCAGCGCTGCAGCCTGAGTTCGATTCCCAGCCAGGGAGCTACCCACATACCAAAAAGCAAAAAAAAAAACAAACCAAAAAACAAAAACCATATTGGAAAATAATGTCATTTAATCAACATGTGACAAGTTTATAAATTTATTCAAGGTGCGGGGGGGACTGCTATAGAATTACCCATAAAAATGACCAGCCTTTGGGACACTGATTAGACTTAATCTGACTTTTTCCCCACTTAACCTGTAGAACTGTGAAAGAACTGGTTGGCTGAAGTACAACTTGAGCTTTTGAAAAATTAGCTGATCTCATCTGGATTTCTTAAGTGAGTTTACATTTTATATTGTCAAATATTACAGTCAAATCAGTAAAAAAAAGTTCAACACAATATAGTATTTCAATTAATAGTACAAACATATTTGTATACATTCTCAAAATTGAGATATTTGGCATTATAAATTATTGTAAGGAGTTTAGCTCACCAGGGGTTTAAAATTTCAACGTCTTTAAGTAAATAAAATGTTTAGGTTCTGATCTTCAGAATGGACCAAGGAAAAGAATGGTGAATCTTTCCATAAAAAGTTTGTATTAGTATATCTTGAGATGTCTTTAAAGAGTTCTTACCTGAAATCAATTGCATTTTTACAGTCACTGTTTGTAATAGAGCAATCCACATTTGTAACAAGATTTGAAGAATTTGATCTCTTTTCAGAGTTAGTAAAACATAGGCTTTCAATCACTGGTGACAGGCTTTGTTGTTTTCTTTGTTGTAAATGGACCTATATTTTAAGATTAAAAACAAAACAAAACAAAATCCAGCAATCACTGAAAGTTTAATTATTCAGGCAAAATTAAAAGAGAAACAAAGAAGTGCTGCTTCTTACAATACTTGCATTTCCAGCTTGTTCAGGTAATTTTGTCACAGAGGATGCACCAAACTTGGACATAGCAGAATTTGATAGACAAATATCTGGTTTCTCGTGTGATGAACAAAAACTAAAACTAAAAATTAATTATTTGTAAAATATGGCAAAGTAAGGTAAATAAACCATTCTAATTTAGATTAATAGAGATTCTTTGGGGAATATGATTAAAGTTTATCGTATTTATCACCATAAAAATTGATGCTGTTTCTTAGAGTTATGGAGAACTTGGTATATTTCCTTTTCTTTAAACAAATCAACAATTTATATATCCCAAATTAGAGAAGAATATTATTTTCAGATGACAGAAATAATCATTCAACAATTTTCTTTGAAATTGAGTCTTAATGCTTAATTGTCTATCACCAAGCAGCAGTCTGTAACTTTTCTAAATCCTTCTTGCTTAATTTTTAATTTCCTTTCCCAATCTGGTTTCACTGTAGTAGACAGACATCTCTAGTTATCTTCCTATGTATAACTGTATACTAGAATTCATCTCTAATCTTCCATATTAAATTAATTCATTAATAGGCTGACCAGATGTATTGTTTTAAATGGGACAGAAAACAACGGTACTGTCCCATTTCAAATGGTACATATGGTCAGCCTAGTCTCACTGGGCTAAATTCAAGGTGTCAGTAGTCTGGCTGACGACACGTAGTGTTTAAAATGGGACAGTATTGTTGTTTTCTGTCCTGTTTAAAACAGTGTATCTGGTTAGCCTATTCATTAAAGACATTTATTATTTGCCTCCATGTGCCACATACTGTTCTAGGGGTTGGGTATAAACTGGTAAACAAAGCCTCAGGGAGTTACAATCTAGTAGAGGAGCAGACAATGAGTAAATAATAAATATACATAATTATATATCCTTAAGTGATATGAAGGAAATTAACTGAGTAATATTATAGGAAATATCAGTGTGGAGGGATAACCCCACTTCAAAAAGATGGTCACAAATTTCTCTTTCAAGAGGTGACAATTCATTTGCTAAAATTTGTGGTTAGGGGTAGGAAAGAATCACATATATTGATGGGATTGAATTTTTTTTTGTCTTTAATGGCAAGGAATTAAAATTAAAAGGATGTAAGAAAGGCATGGCCAGTGACAACTTCTAAGTTTCTCAGAGGCCTGTTGATAGGATTCCTTTTTAAACTCACTTATCTCCTGTGGTCATTTTGAAACTCTCTCAAAATTATCTAGTTTTCTAAAGGTGTGGCACACAAAACTGTTCATGTGCTTTGCTACTTTCCTACTTTCTACCCGTTTTTAGCTTCTCTATATCCACGGCTTTGTTCCACTTTGATGCTTCAAATCAGTTTATTCTGTATGACTCAGAGTAAGAACCAACGCGTAGAAATAATAAAAAGTATTTTCAAAAGCTATTGAATGATATGAAAGATCCAAACGTGGAACAAGTTATTTTGGAGTGAATGAGCTCCTTGTCACTGGAGTTCTCTTGGGAGAGATGGCATGATTACTTGCCAGAGATGCTGGATAATGACTCAAGGATCCAGTGGTAGGGAGATTAAATAACATTTAAATTAAGCCTCTTTCAGCTCTGAACTTCTCTGAAATCTATGATTCTTTGATGTTGATGATCAGTAAAATGAGTAAATAATAGCAAGCATACCAAAAGACACTACAAACTTAGCATTTTTTTTGGGGGGGGGGGTATGTGGGTAGCTCCCAGGCCGCAGCGCTGACAGCGCCAGTGCCGAAGCCTTAAGCCACTACACCACCAGGGAACTCCAGCATATTTTTTAACACAGAAGAAATAAATAATCCTTAAGTAAATTGGACCCCAAAGAAAAAGCTGTCAGTATTTCTTCTCTTCCGGAAACTTCTGACTGTGCCTACAATTTCTCTCCCTTGACCTTTAATCAAGTCCAAACTCCAAATGTATTTTGTATTTCTGCAAAATTCTTCAAGTTGACCATGATTCAGTAAATTTAGTGTGGGGCCTAGAAATGTGCATTTTTAGTATCACCTACTCAGTGATTCTGATGCAGGTGTCCTGACAACACTTTGAGAAACACAGTTCTAAGATTAAGAGGGTTTAGTTTGGCTAACATTTTACAGCTTCTCTGACATCTTAAGACTTGATGCTCATCTCCAGTTACATATCAGGAGAATATAAAGTTGTATTCCAAACCCAAGTTCTAAAACTTGCCTGTTTGACATTTCACTTTGGAATTTGCTCTTTGACTCTTGCAGGGATAGCTTACTTCCCCTGGTACTTGAACTCAAAATGTTTCCAAATCCTATATAAAGAGAGAACATTTTGAAATAAAATGCCAGGAAACAGGTGAATGGAGCTTTTCACAAGTTCCACAAGAGCTCTCTCCAACAGATATAACCTGTTTAAGGAAGGAATGAATAATTCTTCTCAATAATCCAATTTAATTTCCACAGAAAAATAAAGGAGCAAAGCTAAAAGAGCAAAATCACAAGACAGGTAAGTTAGCTTATTAGTCATTATGTTAAAAGGTCCCCAAAGCACATTTATTTGTTTGTTTGTTTGTTTGTTTATAATTCATGTATGATCAAGTCAAAGTTCATTCAGTATTTTCAATGGTCTGCATGTAATTAAGTTCATTAAAAGTGCTCTATACATGGGGGGGGGAAATGGTATTTATTGTGACTGATTTTTTCATTATCAAAACTACACCCTCATAGGAGTAGGCTACCCCAAGGAATCAGTACAAACTACCGCAAAACTTGCAGTACACATGACTTAATTTTGAGGTAGGGACCAGTACCTGTCTGGTGATATTGGAAATGGTGCTTTTTGACCCTATGCCAGATTTTCCTGGCCTACTCTGTGAAGGTGGTCAAATCCTATTCCTTCCGGAAGGAGTATTAATTCATTTTTTAGATAATTCTTAGAGCACTGAAATAATATTTCAACTTCTAACTGATTGCCTTAGAAAGATTTTTTAAAATAGAAGACTGAAGTAAATATATTAAGTAAGAGGTAACTATAATTCTCAGGGAATGATTTCCTTCTGGCACCCATCATGGAAAAGGATATCTCTACCTTGCTAGCTTATCATACACTTACCAAGATTCTCACTTCTTTGTTTTAGTGAAAGAGTAAATTTGCCAGTAATTCAAAGAACTAAATCCCATTATTTTAGGGTTGTATATTATTTAAATATAATATTCAACACAGGAGAAACAAATGCTTTCCTATTTATTTATACTTGACAAATCAAGAAACAAAAGTTTTATTTTCTTTGCTAGCAGATGAATACTTGCAGAAAAAAATACTTTTGTCCTTCATAAACATTAGCAAACGATGTGTGATTTAGAATGGATAGTCTGTTTTATGAGGAAAAATTCAATAAATAATCTGAACTTGAACAGGATCTTTAACAAGACAGGGGAGCAATAGAATACAAAAGATCATTTGATATATTATGATCATGGTATAACCTTAATCTCTGGTCCTTAGTGGGTAGAAATGCTATTTGTGGGAGGGTCATATTTCCAGTTTTGCTCAAAATTATAATCTTAACAATCCAAAGCTAATTAAACAAGCACATTAAAAGGACAAGGAAAATTAATCTCAGAAGCTGAATTGAAAAATATTGAAAGAATTTCTCATTGAATTATTTCATGCTAAAATATAATTTTACCTGATGTTTTTGTCTTCTTATCATCTGAAAAGCTCATAACTTCTATTAAGCTTTCATCATCAAAATCATCCCAAACTTCATTTCCCACGTCAAAATTCACATTCAAGACTTCTGAGCATGGAGAGTTGCTTTTATTTACATCTGTCAAATTCTGCTTCCAAGATGCATTAAGATTTTTGTTAAACGGCACTGTTTGAGGGGCTTTCCCATTTGAAGTTGTAGAATAGCTCCGTCTAAAAAAGTCTATCATGTGTATATATAAAAAGAGAGTATGTCATACCATCACTATCTATTGATAATATCAGACACAACTTTCAACTACTAAACAGAGGTCTTGAGTAATAGTTTTCAAAAACATTAGGTCAAGTATTGTTGAATACTGTGATCAACCAATTCTATTTACTGAATTACACTTGTACATACTGATAGTTGGACTAAATTTAATTTTAAATGAATTCTTTTGGAACAAATTAATTTTCCTTTTTAATTCTTATTTGAGAATAACCCTATTCTAAGACTAGATTCTAATAGCTTCTAAAATGGTCTTCCTCCCTCCAACTCTTCTCCCTACAAGTTAATTTTGAGTGTTTTTATGAAAAATATTTGTCTAAAATAGATCTTAATTTTTCTCCTGCTAAAAAGTCCTCAGTGATATCCACTATTTAAAGCCTGGGCTGAGAGTCAGACTACCTGGGTGAAAATTCCACTTCTCTCATTTATTAGTTGTGTAATTTTCGACAAACAATTTAAACTCTCTGAGTTTTCTCCTCTGCAGAATGAGAATGATAATAGTACCTATGACATATGATTGTTATGGGGACTAAGTGCTTTCTCTTGTGTTATTTTCCATGGTGGAGTGCTAATTAATGTTTAATAATTGTTTTTCAAAAAAAAGTACACATATACACTATATATAAACACACACACGTTTATTATAATAGACACACTTGAATGTATTATATATATTTATTATGTGTAAAGGCTATGTAGCACACAATTTACAAATAATAAAATATATAGCATGTTTAATTGTAAATTTCATATATCTAATTGATTGTCCCTGGATGTTTTCATTGAGGTTTCCCAACTCATATCTGTAGTCAACTTTTGGTTACAACTGATGAATGTAGTTCTCACATGTGTATTGTTTGATATTTTTGTTGACTTTAACAAGATGAAAGTAAAACAACAAAGGCATACTTGTATGTTGAGACTGTAACCCATTCATCACTGACTTAAGCAACTTTTTTGCTGAATTAGATAACAGTTTTCAAATACTAGAAGAATACTCTGTTATTTCTTTTTTTGTTCTTTTCACAGTATAATGGCTATAGATACAACAGATTATTAAATTTAATCTGCACTATTAACATTTCTTCATCACTTTCTTAAGTCTGAACAAAAGAACAATAAATCAAGCTCTGATTTGTAGTTTTGCTGATTTCCATGGTATATTTCCATGGTATATTTCCAAGCTACTAACACGATATCACTGAATGCAAAGTTGAGAAGAAATGTATACTAGCACTTTATTTTACAGTATTTCTACTATATAGATACAAACATAGATTCAAATGATCTCAAGGACACAGATAATAAAATGTACTAGAATAAATAGAAGGTGTTTAGTTTTGAATATTTATAGCCTTTTCATATTTTAAATATTTTATTTAATTAAAAGTTTATATAATTAAACTTTTAATAACAGCTGAAAGACTCCCCAAAATTTAATAATCATTTTTCATAAGCCAGTACAAGTTTGCTCCAATAAACTATTGAGTTTCCTTCACTTTAAATACCCTGTACCCTCTTCTTCACCTATCCAAATCCTACTTTATGCTTTAACAGTACCTGTAACTCGAGTTTACATGATTCTACTTCCACACATTGATATACATCCACAAAATAATATGTAATAAAAACAGAAGTAGGTATAATGTGCAATGGGATCACAAAAAGAACAGAACCTAAACCTACAATGGAAGTCAATAGTAGACACTTTTAAGATAGTGACATTGGAATTAGAGCTTGATAGAACTGTGATTGTGGAGCCTGGCAAGAAGGAAAGGCAAGATACTTCATGAAGGCAGAACAGTATGTGAAAAGCAGGCAGTATGAGAGAACAGAGAATGTCTGGAGAACAAGGTGTTTTCAGGATTTCTGGAACACAAAGTAGAAGGAGATGGCAGGAGGACTCATTGAGACTACTTAGGCAGTAAAGTGCCAGATTATGTTGATGCTGGTTTATATGTTAAGGAATTCACTTTATTTTTCATACAGGCAATGAATAACTAATGAAAGTATTTTATTTTATTTATTAATTTTTTTGTGGTGGGGGGAGTAGTTCCCTGGCTGGGAATCGAACCCAGGCCGCAGCATTGAGAGCACCGAAACCTAGCCACTTATACCACCAGGGAACTCCCTAATGAAAGTATTTTAGCAAGAGGTTTTAGATGATCAAGTATGCCTGTTAGATCACTTGGAATAGTTATGGATTAGAGGATAATGAAGCTGGAAGCAAAGAGGAAAATTAAGAAAGCCATTACAATAAATGAGAGGCAATGAATGCCTAAGCTAGAGTATCAGCCGAAGGAATAAAGAGGAAAGAACAGACAGAGATGTTGAGGAGGAAAAAAGAGAGGACTTGGTGATTACATATGAGGTAAGATATTTAAGCTAACTCTTCTCTACTTCTAGCAGCTTGGAAAAGAAGAGGGTTGGTTCTTTCACTGAGCAAAGGAACAAAGAGAAGGAGCAGAGTGAGGCATAGAGAAGATAGAAAGAAAAGAGTTCAGATGCTGACATGCTAACTTTCAGGTGGATATATCCAGAATGTGATTATATAGACAGGTCAGGGACTAGAAAGAAAGATCTAGTATAAATTTAGAAATCATCTGAGTATAGTTAGTAATTGAAGACATGGGCTTGGGTGACATTGTCTACGAAACATTTATAAAGCAAGAAGAATAAAGAAGCAAAAAAAAAAAAAAAAAAAAGAACATTTGTAAGTTCAAGAAGTAGTAGGAGATTCCCAACCAGGGAACAATCCCCCCTCCCAACCCCCCCGCAAAAAAGTAGTAATAGGAGATCAAATAAGAGTGGTTTAATTGAAACCAAAGGAGAGAGAGTTCCAAAAGAAAGAAGAGATGTGTCAAAAACTACAAAGGTAAAAGAAAATAAAAGTTGAAAAGGGTTCGCTGGATTCAGCACTTAGAAGGTCACTAAATGGCCTGAGCAAAAGAAGTTTCAGAGGAGTGATGGAGAACCCAAATTTTAGTGGATGAAGAATGATGAGGGGATAAGGAAGTACACAGTGAGTATAAATTGCTCTTCCAAGAATTTCTGTTTTGATGGGAAAGCAAGAGATAGAGGTATAAAGCCTAGTGATTCTGTTTTTTGTTTGCCTGGCATGCCTTCCCTTCTTTTAGTAGGAGTATCCTTATTGTCCTTTGGGGAAATTGCCTTCACTATTCCATGCAATCCTGGTGAGGATGTCATTCATGGTACCCTGGCTTCCCTGGGGCCACAGTGGTGGATCAATCCCCAGGCTATATTGATCAAGGTATGAATATAAGACTCAAATGTGGCCAGTCAGAATGAACTCAGGCCAGTCAAAGATAACAGGGAGACTGCAATCTTCTACTGAGTCTACTAAACTGCAAAGATGTAAGTTAGGTTCATACTGCCATGTGACAAAGTCTGTTTAAAAAATAAAGCCAATTAGTAACCAGCATACCTAAAAAAAAAATGTAAGAAAGCCAGAGGCATGATGAGATCATTTGAGTACCTAAGATTAAAGTCAGGTGCATATCTAGACTTTTCAGTTTAAATGAGGCAGTTTCCTTTTTTTGTGCTTAAGTCACTTGCAGTAGAATTTCTGATACTGAAAATCAAAAAACTCATGACTAGCTAGATAGGGACATGGAGCTGCAGAAAGAAGAGACTTGAACATTTTTATATGCTGAAGAGAAAGAGACAATAGTGAGAAGAGCTTGAAAATATGGGAAAGGAGAGGGATAAAGGGTGTCCTCAAGTCACAGGGGAGGCAGGATTGGAAAGATTAAAATTATAGATAGAAAGATAAAACTTGACTAGAATAAAAGGTGATTCTTCTTTTAAGAAATACAAAGTTAAGGATGGGTGCAGAAACAGAAGTATATAGTTGTGGGGTGGGAAGTTGGAAGAGTTCATATACTATAGGTTCAATTTTCAATTCTCCACTGATAACTAAGTCAATTTCATTTTATAGAAACGGCATTGGATTGGGAATCAAGAGATATGGACTCTATTTCTGGCTCTACCATTAATTAGATATGTGATTTTGGGCAAGTCATTTAATCTCTCAGAGTCTTGGCTTCTTTCACTTTAAAATGAGATATTGCACAAAGGTCCCTTACAATTTAAATTTTATGATTTAGCATGCTTTCTCATATAATTTCTGACATTTTTTCTTCTTGAAATTGGAATACAGGTAATAAAAACTGCTATGTTTTCCTAAAAACATTCTCAAGAGCAGTAGTTGAATACATTTAAAATATGTTTTGTCACCAAAGACTAGTGTGTAAAAAGTATACGAGGGTTGTCCAGAAAAAAATCCAGCCATAAATGCCTCTATTTTTCATATCACATGTCTGGGTACTTTCTGGACAGCTCTCATAATATACCAATTACTACTAATAACAGTATCAAATACTATGATAAGAACTTTACATACATTATCTCATTTAATCCAAAAATATCTAAAATGTAACCAGCTGAGGGTATTGAGACACAATATGTAAGTATACTATAAAAGGTTACACAAATACTCAATGGCAGAGCCAAAGTCTGAACCTAGACAGACTGTTGCTAGATCCTGTGAGTTTAACTACTATACTATACAGCTCCTTCTTTAAAAAAAGAAAAAAGAAAAAAGGAGGGGCTCATTCAGCAAAACTGGGACATGATTATCAGTGGGGGTTAAAATATCCAGATGAGACACATATTATAATATAAAATGGATATGGAATAGTGGGTGGGAAGGAAATAAAATAGAAAAAACTGTGTTAAAGACAACAAGAAAGTAAGCAGAGGGAAGGATAAACTCTGGTATGGAGAATGGCAGGGAATAGAGCCGGCAGTACAATGAGTAAGGGCTATAGGTTGAAGGGAGACAATAAGAGGATTGATAATCTTATACCTTTTATGCAGGTTGTAATGATATTCAAGCTTTGAACAAGTTGGATAAATGCTCTGATACTCTAGGGAAGATTAGGTTCTTTTCTTGACCTTGTATTCAGCCTAAAGGCTACCATAAAGTCCTAAGAAGTGGTGGATACTCTAGCCCTTGCCTACCTAAGATTATTAATAAATTATCGCTAGAGAAAGCATAAACTAACAGCTTGAAGGAAAAAGTGACAATAGATATCAAGGCCACATACATGAAATTATTTTCAGAAAACCCAAAGCTTACCATTTCTACACAAAACTACTTGAACAAACAATTTTATGGCCAGGGTTTTTCTCACACATTTTAACAGACTGGTGATTAATAGTATGATCCAGAGAAATAATGCTATTAATGGCAGGATCCAGACTAATGATGAACCAGGCATAATGTTGAAAATTTTTTATGTGTTATATCATTAATTTAATGACAGGCACAGATAAAAAATAAATCTAGATTACACACCGGCTATATCCTACAAACTAAGTTATATTCTTAAATTAGCATAGAAGTTTTAAGACTCATAGGTTTTAGAGATATTAAAGGTCATCTAATTTAATTAATTAATTAATTAATTAATTAATTTGGTTGGTTCCCTGAGTGGGGATCGAACCCAGGGTGTGGCGGTGAGAGTAATGAAGCCTAGCCACTGCGCCACCAGGGAACCCCCCACCCCCCAATTCTTTCATTTTAAAGATAAGACTAAGGCCTAAAGAGATTAAATAATTTTCCCAAGGTAACACAACTATTTTGTAAAACTGGAGTAATTTTATAAACACAGAATTATTTTAAATAATTCTAAAGATACTTGAAAGTACTAGTTCAGCATTTTAATACCTTTTGTATCCAAAGATCCCTTATTTTCTCAGCTTTTCCTCACATTTTATTTAAATAAAAATAACACTATGTAGGGAAGAGATATTTTTAAAATCTATGACAGACTAGCAAGACATATGAAATAACAGACCCAAACAATTTGAAATTAGTTCAATAACCCAAGAGAAAAATGCTGCCAAGTTAATAATCATAACAATTTCAGATAGTGGCTTTTCAATAACATTATTTGTCATTCCAAAATAATGATAAATCATATTCTCTCTCAAGTAATTTACCTTTGTCTTCATATTCAGATGCAAAGATTTCATGCTGATCCCTCTGCTCCATAGATATGTTTAAATATTCTGACCTTGATAAAGATAAATAAAACCATAAAAAATGTTAAAGAAAATATTAAAATTAATCTGACTTTGAAAACTACTTATTCATGTAAATGAAAAAAATGTGATTAATTCACTCAGCACTTCTATGATAACTGTACCAGCCTGGATAGTAAAGGGAAAAATATAGGTATTTAATGGAAACAACAGCTACTTAGTCATCTTTACATGCCTCCAATGTGTAGATATCTGCTGTTGGTGTAGAGCCTCAAATACCTATTGCTAATGCTACTTTCTGTTAGATAACAAAAGCTAGGATCTCTTGAAGTAGAGTTGGCAATGTTCTGATTGGTCAGTGGCTGTTCTGTATGAGTTAAGTATATTAAATGTCATCCCTGCATATAAAATTCTTTTATCTGGAAATGACATATACTATTGCCGTCTAGGTATCATAATATAGGTAAAGAACAATGAGGTATCATCTAGGGCCTTCTGCTTATTAACTAGGAATATGAGCTTCAGTTATTTCATCTGTATGAGCCAGCTATTGTTAAGGGCAAAAGATACAAGATATATAAGTAAAAAATTTTTAATTTTAAAGTACTTATAAATCTGAGGTATTATTCATATAGAGTGGTCCTTTAAATGAAAAAGATCAGACTTTGTACACCAACATGAACTCTCTTTTTAAAGCATACACTTGTCACCTATTAAGTTTAGAAGGCAGAGAGACCTGAGGGCATGACATGTAGGATGGGTAGTTCCCAGGAAAGAGATTATTCACTGAATGTTAAAGTATTCTCTAACTGCAGAGTTCTGAGTAAATTTAGGGTATGAAAGATAACAAAACTCTTATGATGTCATTATGATGAATATTTTAACTTAGATCAGTGGTTCCCAATCTTTTCCCACTTATGTACCCCTTTAAACCCATTTCTATAAATTGTACCCCTTGTTTTTAAAACAGCTGTTTTTAATTACTGACACTTTTGTTCAGATCCTATCTTTATGTAAAATAGTGAAAATGAGGTCATAAGTTAGAAAAAAATTATGACACCAAAAGTATAAACCACAGAATTAATTTTACAATACTTGTCACAGTTAAATACTGATAATGATGATCAAGTATTTAGACATTAAATACATTACTTGAATCACGATTAAAGACCACACACTTGAGAGTTCCCTGGTGGTGTAGTGGCTTAAGGCTTCGGCGCTGTCAACGCTGTGGCCTGGGTTTGATTCCCAGCCAGGGAACTACCCACATATCAAAAACAAACAAACAAAAAACAAACAAACAAACAAAAAACCACACACTTATTTTTGCTCAGTCAGTAACTAAACTGATTAAATGGCCTGGCTACGGATGTATTTATTTGCTTGGGGAAGTTCTAGAAATGTTGCAAATGGATGGATTTGTTCTTGAAACTGTGCATAGTGATTGGTAGAAGAACAGTTTGGAGGAAGGGTTCATAGCCACACCCTCACCAATCATCATTCACTAATGTGATCTAATTGTGAAGTGTCTCCATTAACAGTGATTCAAACTTAACATTTATTGCTCCATAACTAAGGTTTTGCATTTTTTTACTTTGTTTTTTCACTATTACTGATTATTTTTTGCGTACTCACGAAAGGTCCAGCATGTACCCACGAGGGTATGCAAACCACTGCTTGGGAACTGATGTCTTAGATATTAACATTACATTTGTACCTTGATATACTGGGAAGAGAAGGTTTTGGAGTAAAACCAAATTCTTTAAGGTCCACACTTGGAGATTTATTCATTTGCATCTATTGATGAAAAACAAAGAACAAGTTCAGCTATCAATTTCACATCAGTACGTTTTAACAAATGAACCAAACAGAAAAACTCCTATTAAGAAAGTCCAAAAACCAACTGATTATGAGAAACCCAGGCTAGTTCTCAACTCTAATCTCCTCAAGCCCTTCTTAATGTTGAGGTTCTTTACTAGGCCTTCTTCTCTTCTTACAGTCTACATATTCTCCATTAAAGATCTCATTTACTCCCAGGGCTTTAATTATCATCTATATGTGAATGACTCTCAAATCTTTATTACTAGCTCAGTTCTTTCTCCTGATTTTAAAACAGTTACAGCCAACTATAAGCTCTAAGAGGACTGGGACTAAAACTGTCTTATTCATCACTGTATTAGCACCTATTATATAGTGCTTGGCATATTCTTGATGCTCAATGCCTGTGGGAGGAAAGAAGGAAAAAAATTGAACTGCTAAAAAAATCATTATCACAGAGAAGATGGCAGTTATTTCAAACTGCATGCCCCTCTCCCTGTTTCCCAATATTTACCTTGTTTCAGCCTCATGATTTAGAATCTTAATTCTCATGTAAGTCCTAGAAAAGAAACAGCCACTCTGCCATTTTCTTGGCTTTGTTCTGTGGCCTGATCAATTATTTTATTGCCCTAGAAATATGATGACTCAGGCTTAGAAGTCTGCCAGTAACTAGCCTAGCCAACGGTAGGCACTGCCATTCCTTCATCACTTGGAAGGGAGGCTCTTGCTCAGTACTCATCTAGGTGCATGAATCAAAATCAACTTCAGACTGTCCAGCCTAGCCCAGCGGAGCCCAGCAGAGCCCAGCAGAGTCCAGCCTAGCCCAGCCCAGCCCAGGCTAGATGGAGCCAGGAAAGGGTAAAAGTGACTAGTTTCAGTTGCTGAACCAAGCCAACCTACACGTCCCTCTCCATTTCCCCCTTCTCTGGTTAAAAAAATAAAAACAAACAAATAAAAAAGTCTAATGAGAGAAGGGGTATATAACTATGTCCCAAAAGTGGATTCACAGATTGATTATTAAGAACTATAATACCCTTTCCTTTAGAAACAGTATTATGGATAATGGTCGATTCCTAGTCAAGCCCTTAAGTAACTCTAAAGTACACTGTGGATACCTGCTTAATACACAGAATAAAGAAATATTTATATACATTTAATTATAGAACAAGGGATAAATGTTATTAAAACTAACCTTGAGACGTTTAACTGGAGGAAGAGATGAAACAGCATTCCTGTTTCTTAAATCAGATAAATAGGAAGAAATTGTTGGCTTTTTCATTTCTGACTTCTGCGCAACTCCAGTTTTACCTATGAAAAGAAATTCTAGATTCTTTTAGGTTAAACTTTAGGCATTGTTCATATAAAGCCAAATTTCTTCAAAATCTCTAATCTAATATTTACTTTTTTTATGTTGCCCACAATACAAAAAAAATTATTTCTTCTAAGTTGCAAAATATAAATGTACACATAATTACGATGTCATTGTTATTTATCAAGGACCTTTCCATTTTTAAAACCTGAAATAAAATTGTTTTATGAAACTCACAGCAGTCATGTCCACATGTATGTTTATTTTTACAGTGATGATTACATTCTCGGTTCCCAGGTTTTTTGCAGGCAGTCATTCCTAAATTAATATAAGAAAACAAACCTATTTTTACTATATCTATTACTATAAATTAATATAATTTTTACCCAGTCTCCTTCCTTTCAGACAGTACAAAAACACTGGTTTTTCACATTTCTTCCAATATTAACCCATTTAATATGTACTTTAAAAAAAGATATTTCTGGTAACAGTCCCTGCCCCACTATTAGCCACACTCTAGCTTTTCACAAGGAACATGAAGCCACCTATAAGCTTCTCTTAATTTTTCTGGTATAAGTAGAGCCAAATATTGCAGAATATCAGTAACATGAATGAAGAATGGGGGTGGAGCTTTGAAAATTTTCTGCTGCTTTATACTTAAGCCTGAGGAACCTGGAAAGATGCAAACCTTGTGTTGGCATCACTGACAAATGCTAGTTGATGGGACAACATATATATTCCATAAATGTTAGAAACAGGTGCTTTAGGGGTATAAAATATTTTCTATATAAATTCACAGAAAGGAGAAATTGCTTCCAGCTTGACTCCCCCCCCCAAGCTACAATTAATATACTATCTAAAAATGTAATTTATTCTTCATTTATTATACAGGGTCTGGCACAAGTAACACCCCCTTTTTATGGTAATCTACAACAAATCTTTTACTACAAAATCTTAACCATGTAATTCTGTAACATAACAATATCACACTCAAGCCTTTATGTGACATTTTAGATGAAATTTCAAACTGCTGTCCATCTCGTGTGGGACATTCACATACAGGGTCTGGCATTAACTTCTGCCAGACTCCGTATTTTAAGTAGGCTTTTTCTTGATCTTCGTTCTCACGAGTAACGAGGAAGTGAGAGATATTTCAGCTGGTCGTGAAGGACAGACAGGATCTGGACATGAAAAGAGCACCAGGGGAAGATGTTGCAGGTAAAGAGCATTAATATCCAAAGGCAGCAAACTACAGACTGCAGAAATGGAAATCAGTTTGGTTTTGCTGGAGCCTATGTTGTAGAATAGTGAAGAGCTCTTAAAATCTTTACCTTTCTTGGTCTTTTAGTCTTGTTGCTCAAACTTTTTCAAGTCATGGCGCATCTAGATAATGATAGTACTGTACATGTATAATACCTTGGGAAAAACAAATACTGCACACCACAGGAGGCAACTGGCTAGATGCCTTCAGGGCTGAGCAGATCAATGTATTGGGTATTGATAAAGTAATAAAACATCCCTGGCAGCTGGAAGCTGACAGCTGAACCACAGTATTCCCAACTGAACATAAACAACTTTGGAAGACTATAAACAATACTCAGACAAGGCTGCTCTGTGACTATAGCAGAAGACAGAGATAAGACTATGCTACAATTATTTCTGAAACTAGAAACAAGGACACTCAAGAACCACAAAAATAACTAAACATCCCCCTCTTCTGGCTAACACAAATGACTACTGTTTCTTTAATTTTTCCATCTCCAAGATACACCAAAATATCCAAAACTCCACTTGCTGAGAGCACCCAATCCAGACTTGACCTCTGCTTTCTCTAAACCCTTCTAAGAACCACCGAGCACAAGCTGAAACCTAAAATAAGCTCCTTTCCACTGGAGATGACTCACAGTTTTGTCAGTACTGTGCTCTTCTTTGCTGCACAACTTAAAAACACCTAACTGTCCCCAAATAAAGGTGTGTTCCCAGTGGTCTTTGGCTAAGAGGTTTTGACATTATACTTTGCCAGGTGTGCCATGGCTTACTGGTTGAGAAGTTTTGCACTAATTCATGATCTCATTTCTGTAACCTGATATCCTTGAATTCAGTCCTACCATGCTACAATTTATTCTATTACCCTGTTGGTTAATTAATCCTCTTACAGGTTCAACTCTGATCAGATCATTTGTCCCCTTAGAAACATTAGTTACTTCCTGCTGTCAATAAAATTAATTCCATACTTAATTTTTAATGTTAATGTCCTCTGTAATATCTAGCCTCCCTTTCCAGTACCCATATTATCCTTACATCCATCAAAACACATTCATTTGCCATTATTCAAATAGTCACAAGTGTTTCTATTACCTCTGATATTACCTCTTGTCTTAGAAGACCCTCACTGCTTTGTCTATCAGAAGCCTATCAACTTTCAAGGCCAACTCACCTCTATCAGAGATGTATCTTGATCACCCTATCTGGAAGTGATTTCTCTCTCCTTTGTGCCCTCATGGCATTTTCTTTGTCCCTCTCTGCTAACTGTATGCTGCCTTGTATTTAATGTGTTTACATGAAAAACAGTGGGCAAGTATAAGGAACCCCAAGTTAGAATAAGAAAACAGGAGTTCTAATATGGGCTCTTATCTGTAAGAAACAAAGATGAAAAATAATACCTATTTTGTTTACCTCACAGAGATGAAAAGATAAAATTATGTGAAAGCATTTTAAATTAGCGATAAACTAACATAGTGTATGTTATTTCTACTATTACATTATTTAAAGATTATACAAGCACTTATAAAATTAAAATTGTTGTAAGTGCTATGAAAAAGAGGGGCACAATGCTATTTGATAACTGGGGTGGGGGTGGGTGGGTGGGGGGAACTGTCCTGGTCAGGAATGTCTTAGAAGGATTCCCTAAGGAAGTGAAATTGGGTTGAGGACTGAAGAAAGAGTTCAGTCAGTCTATGTGTGTAGGGAAACAGCTCCACCATGGCACCTTGGAAATTGCAAGTCTCCGCATAGGCCACGTAGGCAAGGCTCAACTACTTACAGAATGCCCTTTGGTTATCCTTGTAACATGTCAGGATAGGTAGTTTCGTGAGAAGTTAAAGGCCATTTCTCATCTGCTTCCTTAGCTTGCAGGAGTTCCCTATCTTGCATGAGGCTGCCTCCTAGTTCCAGTAAGGTATAGGACTTTTCACCTTGCCCCTTTCTGGTACAGCTGCTGGCTGTAAAACTGCTTAAATACAGCTGAGAGTTGACTCTTCAAAAATGAAGCAACCTACCATTCCTGTGTCTGGCTCCTCCAGGTCAGTGTATTCTTATGGGATTAGGGATACAAGCAGGTGATACCATTATGATCCTGTTTTGTAGTCTGTGTAAGCAATAAACTGTCTAAATCTATTTAGGTCTCTTGTGTCCCTACCAGTCAATTCTACTGAGGTGAGCCAAAACTACAAAGCAACTGCCTCCCCACTGTTGCTTGGGGACTGATCGAGCACGTGACAGTATGGAACCCTGTAGGGGAAGTTAAGGACTGTTCTTTATTTTTTATTTATTTATTTATTTATTTTTTGCTTTTTGGTATGTGGGTAGCTCCCCGACTGGGAATCGAACCCAGGCCACAGCGCCGACAGTGCCAGCGCCGCAGCCTTAAGCCACTACACCACCAGGGAACTCCCCTATTTTTTATTCTAAGAGTTATGGGAAGCCACAAGTTTTAACAAAAGACGGGACATAATTCAATTTGCATTTTGAAAAAAATCACTCTATGGAGTCTAATTAGGAGAACAGATTTGAGAAAGGACAGAGGATATGCAAAAAAAACTAGTTAAGAAGGCTACTGTATGTAGTCCTTTAGGCAAGAAACTGAAAGTAACTCAGTTTAGGTGGTGGTAGTATTAATAATAGAGTCAAAGAGAATGGACTGATTTGAGAGATATATAGAAGGTAAAAATACATTTTATGCAGAACCGAGTGGGGTGCTTTTCTTTCTTGAGCAGCATATTGTTTTACTGCCCTCCTTTTAGGCTAGCAATATCAACCTTAAGTTTAAGTTCATTCAGTATTTCAAAGATAAAGACAAATACATGGAAGCACTTCACCCACTGATTCCCTCTCACTGATACCTCCTTTCTTGAGTCCTCCATCTCCCTCCTAATGCAATCTAGGCCTGACCTACAGTTGTCTTCCTGAATTTCCTTTCATTAAGCTCCTGGGATGAAATCAGTATTCCCAACTCTTTGACCTTTTGTTTCTTGGTTAACTGTTTTGTTTTACTGTGCTCATCCTCCAATTTTCTAAAAAAAGACATGTGAGAGTTCAACTATCTGAATCCTCAAATATATTAAGATATTTTTATATTACTTTCACACTTAATAGTTTGGCTGGGTATAGAACACAGAGTTGAAAATTATTTTCCCCCTGGATTTTTAAGTTCATTCTCTTCAAGCATCCAATATTGCTGATAAAAATATTGACACAGTTTCAATTTTTGTTCCTTAGAAGCATATGTGATTTTCTCTTTATTCATGATGTTCTAAAATATTGCAATTATGCATCCTTTGTAGATTTTTCACTCATCCTAACACTAAGTAAGCCTTTTTGATGTGCAGATTTATGTGTCACTTCAAGTCTAGATAATCTTCTAAATTATTTCTTCTGATTTGTTTCTTCTCTCTTTCTGAAACACCTATTAGTCAGCTATCTGACTCCTAGATTGCCTCCTTTATCTCCCTTTTTTCTCCTTGTCTTCTCGCTTTCATTTAAATCATACTGACTTTATCTTCTGGCTTTCCAGCTAAGCTATTTTTTTCCCCAATTATAGTTTTTATTTCCTTGTACTTGCTCTCATTCTTTAATTACTCTGTTTTTCATGGCCTCCTTTTCTCTTTTATGGTCGTACTTTAATCTTTAATTTCCCTGAGGCTACCCATTAGTTTATATAACATTTTATTACATTCCTGAATTATCCTGTTGTTCCTTCATCTACTTTCTGCTTACTTATTTTGGGCATTCTTTTACATATTCCAGATTTTCCTCAAATGTCTCTTCATCCTTGGTTGTCTGCCTATAAGGCAGTCCTATTTTATCTCTATTTATAGATGAGAAAATTGATTCACACAGAGGTTAAGTAACATGTTCAACATTATGCAGATAGTAAATAGCAAATGTGAGATTCTAATACAGATAGTTTAATTCCAAAGCTTGATCGTTCAATCATCCTACCTCCCAGTTATACTAGCTGCCTAGTTCTCCCCAAACAATGCATTTTTATTTAGGAAAGGAATCTACTGTTTGGGGGATGGGAAGACTAGGAGGAAAATGCCTTGCAGGTTGTTGTTTTGCAATAAGGGATAAGGAGTTGCTTTTTCCTTTAACCCAAGACTTCTAATAAATGCATTTCTGAAAATTACCACAAAATGGTGCACAATGACTACACACATTTGTTCCCAGTGCAGAAAGCTAATTAGGATCAGGGACTCTAATTTTAGAGATTCTAGGGACTCCCCAAAATTTCAAGGCAGAGTTAGTAAGTCTTGTCAGAAATGAAGACTGCGTACAAGTTTGTTTACAGAATACTAGTATATGGATATTATCTAAGTAAAAAAACAAAGAAAAAACCAAAATACTTTTCACTATATTTGTTAGAAATGGCACTTAGAAAATATTAAGTGCTCTCTCAACCCCCTACTCCACCCTATACATCTTGCAAATTGTCTAAATTTGTCTTATTAACAAGTATAAGCTTATAGAAATTGATAATTGGAAAAATAAGGTTCTCAGAGGAAACTGACCTAAGCTGGACTCCTAGGTATCCTTCAAAGTTAACGGATTCCATACTCCACCACTATCAAATGCATACATTTTCAGAGTTTTGTCGCATATATTTACATGTAATTAATATATGTTTTTTAAAGTTCCTGGTTCCAAGTATTTAAAGTAAAACAATGTACTACTGTCAACTAGAAATGTATTTAAGGAAAATATTAAAATTTATTATAGGTTAATGGGATCAATAATGACTAGTGGAACAATGGTCAGTTGCTTAAAAAATCCAGAAAAAAAAAATTAAAATAGCAGGCATGCCTGACACATTTAGCCTCACATCCTAATTATAAATTCAAATAATTTGGTCTGCATATACACTGCTTAATATTGCCAGAAGAATATTACTTTGACTTCTGCAGTTTCTGATTCTTCATTTAATCATAGATTTATGCACTTTAGAGTTTTACTTTTTAAATGAGAGAGCATCTCCTTTTAATTATTTGTCAAATATTACACTATTATTTTGTTATATAATTATCAAAAGAAGAATCACACTGATGAATTGGAGTCCTTGATTTTGCAATTTAATGCACACGTACACTAAAGAGTATAAAAAAATGCAGACTGCCTTTTGACTAGTATTTAACTGTGCATACATCCAAAGTGCTTGGGCACTGCTTTTATCCTTGCATTCTTCAAGTACCTTAAATGTTCATACTCCGAATAGCATAGTAAATGCAAATTAATTTATTAATGTCAAATTAATTTTCTTCAAATTAAAACCAATACTTCTCATTGAGTGTGAACTTAAAGGATAAGAAGTTTCAATGCCTAAACTTCATAAATTAAGAGGCAATTGACCTAAAAAAATTTAAATTTTTTACAACTAAAAAAGTATATTTTTCATATTGCCTTATCTTAAAAATAGCAAGAAATTTTTCCCTAAATTCTACAAAAATTTAATCTCTTGGACTGTAACTATAGAGAAACTGCTGCTAAAAGACTGTTTTCAAAGAGTTGTAGAAAGCATAAAATTTTTTTTTTTTTTTCTGCTATTTTGCTTTTTGGTATGTGGGCAGCTCCCTGCCTGGGAATCGAACCCAGGCTGCAGCGCCGACAGTGCCAGCACCGAAGCCCCAAGCCACTACACCATCAGGGAACTCCCAAAAATATTTTTAATTCTAGTATGCACACTTAGATACTTTTGTTTTTATATATGGTCCTATAATTTGACAATATACAATATTAAAACATTTGTTGAACTTGCAAGCACATCTGGAAACAACTGCTTAGCAATATATTCTCTGAACTAAATAGCAGTTTGTATCATTTAATAATATAGTTTGATAAGAAGTCAGAAAAACTGAAATTTGGATTGATTTGAAAAAGCCCAAATTCTGTTGTCATCACCTTAATAGAATATATCTGACGCCTTCATTTTGTTTGTTACTGAGAAAGAAAATGGAGATAGTGTGTGTATACTATGTTTAAAGGTATACTATGTATCGTTGACGGGGATATATGAAATTTGCAACATGATAAATGAATTATACAGTCGAGATGTTCATAAGATTTGGGAAAGTTATGCATATGTCTGTGAAGGGTGTGTATATGTGCGTAATAAAACATTATGTGTCTGAAAGGAAGCTTCTTTTATCTGTTTTCCACAGGGTTGTTCTGAGTATGTGAGGAACTTTTGCCTTTACAAAAGGCTCATGCTAGTACGAAGTATAGTGAACATTCCAATTTTTCACTACAGTTGCAAGTAACAGAAACAATTCAAGCTATTTTTTTTAAGTGTTGGTGGGATTTCAAAATGTATTAGATGAACATAGATATCTTCACAAACTCCAAAAGCAGTCATGCAACTAGGCAGGCATCAGAAGGGACTGAAACCGAGAAAGGGAACATCATCAGAACTCTAGCTCTGGCATTCTCATCTTTGCTTCTCTCTGTACCTCTGCTTTATACTTCTTGTCCACTGTCCATAATGTGATTCTTTCTACACATGGTAAAGGATGGTTACCTGACAGTTTTGAGTTTATATTACCTTAGTACAGTCCTAATTCTAAATTGTCCTTCTTAAACTGAGGTATTTCCTTCCTTTTGGGAACTTGGCCTTAGGACTGAATGAAAGGTCACTTGAATCCTCATAATTTTGCTGCCAGGAAAATAGTGGCCAAATGGGGATCTGAGGAGAATATAGTATAAATAAGAAAAGCATAGCCTACTTCTGTGATTTGGGAGTCAGTTCTAAGAAAAAAAGGGTCGTTGAAATCTAGGCAGAAACCCTTCTTGGTTTTTTATATCCAAAAATACATGAGATTTTTTTTTCCTTCAGAAAAAAAATAAAAAGGAAATGGAAAATACTTCCTTTAAAAAGAAAAGACGATATCAAATTATATCATCAACAACGGTAACTATTTAGAAGGCACTTTATTAGTTTACAAAACATTTTCATATACTTTTTTCATCTGCTTATTAACGTAACTATTGAAGTAGGCATTCCTCTAATTTTATTCGATAGATATTTACTGAGGACCTACGAGGTACCTCTTTCAATATATATTTTGGAGATAGAAAGACAGGATGTGCTGACATACTGAATATGGGGTAAGGGAAAGGAAATAAAATTAAGAATGATTCCTAGATTACAGTCTTGAGCATCTTGGCATATGAAAAGATGGTAGTATCACTAACTGAAATGAAGACTGAGAAAGAAATAGGCACACTAGATGTAGGATGGAAAAAGGAAGAAGAGATCACAAGTTCAGATGTGGATATGTTGAAATAGAGGTATTCAGGAGACCTCTTGATATATCAGTGGCATTTAAAGTCATAAAAATGGATATGATCACCTAGGAAAATAATGTAGACAAAATAAGGGAGGCCTGCGTCTGAATCTTAGGTAACTCCAACATTCAGAAGTCAGAGAGAGAAAGGGTAAGGAAAATATTACCAAAAAAGTGGCCTTTGAGAAGGAAGGCAGGTCAAGGAAGAGTAGTGTCACAGAAACATTTGCTTACTAAACACAACCATTTAAACAGGTATTTTAAGGACAGGCTTAAGAAAAAAAAGAAAAAACTCATCAGTGGTGTTGAATGCAGCTAAGAAATCCTGTTACACTCATTTTACAGATTTGAAAACTAAAGCTCAGAGAAATCATAATTTGCAAAGATCACAATAGGCAGTACATACCAAGATATGTAGATCCCACATTTCTAACTCAAATTTTTTGTCTAACATTTTATTTAAGTATTTTTAAAATTAACTTTTTCTTTCTGACTTTTAAAGTATTTATAAGTATAGAAAAGTATATATATCAATGTACAGCACCATGAATTCTTCTCACATAATGAGCACACCTGCATAATCAACATCTAGATCATGCAACAATCATCAGCACCCCTAAAAGCCAATCTTATGCCCCCTTTCAGTCACCTATGCCAAGAGTATCCCTTATTCTAACTTAATAGCATAGATTAGTATACTAGTTTTCCAGGACTGCCATAACAAAGCACCATAACCTGTGAGGTTTAAAACAACAAAATTAATTCTTTTACGGTTCTGGAGGCTAGAAGTCT
This sequence comes from Lyroderma lyra, assembly GCA_004026885.1. NCBI lineage: Eukaryota > Metazoa > Chordata > Mammalia > Chiroptera > Megadermatidae > Lyroderma > Lyroderma lyra. Next base: position 99,786 of record PVJL010000962.1, on the reverse strand, counting down.
GAAATCAAACTGCTGGTACAAACATACTCTCTGAAACCTGTTTTGCCTCCTCCAGCTTCTGATAGCTCTAAGAGATTCTTAGCTTGTTACAACATAACTCCAATCGCTGCCTCTTCATGGCTGCTTCTCTCGCGATCTCTGTTTTCATATAGAGTTTTCCTCTCTGTATCTGTGTATCTTTTGTCTTCTTATAAGGACACCAGTCATATTGGATTAGCGTGGACACTTACTTTAACTTGATTACATCTGCAAAAACCCTCTTTCCAAATAAGGTCACATTCACAGTTACCAGGAATTAGAACATCAATGTATGTTTTTGGGGAAAACAATTCAATCCATAATTTATATAAATGAAATCATACAGTATTATCCTTTTTGTGTCTGGCTTCTTTTGCTTAGCATTATGTTAGTGAAATCTATTCATATTGTTGTGTGTGGCTACAGGTCATTCATTCTCATTGCTCTCTATATAGCAGGAGTTGGCAAACTATGGTTCATGGTCCAGCCATTTATTTTTGTAAATTAAGTTGTCCTGGAACACAGCTATGCCCATTTATCTATATATTATCTATGACTGCTTCTGAGTTATAGAGACTGAGCTGTGTAGTTGCAAAGAAGATCATATGGTCATATTTGAATATGAAGATCATATTTATAAGCCTAAAATATTTACTATCTGGCCCTTGAAGAAAAAGATGCCAACCATGCAGCATTCTGTTGGATAATTATACACAATTTATTTGTCCACTGAATGCTGATGAATATTTGGGCAGTTTCTAGTTTAGGGCTAATATGATGGTAGTACTATGAACATTCAAAAATGTGTCTTTTGGTGAACACATATGCACACTTCTGTCAGGTATATATCTAGAAGGGGAATTGCTGGCTCATAGAATATGTATGTTAAGCTTTAGTAAATATTGATGGTTTTCCACAGTAGTTGCAGCAATTTATATTCACATTAGTGATTGAGAGTAATGGTTGTTATACAGCCTCATCAATCCTTGATGTTTTCTTTTCCATTTAAATCCTGGTTGTAGAGTGATCTCATTATAGATTAATTTTTATTAAATACCCTTTCATATGTTCTCAACTGTTTAGATATCCTCTATTTTGAAGAGTCTGTTCAATCTTGTGGCCATTTTTCTAATAACTTGTCTTTTTCTTAGACACAGGAGTTCTTTATATATTATGCGTAATAGTTATTTACCAGCTGGCTAAGCCTGCTGTAGTTTGCTGAAGCTGCTATAACATAGTAACACAGACTAAGTGGTTTGAGCAACAGAAATTTATTTTCTAGAGGCTACAATTCCAAGATCCAGGTGTCAAAAGGGTTGGTTTCTTCTGAGGTCCCTTTCCTTGGCTTGTAGATGGTTATCTCTCCCTCTGTGATCTTCCCTCTGTGTTTGTGTCCTAATTTCCTCTTCTTAAAAGAATACTAATCATACTGGAGTAGGGCCCACCCTAATTACCCCGTTTTAAATTAATTATCTACAGACTCTATATGCAAATACTATCATATTCTGAGGTACTGAAGGTTAGGACTTCAACGAATGAATTTGGGGAGAACACAGTCAGTCAGGTACAGTACTACAATTTTTTTTCTTACACTCTGTGGTTGCCTTTCCCTCCCTTAATGGTGTCTTTTAATGAACAGAGGTTTTTACTTTAACATGGTCATATTAAACAGATGTTTTCATAATGAGACCTTTTGTGTCCTGTTTAAGAAATCTATCTATTCCAAGGTCTTGAAGATCTACTTTTATTTCTAAAGGTATTATTGTTTTCCTTTCACATTTAAATTAGCTATATATTTGGAAATGAATTTTGTGTAGGGTATGAGGACAGGGTCAAGATATAATTTTTTTCAACATGGACATCTACTTGATCCAGCATCATTTTTTAAAAAGACCATTCTTTCTCCACTGCATGATACTGTCACTTCTGTCTCACACTGATTTTGTCATAAATCAGTAATTGTGTATCTGTAGGTCCATTTCTGGACTCCAATCTATTCCACTGGTTAATTCATCCATCCTGTGCCTACATCACATTCTCTTAATATCTACTGTTTAATAACCAGTCCTAATATCTAATAAAGTAAGTTGTCCAGTTATATTTCCTTTTTCAAGTTTACCTGGACTATTCCTGTTAATTTTTGCATGAATTTTATCATTAGTGTTTTGTTTTAGAAAAAAAACAAAAATAGAAACAAAAACAATCCTGCTGGGTCTGGGCCTGCATTGAATCTAAAGACTAATTTAGGGAGAACTGACATCTTTATAATATTGAATCTTTTAATCTTCAAAATGGTATATCACTCACTTAATTATGTTTTCCTTAATTTCCCTGCAATAATGAGTTTTAGTTTTCATGTCACGGTCTTGAATATCTTGCTACTGTATTACTTGGTACTTAATTTTCTGATGCTATTATAAATGGTCCTTTTAAAATTATTATTTCTCTTTCTTTGCTGGTTTATAATAATACAATTGATTTTTAAACTAAAATATAATTCATACCATAAAATCCATCCTTTTCAAGTATACTATGTTTTCAGTATATTTCCAAGGTTGTGCAACCATTACCATACTCTAATTCCAAAACATTATCACCACCGCAAAAAGAAATCATGTACCTATTAGCAGTCATACTTTATTTCTTCCTATCCCTGGCCCGGCAACCATTAAACTTCATAGCCATTTCTTGGCTTTATGCAAAACAAGAATAAATGCAGCTATTTACCTTTATTGGGTCCTATTATAGTTGGTCTTTCTGAATGTTTAGAATGGGACATCTCTGTGTCTGATGTTTTTTGTGTAATTATTTGATTTTCAAACCTCTTGGGTCCTAAGTAAAAAACTGTAAATTTCTGCTGAATATCAAGACCAACTGCAAAATGGAAAAAAAGTATACAAGTGCTTATTAAAATCATAGAAATCCATACATGAAATCATTTATTTGTTTTTTATATATTCTATTTTTATACCTTTTTGAACTAAAAAAGCAATTATAAATAAGTCCAGGAAATAAAAATGCAAAGAAAAAAGTTTAAAAATGAAAATTTAGGAGTTCCCTGGTGCTGTAGTGGCTTAAAGCTTCAGTGCTGGTGCTGTCAACGCTGCAGCCTGGGTTTGATTCCCAGCCAGGGAACTACCCACATACAAAAAAAAAAAAAAAAAAAAAAGAAAAGAAAAGAAAATTTATACATTATCATAGAAATCAATGTTTTCACAATCATTTATTTTTAACTATCTTGGAAAATAAAATACCTATAAATTAACAGATAAATTTTAATTTTGTTAACCTAATCCATGCTGTCTAAATACATATCTAAATATACATTTTCTTTAAGAGATTAATACTATTTAGATAAATTACTTTTACACAGTATCATTTACTTATAGTGTTCTGTTTCAGCATAGAGAAAATAATTTTTAAAGGATACATACTTACATTCATGTCTCTATTACTTCAATGAACTTACCATATTCAGAACTAATTAGATTTATGCTAAGATCTTCAGATTTAAGAGCCCTCTTGACATCAATCTTTTTAGCCCAATTTCCAACTTTTAGCAAAACAGAATCCCTGAAAAAGAGTATATTACCATTTAATTAATGATTTGAACACTAAATAAAATAATGTATTAATCTTCAAGAGCTAAATGATTAGGTCCTATCTGGTAGTAAACTGAAGTCAGTACTAAAAACTACTTTCCTCAGGTTCTTAAAAGAGAAAAATGGAGTGTCAATGTAACTACTACAACCATAATTTTCTTAAATACACGTTGACCCAACAGGCTGATTCCAAGTTGCACTGACTCATTGCTGGCCCACCTGAATATATATGAGTTGCTATCAGTAACCCATGAGTTTGCCCCTAAATCACTACCACTTTTAAATGGTTATACCTAAGTTATATGACTTTGTGAGAACATCAATAGTACCTATTAAATTGATACAAAATAATTTTTATCTAATAACATCAACAACCAATTTTGTGACTGAACTTATTTTATTCTCATATAGTCAAGGCTATCATTAGATTTAGTTGTTAGAGAAAATAAAGATTTGTACAATAATATATTTTCCATAAGTATGCCATGGCTAGTTGCAGGAGAGTAGTTACCAGTGAAAGGTGTATCCTATCAATCCCTGCAGTCCCTTTAGGAACCTTGCATGGCACATTTTAGGAAGCTATCTTCCGGTACACTGGCAAAAATTAGGAGATTTCAATTTCAGAGTCACTGTTATTCCTGAATTTACATGTACAGTAATATGGTTCTGAAGTCAGAATGCTTGGGTTCAAATCTAGACTTTAAACTAGCTGTATGACCTTGAACAAACTGATTAAACTCTCTTGGTCTAAATTTCTTCCTTTATAAAATGTAAATAATAACAGCACCTGTAACCTGCAAAGATTAAACAATTAAATATCTGGAACCTACTAAGTGCTCAAAAAATATTAGCTATAACTGACATCTGTATAGGTTGCTTATGACATCCTGGGAAAAAAAATAATTGTATTAGCAAAAAGGCTGAAGTAAAAATTATAGAATGGCATGTGAGAGAACTAGGTATAAGGGAAGTGCCACCTTTATATATTAATATGTAATCTCGTTGGCTGGATGCAACAATGGAGTTGTAGTAGTTTGTTAGATTTAAATTTGGAAAAAGAAGATATATTTGGAAGTGAATCAGAGGAAGATTATAATCAAAGAGTAGTAAGGTCATGAATGACTGGAAAAAAGCAACAAAATAAGAAAATTCAACAACAGTGCACTACAGATACTCCTAAAGGCCATCTACTCGTTTGAAACCACGATGACATTTTTACTTTACTCATTAGAGTACTGAATATAACAATCTAAAACAACAGAGCCAATGTTAATATCTTCTTTAACAGACAAATAGAGAAACTATCCTATTATAGTGTAAGGAAAATGTAATTTAATTAATCCCCTTTGTATCACATTTTTTCTCAGTGGAATATTTCTTTTTATAGTATGTTTAGAAATGAAATTAAATAAAAATTTTACACTTACATAAGTTTGTGCTTAAAAACCAGTTGATTATCTGCATCACCTATGATTAAGGTAACATAGTGAGAATCTGGTGCTGTTCTTTTAGTTTGTAGCTGCTGAAAGTTTTGTAATATAACAGTCACTAATATTTCCGCCATGGTATCACTATATCTTGCAATCTTAAAAAAAAGATAGGCATAAAAAGTGTTAAAAATAATCTTTCTACTCATACTCAGCTCCCAGTCAGCTATAGATAGTGTTATTTCTGAAACAAAAACCAAAATATCTAAAAAACAGAGAATATTTACCTGTTCCACCTCAAGTTCATATTTTGGAAGATACATCACTGTTTCTTTTATCTGAGTTCCAAAAGGGGGATGTCTATTTAAAATCTAAAAACATTTATATAATTATATTCTTACCACAAGAGTAAAATTCTTTTAGTATATTATTTAGAGTCAATAGTTTTAATAATGTTTACTACTTAAAACCTTAAGTTAAAATACTAATGACTATGAAAAGGAAAGTAATTTTTTAATAGAAACAAAGACAGAAAAGTTAAGCTTTAGTATTTAGATAGAATACAGGTAACATTAGGAATAAGTGAATATTAAATACCAGTTCAAGTTCCCTTGCATCTGTTTCTTCTATTTTTTTAAAGGAAGTTAAACCTGCATTTACCATTGCATTTGATAATGTTATACCTGTAGAAAATTAATCAAATGGCAGTTTTTAAACAATCCATTTTAAACTAAATCTACATTTAAATATTTACATTAGTAAAAGAATTGTTAGAGATATAGACTAGTAACACATTTTTAAGTTTTTTTAAAGTTTTCATTTGGATTAATTGGGCTATAACTTTAAATTGTTCATACTTTCTTTTTTCAAACTAAAATAAAACATGTATTTGCTTTATAAAATAAAGAGGAACTCTGGTCTCCATGAAGACTCAACCCTTAGTTTTATCATATGTCATCCATAGAGCAAGTACCAAGAGATATTCCTGTTTGCAAAACGGCAACATGATTCAGGAATGGGAATAATACTTCATGAAGCTATGACATTCTGACTATTTCTGTCTTAAGAGTTCTCTGTTTCTGTACTTAAACCAGAGAATTTTACTCTTCTGCCTAAAGTTTCTAATATCTTTCTACTGCATTTAGAATAAAACGATAATTTCCTACTGTAGCCAAACTCCCTTATCTATATGACTTGACCACAGCCACCTCTCCCATCTAAATTTCTATCATCTCCTCTTGCTGAATACACTCTAGCTAACCTGCTTTAATTTTGTTCTTTAAATACCTGGGTGCCAAAAAAATGCATACACATTTTAAGAGACGTTATCCATGTATTATTTTTTGAAGTTGAATTGAATGATGGTAGCAATGTATAATATGTTTGCTCAAAAGACGGTATTAATTAAATGAATGCTAGCAGGCAGGACAGTCAAAAGAAAATGGTGGAAGCATGGTTGTCATTTAAGGAGTGCAAGACCATTTTGAAGTGGTATTTAAAATTCGAGAACGTTGTTTGAGTTTCCCCATGTTCTCCTGACTTAACACTCCTTGACTTCTACCTATGGGAGACATTAAAGGATGTGGTGTACCACAGAAAACCAGCTACACTGGCAGTAATTCAGGAAGAAATTGAGATGGCATGCACAGCGATACAAGTGGATACTTTGGTCAATGTTGCTCAAGCAGTAGTTTGCCATAATCAGAAGTGTCTAGATGGTGATGGTAACCACTGAGCACCTCTTGTAATTGCAGAAGTGAAAAGTGACTTGTATTGAGTATAATCATTTTAATACAATTTTTTCCTTTCTTAAAATGTGTATATATTTTTTGGCACATCAAGTTCACTTCCATGTTTGGACATTTTCTTCTCCTTTATGCTTTAAGAAATTGAAATTGAAAATACTTACTCTCATAGAAATAAATTTAACCAAATCCCAAAAGAAAAGATATTGCCAGAAGTATAAAATTCCAAAATATCACCACTCTAAGGCACATATATTACTGGTGACTCCTATTTTCTTACTCCTATCTTTATTCTTTCTTGGGAATTTCTCTTATTTTTTTTTCTAAAAAATAATTTTTTATTTTTCTATTACAGCTGACATACAATATTATATCAGTTTCAGGTATACAACACAGTAGACATTTCTATAACTTACAAAATAATCATCCCTAAGTCTAGTACCTATCTGATACCATACATAGTTATTATAATATTATTGACTATATTCCCTATACTGTACTTTACATTCCCATCACTGTTTTTATAACTAGCAATCTGCATATCTTAATCCCTTACCCTTTTTCATCCATCCCCCTGACCCTCCTTCCATCTGGCAACTATCAAACTGTTCTCTGTATCTCTGAGTTTGTTCTGTTGGTTCATTTATTTTGTTTATAGATTCTACATATAAGTGAAACCATATGGTATTTCCCTTTCTCTGTCTGACTTATTTCACTTACATAATAACCTCCAGGTCCATCTATACAGTGCCTCATTTAGGCCTAAAACATGGTTTTCCTTAAAGGTCTATAATTATTTTAGAATAACTTTCCTAACAGTGAAATACAAAATAAATTGCAGACATTGACAAACTGCCAGCCTATATTCAGTACCTACCAATTTTTTCCAGCTGTTTGGATACATGCAGAGAGTTTTCCCAAAGTTTACACCTAAAACATTTAGCTAAAATCAGACTGTTCAATAGTACAGCAAACTTCTTGTCTTGAAGAGCCAAGAACTCTGACAACCCTAAAAAAGAAGTTTCCAATATTAAATCTAGTATACTAGTTTACTAAAAATAATATTGAAAATCCATTAATACTGTAACATACATCTTGTAATTCGTGAGCCACTTCTGAAAATCTTTGCAGTATCTTGTGTCAAAGCAAAGTCTTGTATGGGTATGCAACCTAGCTGAGCCTGAATAAGACTGGGGGAAAGAAGAAATTTCATTATTTCCTTTTAAAATTTATCTCATAGTATTTGACATCACTGACTGAAGTGTCTCTTCTTAAAATTCCTCTCTACCTTGATTTCTGTGATACTACATGATTTTATATCTTACATCATTATTGTTGCAAGTCTTTGCTGACTTCTTCCCAATCTCCAAAAGTTCAGTTCTCATTTCACTATTCTTTATTTACCTCGAACTCTCCCTCAAAAATCTCATTTCTTCCAAGACTTTGATTATATCTTTATATTGATTAATTTTAAATGCTTACAGGGTACTCTCAGTTGGACTGTATCTTTAATCTCACACATGTAAAATTTTTGTCATATTCTTTTCCAATACCTGTGGGCTTTACTATATATAAGCATTATAGAAAAATAACACGATATGTATAATAAATAAATATTTATTAAGAGTCTACGAGTTAACAAGCATAATGTTAGGTGCCAAGGATTCTATTCAACATATGAAGGTTGGTAGCATATTAGCTGATTATTAGAAAGCAGCAGTTGCTTGATTACAAAATTTGAGGTGTGGGTGATAAAAGGGGAGAAAAGGAACTACCCACTATCTACTGTGCCTACTACATTTCAGGTTCTTTGCTATCTGTTTTGTCTGTTTACTTATCAAGCCAGACACTGATATACAAATCACTCTATGGACTAACTTAAATTATTAGACTCCCTTGTATTACTCTCTTAGCGATCTCTTGGTAAGACCAAAAACATTCAATGTATAGAGAACAGAAATAATAGTTATACTTCATGGTTTAGTTTTACCAGCTGGTATGTGAAAACAAAAAGAAGCAACCAAGTCACTTCTTAGAATGGGTACATATAGCTAAAATTACAGACTACTTACACTTCTTTTGGCTTTTGCAAATTATTTCATATCATATGTTAAGAAATGGTTTTAAATTTACATGGTTTATTAATCAAGAATAACTGATGGAAAAGTGTGGATGGGGTGCTTTCAAGTGCTAGATAAATAAAACTCCTTGTGAAGTGAGTCTGGAATGCACAAATGCAGAGCATATACAAAATTGCTAGAGTAAAGAATAAGGTGTTTGAAGTATTTATATTTAATGGCAATGTCTATTAATAAATAAGACACCTTTTCAACATAATTCTCTGTCCAAAACCTTTAACAAAATAGGAATGGGAGGGAGAACAGGGTACAAGACCCTGGCAGGGCTGTCTGTCCCTCTTTACCAGATAAGGCTTGCCTGAGCCTGTCCTTAGCAGAAAGAGAAGTCTCACAATCTCAGCTGAGGTGGCATTTCTGTCACCTCAACTACTGGGGGGCATGGTAATTAAGTAATGACTAAATCAGGGTTATTGTAAGGATTAAGTGAAACAAAGTACTGACTCAGTTTAGATTAGGTTCAACCATGACCAGACTACAGTTGCTTAAATACAAATAGTTTACTCTCTTAAGTAAAAGAAATCCAGAGTACAGCATCCAGGGCTTGGTATGGTAGTCTTACAACTAACCAGAGACCTAAGATCCTTCTATAGTTTTACTCTGCTATGTATGGCTTTCATTCTTAGGCTATCTCAAGGTCTAAGATGGCTGTTGGAGCTCCAGCTATTACACATTCACTCCATGCAGCATGCTGGAGGAAAGGGAGGGGTTAGGGATGAGAAACGATGCCCTGTATACTACCTGAGTCAATTTCCTTTAAGCAGCCATCTAGGAAGACTAACACAACATTTCTGCTAACATCTCATTAACTGGCCACATCTAGCTACAAAGTTGAATGTCAAATGTAATCTTTTTCCTGTGTAGGTAAGAACAAATACTGGCTCAGCTACTAGTTTCTGCCATAGGTATGCCAATCAACCAATGCAGCATCTGGAACACAGCAAATATTCAAGAAATGGTTATTATGGATTATTATTATCATTGTTTGAGCCATTTAAGAGCTGCTCTCAGCTTCCACAGTTATCAAACTAATAAAAATGATATCAGATTTCCCAAAAGTCTTCTGTATCTTGGCTAACTCAGTAAAGGAAGGTTTGTTCAGACAAGGTCGGTATATAGAAAGAGTAGAAATCCTTCAAATGAACAGAAGTTAAGGGTGTTCTATGAAGCTATACAACTCCCTCTTGAGAAAAGAAAAAAATTATTCTGAAGACACTTTTTCTGCCTAAACATAAAATAAGAATGCCCAGAGAATCAACTGGGAGAAAAGATGCAGCTGGCTCATGAAACTTTCTATATACTTACTCCTCTTTAAATTCCATGAAATGATGGACATATATGTACGTGTGTTTATATGTGTAAGTCTCCATCTAAAAAACTGTAGGAAAGCAAAGAAGCATGTCACTGGTGAATTAGAAAACTGAATGTCAGAAATCAGATCTATGAAAGAAGATCAGACTTATGAGAATAACAAAACTGGAGGTGATTATTCATAATACATGCAGAAGAATCAATAGATCAAGAAGGAGAGAGGTTCTTGAGGTTATTTGTCAGTATAATTCACCGCAATGTTGTATTCTGAGCAGGTGGGTTAGTCCACCCCTGCCACTCTCTCTCATTTATGGAAAACATGCAGTTATGATGTCTGTTGAGAGGGTAAGGCAGGGAGTGTAGGCACTGAAGCCAGAGGCAGGGGACTGCTCCAGATAGGTACCAAACCATCGAGAGAGGAAGGAAGGTAGAAAGACCTTCCTCTTCGATTATAAGATATTTTCACACTTTCAGCAAATCTAACTACTTCTTTACAATCATTAGAGACAGTAACAAAACAGGCAGGCAAAAAGATATTCACAAATAAAAAAGCAAACAAGGAAGAACTGCCTAATATTTGAGAAAAAAATACTACCATAAAAAAGATACAACAATTGTTAAAATAGCTAACAATTGAACAAACAGTTAATAGTATACAAAAAAAGAATGTCAAAATAAGTATAATGATTTATATGATTGGTATTTTCAGAGAGATCAGACATACATACATTTAAATCAAGCAGAGATTCAGTAAAACAAAAACTGTATCACGGAAAAAACTCAGTAGATGAAGAGCAAATTTGTAAGATGGATGACTAAGCTAAGGCATTCTCCTAAGAACTAATAAAAAAGAAATTTAAAAATATATTGAGAAAGTATAAAATGTGGAGGAGAGAGTCAGAAGTTCCAACATTCATCCAGTAGGAGTACCAGAAGGAATGAACAGAGAAGAAATCATTAAATTACAAAAGAAAATTTCCCACAGCTGATGAAAGACACATCTCTGTATTAGAGGGTCCCCAGACCACTGTGCAAATAGTAAGAATAAGGACACACATCCAGAACTTCACAGTAAAATTTCCTAACACAGATAAAGAAAAATTATTTTAATATTCCAAGGAAACAAAGGTTATTAATAAAGAACTGAAAACAGACTGAATCACCAAGGATACAAGGAGAGTATCAAATGTTAACGAAAGAAGAGGTTCGCGTTATAATAAAGAATAAAAGACGTTTATTTGAGCAAAAGGATTGCAACCTAAGAAATGCAGATGCAGGTAGCAACCCAAACTGCACTCTGGAGAGAACAAAGGCAGGGTTTATAAAGGCAAAAACCACACAATTGAATCACTTCATACAAATGAAGGATTGCCAGCTTTTACAGGGTAATACACAAATGAAGGAAACAAAAACTACAAGGAGGAAAGTAGAGTCCGAACATGTCCTTGCAGCAGGTGTTCCAGGATTGTTTATGGCATAAGGAGGTTCATGGTTCCCCTTAAGCTGAGTTCAGCAACAGGGTTAGTGACTTAATAGCAGCTCTAAGAAACAAGGGAAAGATGTGCACAGGCCCACCCACTTCCTTAAGTCTCCTGACTTTTTTAAGTGACTCTATTAGCAATGTTTATTTCATTTCATTTTTCTCTATTACCACAAAGAAAGTTTTGAAGAATGATTTAGCCAAACTCATTCAAACAAAAGGGGCAAAATATATTTAAGGCTTACAAAGACTGAGAAAATTCCTTGAGAATGCATCCAGAAGAAAAACTATGTATCTAAAAGGAAAAGAAAGACAGATTTAAAAAGCAGAAAGTTAGCCGAGAAATCAGTGAAAAGTTTTAGGTAAGTCTATAATTTTTAATGCGTAGTAAAATATTTTAGAATTAACAGTCTGGAATGACTTAAAATCACAGATGATCTGAACATGGGAGACAGCAAGAGGCAGGAGAGAAGTGAAAATGTGAAAGTCTTGGCCTCATATGGGTAAGTTTTAAAATGTTCATTTGCTATTCAAGTATACCTTGTTTCACTGCTCTTTGCAGATGTTGCCTTTTTTTTTTTTTTAAACAAATTGAAGGTAAGATCCTCCACCAGCAAAAAGATTATAACGAGCTGAAGGCTCATATGGTGGTTAGCATTTTTAGCAATAAAGTATTTTTTAATTAAGGTATGTACATTTTTGGACATAATGCTATTGCAAAATTAATAGACTATGGTGTAGTATAATAGTATAAACATAACTTTTATATGCACTGGAAAATATTGGTATGACTCACCTTATTGCAATATTTGCTTTACTGCAGTGGTTTAGAACTTAACCTGCAATATCTCTGAGGTATGCCCATAATCATTGGTAGAAAAATATAAATCGACATATGCAATGTAAAATTTTAAAGAGCTAACTAGAAGAACAAGCAAAGAAAACTTGGTACATCCAAAAAAGAAGCAAAAAAGGCAAAAGAAAAATAACTGAGGAATACAGAAGCAATAATTATGTTAACTAGAAAACATACAATAAGAGTAAGTCCAAACATATCAATAATTATAATAAATGTGAATGACTTGAATTTCTCAGTTAAAAGAATTCTGAGATTAGATAAAGAAACAGTGACAAAATCTAGTTATATGTTACCTATACAAGTTATATTTACAATAAACAATATGAAAATGTTAAGAATAAAAATAAAAAGATATACTATGTAAAACAAGTATAGTAATATTATTAATATTAGACAAAAAAGAAATTAAAAGCAAAAAGCATTTAATAGGACAGTTAGCTGAATATCTAACCAGCTGCCTTCCATCTGCAGCAATGAAGACAAGACAGGACAAGAAAGGTAACATGGACATATTGACCAATAGACCAATAGTACCTAACAAATATCTAAACATACAGTTTAAGTACAATTCCTTTTATGTACAATCCTACAAAGACAATTTCCTTATGATTTCTTCCCTTTTTTATTGCATAACACCTTCTAAACTTTTATATTCACTTGCACAGGTTACAGGTAGATTCATGATATAATCTTGCTATATTTTCCATATATTTTCCTTTTCTAATATAATAAAGTACTCTTGATCAAAAGATAAAAAACCTAAAATGAATAGAAGTATTAAACATGGTCAATATATAAAAGTAAATGTCTTGAAAAAGATAAAAATATAGAAACCACTTGTAGATCTGATTAAGAAAAAGAAGAGGTGACACAAGCAACGTTATAAATAGAAAGGAGACATTATATATTCAGAGGAAAATTTTTAACATATTAGAGAACAAAACTTTATGCCATAAAAACAAGTTGGATGAAATGAAAATCTCAGAAACATATAAATTAATAAAAATTGATTCAATACAAGTTAGAAAACCTATAAAGAACAAAGAACATAAAAGAAATTGTAGCAAAACCCAACTTTCCGATACAGTGACAGTGGTGAAATAAAATGGGTTGCTGGCTCTCCACCCTGAACCAAACCTGTTTTTAACAAGTGAGAATGGAGGTTAATGGATCCAGAACCTAATCCAAAAAAACGTGTGAGAAATCCCTTGATGGTGAAACACTGGAAACTTGACCACTAACAACAGTAATAAGACAAGAATGTTTGTTCCCTCTCTGAAACCAGAGAAGAAAGAGTGGACTAAAGGTTCCATTTCACATCTACAGCCTGACTCATTTTTAGGTAAATATGTTCTTTTTTGTATTAAGAAAAACAAATTTAAAATAAGCTTAAGATTAAAAGAATCCTTCATAAATATTAATTATGAACAAGCAGTATTTTAAGACATTTCACAATTAATTATCTTTACCAATTTACTTTCATTTCTCTTGTTTTGATTCTTCCTCCCACTGGAAATCTGTAAACAAAAGTAAAAAGTTTTATTATTGTTACTTATTTTAACTAAATAAAACCTTTAAAATTTATTTTAAATACAGTTAATTTCTGTACCTGATTGTTATCCGATTTGGATCTTTGTTCAAAGTATTTAGAGTTTTCTTTTCATTTATCCTTAATTGTACATCTAGAAATTCCTTGCAGCTGGCTATCATTGTGACCTATAAAGTTTCATCATTTGTCCATTTAAGTCCATTATTTACTTCTTTTCTCTTGGAACATCACAGTTTTATCATTTAGCATCATAGTTTTAAAAATTTGCTTTATACATTTTGCTTCTTTAAGGAGTCATTCATTTACTAACAAATATTTACAAACACCTATTATAAGCCAGACATTGTGCTAGACACTGGGACTAAGACTGTAAAGATTAACAAGGTAAAATTTAAAATATTCAGCCTCATACCTACCACAAAGAAAGCCTTCAGTAAATATAGCTTTAAATTCTACTACTATTACATTATTATTCACCAGTCTGTACCTTGCAAATGATTAGCTCTATTGAGGCTAACCTTGTAACAGAAAGTGCTTTAGATATTAAGCAATTTGTTGTATTCTAAGAGCCTAGCACTGCCAGATGACTCTGTGCTTTGGTTCTCACATCTATAAAATGAAACTAGTATCTGTTCTAATCCTCTCACACTCTTACTGAACTCAAAATCAGACGAATTAATGTTAACATTGGGATTTTCTACTCTTGATTTTTTTCTTAGTTAATAATATTTATATGTAAATAAAGCCTACTTTTCATCAATTTTTGTGCAATTTTTAGTGTAATAATTTTATCAAAATAATCAACTTAGATAATTAAAATAAAAAAATAAATATAAATATATTGTTTCATATTCATGTCCCCAGTAAAGGGAGAAAGCACCAATACAGGTACCAGCATTATTAGTGGTTCTATTCACTGCTGTAGCAGCAAAATTGCTCCCACTGTTGCTATCTTAGTATAACCTGTTTTTACTCTCATTTTCTTCACAATCAGTTCTTTTGTCTGTTCTCTTACCAGTACTATTCTATTTCTACTGTTACTGTTATTCTGTTGCAAAAGGTATTGGGAAGAGTTGCAAGTATGTGACACATGTCCCTTACTCATGGGAGACCTTCCTAATACATTATGCCACATCATCTTGGAATCTTTCTCAACCTATTGCACTTAGTAGCCATTATCATGGTAATTGGCATTATAATGTGAGTTAAAAGGTAGCTGTCATCCCTATTTTGTGTATATATATAAATTTTCTTAGCCCTGATTAGAAAATATATTATAATGATTAATATTCCATATCTCATGATCAAATGTACTTAAGGAAAGATAAGCTTTATTAGAAATGCTTTCTTTTCTACTCATTCATTCCTAAATTACATGAGATATACAAATTAGTTGTTTTTGTGATATTATTTTATACTGTATAATTATATATTTATTTTCTAGTGAAAATTTTAATTTACCAGATCTGATAAAGTTTCTTTTCCATGGATTGTACAAAATTTCTTTACTGTCTCAAATGTAATATAATACCAAGCCATCAATCTTCCTGTCTCTGTGAAAAAAGACAGAAAAATAAACATTCTCCTCATCAGCTGAAACAACTTGCTTTTTCAGGGGTTTAACAAACATTTTAACATCTATTCTGCGCCTGCAATGACAGGTACAAAAGACACACCAAAAACTCTAGAAGCCAGAGTCTCTGAACTTACAGATTGGCTAGAGAGATAACCACATGCAAAATAGCTAGATTAGAGAACAAGATCTAGTTAATGATAGTTTTTACATGTATAATACAAACTTAAATACAGAGGAAATTAAAATTAAGAGAATGGTCAGTGTGGGATGGTCTAGTAGAGAGAATGGATCTACAGCAGGATTTAAAAGTAACTAATATGCCTTGGACAAAAGGAAATAAGGCCATTATGACCTCAGGAAAAAAAATAAAAACTTGCTTATCAAAAGTTTAAAAGACTATCATTTAATACTGTAATGAGACACATAGTTTGATAGAGATTATAAGTTTAGGTCAAACTGATCTGCTTTGTATTCTTGCTCTACCACTTACTAGGTAGGTGATCATGTGTAGGTTATTTTACCAGTTTCTTTTAATGCTCTTTTTTTTTTTTTTTCTTTTTGGTATGTGGGCAGCTCCCTGGCCGGGAATCGAACCCAGGCCGCAGCACTGACAGCGCCAGCGCCGAAGCCTTAAGCCACTACACCACCAGGGAACTCCCCAGTTTCTTAATGTAACATAGGAATAACAGAAGTTCACATCTCATGTTTATTGTAAAGAAAATTAAATGTAATTAACACATGTAGAGTACTTAGCACAGTGTCTAAAATTAAATAAATGTTGCCTACTTTTATTATCAAAACATTAAGAATGACAGACTAGAAGCCCTGAAAAGAACCTTGAAATGCTGTCAAAGAAGATTAATTTGGGATTTCATTTGTAAAATAATAGAGGACCACTTAAAATTCTTCAGCAATATTTTAATTAAATTGGAGTTTGAAAATAAATTGTTTTAGAAATAGAACATCAAATTGGTTAGGGGTAGTGGGATGGGTACAGTAGGGATAAGTAATTGATGAAGTGGAATTCATTTAAAAGGTACTTGTTTCAATTATAAGTTGTCCAAAACATTACAAAGCATTTCAAACATTGTGAACATACACAGAAAACAGCTGGAAAGAGGAAACTGGCTCTCAAGGAGAGGGCTGACATTTATGAATGTACTACAGATTTTGCTAAAGAAGGGAAGAATCTGATATTCCATCAGACTTAGATATTCCATGGTACAGCAGAGAGAACTAATAATTAAGAAAAGAAAAATAGCCAGGCCAGCTTAAAAGCCACTTTCTAAATTAGGAGCCTGGTGCATATGTTCAGCCAAACTATGGGTAATGCAGCGGTTCGTAAAAGGGAGCTTCTGAGAGCAGTCTATGAGATATTAAGCATATAGTTACCAAGGGAACTAATACATTAAACTTCACAGTATATCTAAAGATGCTCCTCTTATCTTAGTGTTTATGAATTAAATAGGCCACCTTCCACTAAAAAAAGTGAAAGGTTTTCATAAAGACTTTGTATTTGCTAGCCTTTCAGTAAAAATGAAAGTGTCCTAGGTAGCGTATTAAAATAACCTAGGAATGAGCCATGAAGAAAGTGAGTCAAGGTAGAAGCAATGGAAAGAATTAAAAAAGATAGGCAAGTGAAGAGAAGAAATAATGAGGCAACTTACTGTCAATATAGCTGTTAAATGATGAATATTCTCATACTAGCAAATTCAGGGTATTTCAAAGTAAGTGACAGAGTTAGAGGATGGTGGTAGAGGTATATAAGCCATAAGAATGCACTTCTCCTATCTCTACTGCAAAGAGTGTCTGACAATGACCCCAGCTGCTATGCTCTGAACCCATCACCATGTTCACACCAAGATCATACTTCTCATGAGATGCCCTATCCAATGACTGAGCATGGCAGGAATATTAAGGTGGGCCTATAAGTGAAGGGACTCCTTGGAATGGGCAACCTTGACTTGAAGATTCACCATAAGCTTTGCAAAATGGTCTTAGGGCTACAGATTCTCTTTCCATCTTTGCCTCCTTACTTCCCTTCTCTTTCCTTTACTAAGGCAAGATCTGTAACCCAGTTTAATAACTTTTCCAGATTCTTGCAGTTACTACCCATTTTCAGGAGGTTAGTCCTTCGTAAATTTGTGCAAACTAAGACTTGATCGTTTAAGCCCTTCTCCTATACACATTACCAGGCAAAATAACTAAAAATCCCAACAAGAACATAAACGTGTGAATGAAAATACCTAAATACTTGAGTATTATGACCACAAATTTAAAAAGCAAAAACTATATGAAACAATTAAAATACATGGACTAAGACTAGAAGTGCAAGAGTGGCTATTCTCATGTGACCACAGAGTCTTCCATAAAGGAGATCACAGAAAAGAACCAGGACTGTCTCCTGGACATCATCTCCCACACATTGAGCAGTTGCACCACACTTATCTACCCCATCATCTTCTTCATCTATGATAAGAGCTCTCAACACATCAAGGATTAGAGAGACCCCATCTACCTAAAGACAAGGTGACTCAGAGACATTTCCAAGAACAGTTCAAGATGGCACAGAGACTGAACAGGAATACAGTAAGTACTTCACAGGGGTCGTCAGGGAGGAGCTCTGTGGATAATTTGCACTCAAATCTTGGCAATGGTCAATCAAGAACAAAATTAAGTCCCTGTGGATTCCAGCCTGCCCAATGTAGAATGTTGTGCTGTGAAATGACTGCAGCTTGTCTGGCAGTTTAAATACCTGGCCCAGTTCTTTAGTGACTAGAAGCACAAGTTTGTCTGATATAATTATGAAGAGAAAGGACCCACGAACGAGGACTCCAGAAGCACCTCCTTTGAGAAAGAGGGCCACAGGCAAATAGGATCTGGGTCCAGCCCAGCAAACTGTCTTCCTCTTACATGTGTGCTTTAAGACAAATAAAACAAAAAATACAAAAGAGGGGCTCAACACCAACCTTTCTTTAGCCAGCTGATCAGAGATGCAGCAAAGAGAACCTTTCAGCAAAACAACTCAGGAACCTCATTGGGGTTGCTTTGCTTTAGAACAACGGTTCTCAACCTGTGAGTCGCGACCCCTTTGGGGGTCGAACGACCCTTTCACAGGGGTCACCTAAGACCATCGGAAAACACATATCAGATATTTACATTATGATTCATAACAGTAGCAAAATTAGTTATGAAGTAGCAATGAAAATTATTTTATGGGGGTCACCACAACATGAGGAACTGTATTAAAGGGTCACAGCATTAGGAAGGTTGAGAACCACTACTTTAGAACAAGGGTGTTCAATCTTTTGGCTTCCCTGGGCAACACTGGAAGAATTGTCTTGGGCCACACATAAAATATACACTAACACTAACAATAGCTGACAAGCTAAAAAAAAAAAAAAATCACCAAAAGTTCTCATAACATTTTAAGAAAGTTTACGAATTTGTGTTGGGTCGCATTGAAAGCCCTCCTGGACCGCATGCAGTCTACAGGTGGCGGGTTGAACAAGCTTGCTTTAGGTTCTTGTTGGTGGAATCAGAGCTCTGACAAACTTCCTGCTCCTTGATGGCACCTCTCCTGAAAGGACATTTTGACTGCAGATGCTCTGACATCTATGGTGGCAGAACCAGTGCCTCTGTGGGTCGACTTGCCAGTGGCAGTGTTTTCCCTTCCGGTACCAGCAAAGGCAACTTTGGCAGCCTTACAAACTCATCTCTCAGACTTTCCCTCCTGCTTCCATATCCTCTCATTTCTTCTCCATTTGTGTTTATAATTTCAGCATTCTTCTTGGTCCACTGGAGTCTCAAGAGTTCATGATGATACAATTAGTTCTGGGCAGGGTGTTAAGCGAGGGCTGATGCATGCCACTGGGTCCTCTTCAGGTTCTGTAAACAGTGATGGCCTTTATCCATGAAACATTTGCAGGACAGTCCTTCAACTCTGTAGAGTGGGGCCAGAAACATCAACTTTTTTGGATATGAAAACATTCATGTTTCAAACTTTGTGAGTTTTTGGAATGCATAATGATTAGTGTTGGTACTGTCAAAAATCTAAAAAGATTGTGATCTTTCAGTCTTGGGTACAGCACTCACAGCATGAAGAGTACTTCATGAGGATGTCTTCATTCAGGATTTTTTTTGTACTTCTGACAACTGCATGTCTCTGGCTGAAGATTTGATGTGGTTCCTCTCTAAACTATGCATCCTGTTAATAACAGGTACAGTACCAGGCTCCATGTAAGTGTCACTGGGGCAGGACCTATATTTTAATACTGTTCCTAACATGTCATTTTACTAGCAAGAAAGCTTTTATTTCATTTTATTCTTTGTAATAGGTTAGCCATACTGACAAAGGGATGTATTTTCTTGCACAGTTGTTCAAAAAGAGACATGTTTCAGTCCTCAATGTTGCCCTTTGTTTTATAGGAAGAGATTTTCTAGCTCAGACAACTAAGACAAACAGGAGACTGCCTCTGCCTCAAGGTCATACTTGCAAGACCTCTGGGCTGTTTCTCTGTATCACAGACAGACTGGGACCGTGATGATACAGCATGCACAGGCACTGTTCTGAAAGACTAGGATTTTCTGTACTAAAACCTTACTTTGTATCAAAAGTTAGACTATAGTACAATTTCTTTAAAAAAATAATAAAAACAAGCTAAGAATTTAAATACAAAAAAGAAATACTGAAAGAAATTAAAGAAAATATTAGCAATGTGAAGGAACACGAAGTCATAAAAAGAATTAATTAGAAATACTATGTAAGGAACTTCCACCTACGTTAATGGCAGGCAGGCTAACTAATTATGAACTAGCACTCCTGCCTAAAGCAACTAAGATAACTAGTTGAAATACAAGAAGTATCTTTTATAAAGCATCCAAGAACTAACAAGATATTTTTTAGAAGATGGCTTAAAACCAAAGAAATAAGCACACACAAAATATTTATAAAAACTGATCACATACTGGGCCATGCAACAAGTCCCAACAAATATCAACAGATTGGAGTCATACAAAAAAATGTTGTTATCTGATCACAAAGCAACTATACCAAACATCAAGAACAACAACAATAATCTAGAAAAGAAAAATAACTAGAAAACCATCATAGGCACAGAAATTAAGAACTATAATTGTAAATAATCCATAGGTCAAAAAAGAAATAATGGAAATTAATGTATCAAACAGATAATGAAAATATTACAAATTAAAGTTAATAAAAAATTCTTAGCCTTAAATAAATATATAATATTCCTATACACTTACATAAATATGTATTTCCTATAAATGTACAGTATACGGATTCCTATAAATTCTGTAAAACTGCACACTAAGTATAATAGGGCTTATAAAAAAATGTTAAAGCAAACAAGTAAAAAATCCATGCAACCTTATAATAAGAACATTAACCTAAATAATAACCCTAATAAAAATACTAGCACAGTAAAAAAGATCTATTAAATTCTCCATAAAGCTACACATACATATATATACATACATACGTGTGTGTGTCTGTGTGTGTGTGTGTGTGTGTGTGTGTGTGTGTGTGTGTATATATATATATATATATATATGGGCTGTCCAGCCATGTAACATGGAAAATGGAGGCATTTATGGCTGGATTTTTTCCTGGACAGCCCTCATACATGTAACACTTTGTATTTTTTTTTTTAAGTAGGTTGATGGTGGAGGGTATAATAAGAGGCTCCTTAGTTATAAACACAAAAATCAAAAATGCCCAGTTTGGGTATCACACAATATGTACTTTCAAAGCAAAATACACGGCCAACCTGGACCCAGAAGAGGATCACGTAAAAAGGCATCATGTGTAGTAGTGTATTCCTTTGAGAATTTACCTATGTTCAGCTAGATATGTTTATTTTATATTCAGCTGTGGTGATGGCTAATTTTATGTATTAACTTAACTGGGCCATGGAGTACCCAGCTATGTGGTCAGATATTATTCTGGGGGTCCTATGAGGATGTTTTTGGATGAGATTAACATCTGAATTAGTAGATGAGTAAAGCAGATTGCCCTTCCTAATATGGGTGTGCCCTCATCCAACCACATGAAAGCCTGAATAAAATGAAAAGGCTGACCCTTTTATAAGAGTGTTTTAATTCCTTTTAACTGTTTCTGCCTGACTACCTTGAGCTGGGCCATAGGTCATTTTCTGCCTTTGGATTAGAACTGAAACATCTCTCCTTGGGTCTAAGGATTGACAGTTTTTAGACGGGAACTACACCACTGGCTCTCCTGGTTCTCCAGCTAGATGATGATTGCAGATCTTAGAACTTCTAAGCCTCCATAATCATCTGGGCCATTTCCTTACAATACAATAAATCTCTGTCTGTATATATAGGACATGAAACATATTTATATTATATATACACATCCTGTTTGTTCTATTTCTCTGGAAAACTCTGACTAATACAGTTGCTATTACATGAGTTGCCAGGGAAAATGGCTGTATCATCAGTGCAAATTTTTCACTGCACAGCTATGAGCCTCACTTTTACCATTTGCATATGAGCTAATTCAGGTTAGTGAAATACATGCTGTAGTAGATCAGATTGTATTAGAAGAGAAGAAAAGCTGAAAATTAAGAGCGAAGTATCCATCTTAAGAAGTTAGGAAAAGAACAGCAAAATAAAACTAAAGAAAGCAGAAGAAAAGTTAGAGTAGAAATTAACAAAACAGAAATAAATATACTACAGAAAGGATCAGCAAAATCAAAATTTGATTATTTGAAAAGACTAAAAAATTAATAAGTCTACAAAGATTGATTAGGAAAAAAATGAGAGGAGGCATAAGTTACAAGTGTCAGATTAAAATATTTTCTAATTTCCCTTGAAATTTACTCTTTGATTCATCAGTCATTTAGTAATGTGTACACACATATACACACACGAAATAAACAAAGTTTTCTCTATGTAAATTAAAAAAATAAAGACATGTTATGGTATTTTTGAATTGCCTAGAAAGTCCTTTCCCAGACAGAGATTAAATAATAAGCTCTACTTCCTTTCACTCAAAAAATATTCACTTAAAATACCTCATTTACCTTCAATTTTAAAAATACCTTCACTAACTCTATTTAGTATTCATTTTGGCATGTTTCCCTAACCATGTTCTATAACATAACTCTTCTTTATAATATTAAAGGATATCCCATTAAAAAGGTTTCTGTGGGCAAATAATAATGTAAAAATCCTACGGTAAGCAATTTAGGCTCTTTTTTATATTGCCTTGCTTCTTCACACCTTTAACATGCTATTGTATTCCATAAGCCTGTAGAGAAGATAGAGAAGGCAATTTCACTTTAAACTATATCACTCTGGAACTGTTTCCCACCTCAGAACACTCAGGTAAATTATGTTTTCAATTATCATAAACTGGTAGTAAAAGTCCAAAGTCTGCAACTTTAAGAAGCAAAAGAGGTCAGCAAAGAGAGATTGATTAAAAAAGCAGAAGGAGAACTAAAAGTTTTAAGAAGAAGAAAATTAATCAGGTAGTACTCACTGGATGATGGGGAAATAAAGAAAAAATGTTATATAGATCATTGATTAGGTATGTTTAAAGGCAGAATGAATGGATTCAAGAAGTTCCATAGGAGCTAAATATATGGTGAAGGAAAGAGAAGTCACATTAGGTGGTGAACTTATTATACAACAAGTTGACAATGCACTGTGGAATTGTATGCCTGAAACCTATATAATTCTTGCTAACAGATGTCACCCCAAAAAGTCTAACAATAAAAATGAATTTTAAAAAAAGTAATATTAACAATAAACATTGGTTATGATTATAATGATTAAAAAAAAAAAGTTCCATAGGGAAGGAATGATAGTGGGAACAAGATTCTTGAGAATGAAAGTATCTAAAAAACAGATGAAGTTACATTAGTGATTCTCATTCCACCCCAGTGAGACACCCTAGAATACACTGAAGATAATTCTAAGTTAGGTTTAGAAGTTAGGTAGAATAAAGGATCACGGGACAAAGAAAAAAATGTTACAAATCTAGGGCTAAGAATCAGGGCAGTAAATTGTTTTAAGAAACTTAAACTTATATTAAATATAAACAAAAACATAATATAAAATCATACATTTCTATAGTAAGGCTGAAAATATGTAAAAAATGAATTAAAAAACAGAAGAATACAAGCCAAATGTTAACAGATAGTCACATTATGATTTTTAAAAAATTTTCTGTACTTCCCAACTTTTATTTAGTAAAGTACTTTCTCTTAAAATAATTTGGAATAATGAGGTCAATACTTTTCCTTGGGAAACTTCTAATAATAAGTTCTGAAAACTATAAAACATCCTTTCTCTCATATTATACTCTAAATAGAATGAAAAAGAGAGAAGAGGGAGAGAGAGAAAGGGGAAGAGGGAGGGAGAGAAAGGGGAAGAGGGAGGGAGAGGGAAAGAGAGAAAGGGGGAGAGAGAGCGAGGGAGGGAGGGAAAGAAACATAAGTAACCATCCAGATAAACAATATTTGAATAAGCATTAAGAACTAGCAAAAGGATATCTACAAGAGTTAAACACAGTTGAAAAAAACCCAAAGATTTGAGCATTTCAATCCTCTGTTAAAAGTCACCAGAATCAGTGAAGACAAATACTATTCCTGTCAAAAAGAAGCTCTATAATTTTATAAATAGGACTCTTGCATAAATTTATCATGTTAATAATGATGATAATAACATGTTGAGAACCAAAATCACAATTATTTTACCATCACAAATTTTTTATTTACTCTTTAAGTAGTTATTAGATTTACTGACAATGATGGAAAAATTACCAGTTGGTTTGAAATTAACATCTTCATCCATCGTTATCAACTCCAGAGATGATAAATCATTCAGATTCTTGAAACATAATTCTGTTCAATTACAGAAAACACATTTTTATTTTAATAAAATAAGAATGAGCATGAAATAGAATTTATTATTAAATATGCTAAAATTGTGTTTCTGTGTAATTGGTCTGGGAAGAATTCTAATCCCTACTCAAGTGGTAAGAAAAAGCTCATTTAAATAAAAGAGCCAACTAATATGATAAAAAGATTTTCTAATAGTAACAATAACAAATAATAAAAATAACACGCAATAAGTGATAAAATAACATTTACAACTTGGAGCTTTTAAAATAATATTTGTATCACCTCATTTAATCCTTAAAGCAATAAGGTAGGTAGTATTAATATTATTTCATGTAGAAGTTGGGAAATTAAAGAATAGAGGGGCTAACAACTTGCTCTAGGTCTAAGTAACTGCTCTGCTTTCTGACCTCCAATGAGGCCATGGTTTTCTTTTCTCTTTCTTAATTTGAATCAAAGATAGATATAGATATCTATCTATCTATATATATATAGATATATATCTATCTTTGTGTGCATATATACACACAAAGTATAAAGAGTCAAATAGTTCTAAAAGAATGTTCCATAACCATCAGTCCCTCTATCGTGAGGCAACTACTAATGACGTTTTTAGCTGATGCTTTTAGTATTTACTTCAGCATTATCTGAATATGCTGCTATTGCTAATTAAAGGAAGCTCTGAATAGAAAGCAATGCAAGTTCACTCTCACTGACTGACAGGGATCAGAGCAATTGTAGTAGCCTGCTGCTTATAGTGCTTTCTCTGTTCCACACTACAAAGCTCAGAAAGTTACAAATAGTTCCGAATAGAGTAGGAATACCATCATGCGTTCAAGCTTAAATAGAGTAGTTGCTCACAAAAACACAGCTATCTGAAAGGAAGGTTCTTTGGGAAATACTTTGGTTTAAGCAACATTGCTTAGGCAGCTTAACAGTTTTAGGTATTTGGTTAAATAAGGCTTTTGAAGTCTTTGCTGATTTTCTTAATTACTAAGAAACGCTACTAAGTTGACAGGTGTTAAACTAATCAGCCAAGGACGAATGCTGAGCACTATTCTAAGCTTTAGGTTTAGAATACCTAAAGCAAGACAAGGTTCCTTCTTTATAGAACTTATATTTTACTGAAGAAAGCAATTAAGACACACAAAAAAATAATAAATAATATAGTTTTAGGTATCGGAAGTTGTTATGAAGGAAAATAAAGCTGAGAAAGAACCTAGAGAATGTAGTTTTTTTTAAGCTTTTAAGTCAGTGGTTCTCAACCTGTGGGTCACGACCCCTTTGGGGGTCGGACGACCCTTTCACAGGGGTTGCCTAAGACCATCAGAAAACACATATCAGATATTTACATTACGATTCATAACAGTAGCAACATTACAGTTATGAAGTAGCAACGAAAATTTTATGGGGGTCACCACAACCTGAGGAACTATATTAAAGGGTTGTGGCATTAGGAAGGTTGAGAACCACTGTTTAAGTGAAGCTTATGTGTATTTCTGATATAAAGCTATATAATTTCTGATATAGAAAAGATACAGTCATTCTAATTTTCCACATACATAAATATATCAGCTTTTCCAAGAACAGGAAAATAGCAATAACAACATGGAAATCATTTTGTTTTCCTCTCTGTAAATTTGGTTTTAAATAAGGTAGTCCAGGGAGGGTCTCTTTGAGGAGCTGATACTTGAACAAACACCTGAATGAAATGAAGGTGGAGGCCAAAATACATGAGAAGTGTTTCAAGAATAAGGAACAGAGAGTGCAAAAACCTGAAGTGGAAACATTATTGGTGTGTTTAAGGAACATTAAGAGAACCAACTGGGAGAGAGTAGGATAAAAGAGGAGAAAGTGACAAGAGATAAAGTCAGAGAAATAGGTAAGGGAATATCAAGTAAAACTTTGTGTGCTCTGGTGATAGTCTGCATTTTATTCAAAGAGTGATGGGGAAGCTACCAGAGGATACTGAGTAAGAAAGTATAATCAAATTTAGGAAACAGTACGTTCTATGCTAAGGACCCTTCTTAGAGATTTAAGACAGACCTCCAAGGATACTAAAACATCATATTTCGTTCAGTTATATAATAAATTTGCTATTCTTTGTAGGCAAAACTTAGCTACTTTCCAATGACTGAAGATATGACAAATATAAACTGTGATACGGCCAATTTAACAGAATATAGCAAGATATCTCTAGGACTGTGTAATTTTTTGTGTATATCTGATCATTATGATTAAGATAAATGCTTTAAAAACTACATTATAAAATGGGTCAATAAATAAAAGATAATACAACTATTTTATAGATCTGTTGCTCAACAGAAATGTTATTAATATATGCTACTGCTTATTACCATGGTTCAACACTATATTTATTCTTTATGCAATATAATTTTACTGCTTCATCCTTATCTTTATATTTTTACTTGCCATACATGTATATTCAAGTAGAGAATAAATTAAAATTGGCTGAATATTTTTAGTGGAGCTAACATATTTTTTTTTACTGGAAGAGAGTTTCAATACAATGAAGAGGTAGTAATTTCTAATCTTGATAAATGATCAACAACCTTTTGATATTTTAAAAGATAGTTAATGAAATACTGAGTAACTAACTGAAAAATAAAGCTGGGGTTTGGATAGAAACATATCATTAGCATAGATTAGGACAAGAAGCCCATAAGCAAGGTAAGCTTATATTTTCAATTATAAAGAGTTGTGTATGTACACACAACATTTTCAGAGACCTGTGTCATTTTAAAAATAAAAATAAACCAAGTTAACATATTATACAAAGGAAGATATTCTGATAAAATAAATAGATTAATTCAGAAAATGTACATGTGCCAAGCTTTACTTTCATGTGAAAAAAGAAATAATTCATTTTTTTCTTTAAATAACAAGGTTACCTTTAAAAAGATAATTTACGAAAGAATATTCTTACACAATAACTGATATTTTCATTAAAATTTATAGAATATCATTTTTTAGAAGGAAATACATCTAACCTTGTAATTTTCCTTCAATTCCATCTTTGTTCAATCCAGATGCAAAACCTGTTTAAGTTATGAAAATTTATAAAAAAAAGAATAGACTTAATTCATCTTTATAGGTTCAGTTTATATTCTACTTAACTAGAAAAGAGTAGTCTAATTAAATCTTACATAGAAAAAAATAGCTTATGAGTTAAAACAAGGCTTAAATATCTGTAGAAAATAACTACTGTTGTGAAATCCTTTCAATATCAATTGACTTATCCTTTGCTTATTTGATTGTATAACGCTAACGCTGATCAGGAATACTGTATGTACTTTTCCTTGGAGATCTGAAAGTTTTGAACCTGTGTCCATCAGATGAATATTACAAGTCAGGTTTTGATTTCATATTCAGCAATCTCAAGTATTTTTATTTTATAACCTGTACCACATGCAAGAACCCTCTAGAAGCAACATAACAAGATGTGTGTTAGCTACAGAAGCAGAATAAAAATTGTAGCAGCAATAGCAGTGCTATCTACTTGGATTTGAACACGAGTTTCAAGTAAAATTCAAGACTTGTTTTTAACTTTATTTTAAATAATTTTAGGCATTTTCATTATTTTTATGAGTCCATTTTTTTCTAAAATGTTATTTTTAATGATACTAATTTCAAACTTTATTGAAAGACTAGAAGTAGGATAAAGATTTCTCACATTTGTCTATTCCTTGCCTCTTAAATGTATTCATGATTGTTATTACTTTTGTTTCTGTTACCTATCAATTTCTATAATCTATTGTGTAACCTTTTAAAATAATTATAGGCCCAACTGGCTTGAAAGAATTACTACTTTTCTAAGTAAAAAGAACAAACCATAATGAGATGGGTTTTTCAAGGCTCTGATGTAAAGTAAAGTTGATCGTATCCATTCCAAAGCAATGTTCACATCTGTAATGGTATGCAATACTATCTCTGCATTTAAATGCTCAATAAGATGTCTATGTAAACTAAAGGAAAAAAAGGACTTCGCATTAGTAATATGCATTTCAATGTCATGGCTCTAACTTTTTTAAAACTTCAGTAACATTCTGAATAATTCAATAATATAATTGAACAACATACTCATTCCTACTTTAATTAAATTCATGAAAGTTAAGTTTAAAAATTATAAGAGAAATCCATTAAGTCAGTTCAACTTTTAAAAAGATTATGTATTTATCTCTATGCCACGGCTCTAGAAGACATTATTGCTTTAAAAAAGGGTGGGGAATGACAACAGATTACAAGTGTTGGCGAGGATGTGGAGAAAAAGAACCTTTGTGCACTGTTGGTGGGATTGTAAATTAGTGCAGTCACTATGGAAAATAGTATGAAGAGTCCTCAAAAAGTTAAGAATAGAACTATGTACACCCATAAATGATACTTCTGGGTATTTATCTGAAGAAAACAAAAACACTAAATCAAAAAGTATATGTACCCCCATGTTCACTGCAGTATTGTTTGTAGCCAAGATATGGAAGTAACCTAGGTGTCCATTGATAGATAAATAGATTAAAAAGATGTGGTATGAACACACACACAGAGGAATATTACATAGCCATAAAGAAGAATGAAATCTTGCCATTTGCAACAACATAGATGGACCTAGGGAGTACTGTTAAGTTAAATAAGTTGGACAGAGAAAGACAAATAATGTATGATTTTACTTATATGTGGAACCAAAAAAATAAAACAAACCGAAAAACAAAATGAAACAGAAACAAATTCAGATATAGAGAATAAATAGATGGTTGCCAGAGGGGTGGGGAGTGTGGGGTTGGGTGGTAAAAGGGAAGGGGATTAAGAAGTACAATCTTCCAGTTATAAAATAAGTCACAGGGATATAATGTACAGGACAGTGAACAGAGTCAGTAATATGGTAATAACTATGTATGGTGACAGATGATTGCTAGACTTATTGTGATAAATACTTTGTAAGATATATAAATGTTGAATCACTATGTTGTACACCTGAAACTAATATAATACTGTATGTTCTATGTCAACTATAATTAAAAATAAATTTAAAAAATAAAATCTAAAAAAAAAGGTCGGGAGTGAATCACATCCTATTTTCTCCAAGAGTATTATAATCAAATACTTTCTTTACTAAAAGGTCTCAGATTGCCTATTTCTCTATCACTAAACAAATTTTAAAGATGTAAAGACAGGTGAAAATCATATTCCTTCCCTTATGACTAATTTGACCTTTTATAACAAGGACACATGATACTGCATGCTAAGAAACTGCTAAATAAAAACATGTTGCATTTTAACTGTTAAAAAATTTCTTAAAAGGACACAAAGTTTCTGGTTAGATTATTGAAAAATTTCAAGCAAATGGTCTTAGAAAAGCCCCTAGCCAAATTTTTTTAATGAATTAAAAGAAAAAATATAGCCTATATTAACAATATCTTTTTGAATTATTTTCTGTATTACCTGCTTTCTACAGTGTCGCTACAAGCTAACATCTGAATATACTTCTCTTTTGTACTTAACCGAGTCATAATAACTGCAGTAGCTGTAGTGTCAAACTGGAAAAAAAAAGCACATACAGATATACACTCAGAGAGAAATTTAGTAAAGAGCACTGGTTGATACTAGTCCTCTTCAATAATTCAAGACTTAGATTTTATACTAATAGATCCATGTTTTAAACAGGTCAAAAGGCCTTAAAAATCTTCTGAATTTGAATGTTAACTGAAAATTTAATTTAAAAACCTTCCAAGAGTATAGATGTAAAAATACCACTTGGTTTCAATGTAATACAATTTTAGGAGTGGTGAAATCAAAACAATCTTAAGTAGCTGAATAAAAGTTGTAAAATTTTGTTTACATATAATCTAATTTATCCTATAAAATTATAGATTTGTATAACAATATTTTGACATTCTTTGAAAAGATAAGGTTCCTAAATGTTCCCCTAGTACCTACTCATATATAAATGACTTCTTTATTCGAGTATTTATCAGAGTAGGGCATGTTTTGTAATGTGTATGAGCTGAGTTTAAATTGTCACAACACCTGGGGACTATTATTGGCATTTTGTGCTAGGATCCAGGATTGCCACATGTTCTGCAATGCATGCCAGTCCTACACAATGAAAAACCATCCCATACAAAATGCCAATAGCATTCGCATTCAGACTAAAAACAAGAACAAAAAACTGAAAACCAAAAAAAGACCTTTAACAGCATACACATTCATAAACCCAACCATTCATCAACCAATGACAGCTTAGCTGGAGTGGAGGGAGTATGTCTCCTTTAGTAAATTTGTTTTACTTCTAGTCCTACGTTAGATTTTCTCAGTTACATTTATTTTTAAACTTAATCCAAACATGCAATCTTAATCTTCTGTTTAACAAAAAATACATGAAAAGGGTTTTTTGCTTTTTACTCTGTTAAAAGTAATTTACAGTAAATAAAATACTGTCACTTACTTGAGGTCGACCAGCTCTACCAATCATCTGTAGAATATCTGTTTCACTGTACTCTTCAAACATTCCTCCAGCATAATGCATTGTGGATTTTATAACTACTAGGTGAGCAGGCAAATTTACTCCCATAGCTAAAGTACTGGTAGTGACTGCATCAGATTAAGGAATATTACTTTTAAGACATATAATTGTATTGCTTCATGTAGACATTTTCTTATAAAAGATACATTTTTATAAATGTAATAAAGACTCATATACAGGGAATTTATTTAAAAGAAAAAACATTACAGTGGAAAATAATATATCTTAAAACTAAAAAATTATTAAATTCTTACTTCTCAAATTGCAGGATGTTCAATAACATGATAAAGAACTAAACTACTGAAGAGTTTACTATAACATATATATGCAAAGATACATAATTTTGTACTTGGGAGAAAAAAGCAGAAATAAGTCAGAATGCTTTAACTTCTTCCTTTATTCTCTTAAAAATAATTTTCCAAAATATAATATCTACAAGAATATATTTTACTTACAAAGAACTGGTAGATCTCCAATAGTAAAAGCTTCTTCAACTACTTTTCTATCTGATAGCTCCATACCAGCATGATGATAAGCAATACCATGTATTAAGATATCTATAATAGAAATATATCATGTTACATGTTAATATTTCAATAGTAACTGAGCCTTTATCTATAGCCAAAATGCTATCAAAAATGATCTCTAAACCTACCTCTCAGTTTTGAATCTCGTATCGAATATACACACTTCTGTAACCTATTTAAAAATACAATAAAATTGTTAAGAGCCATTCCCATGAACATTAAAAACCTCTTACTAGTTTATTAATTATTTTGAAGCTTACAGATATCAAAATATTTTCAGTGTCATTATCTGAAAACCATTTTTAAAAAGTAGAGATTTCATAACTTTCATACTAAGAAGTCTACTTTTACAATTCAGCAAAAAATCAAATAATCTGATTTAAAAATGGGCAAAAGACCTGAAAAGAAAAATTTCTAAAGAAGATATACTAATGGCAGTACATGAAAAGGTGCTCAATATCACTAATCATAAGGAAAATGCAAGTCAAAACTACAATTAGATTGTACTTCATACCTGTTACAATGGTTATTATTAAAAAGACAAGAGATAATTAGTGCTGGTGAGGATGTGGAGAAATGAAGAGTCCTGTGCACTGCTGGTAGAGCCAACAGTGAAATAAACTGGTATGGCCACTATGGAATACAGTATGGATGTTCCTCAAAAACTTAAAAATAGAACTACCATATGACCTAGCAATCCCACTTCTGGGTTATATCCAAAGGATACAAAATCAGTATCTCAAAGAGCTATCTGTACTCTCATGTTCACTGCAGCATTATTCACAATAGCCAAGTACTTGGATTAACCTGGAAGGCATTATGTTAAGTGAAATTAGCCAGAAAGAGAAAGACAAATATTGCATGGTATTACTTATATAAGAAATCTAAAAAAAAGAAGAAAAAGAAAAAAAAAGTCTAACATATAAATGCAGCAGAAAAGTGGCTACCAAGGGCTGGGGATGGTAGAGAATAGGGAGAGGTTGTAAAGAATACAAACTTGAAATAAAAAATCCCTAATTTATCATATGTAACATTGAAGCTCACTTTTAAATCAAGAATTTGGAAAACTCACTTTCCATAGGAAAAAAAACAAAACAAAACACAATAAATGGGTCAAAATGTGTCTACTCCATAATTTACCTGAAAAATATTTGTAGGGAATAACAATTTTTAAAACTCTACTATTAATCACTAGTAAGAAAACCAAAAAATATGGAAATAAGAAATGCTGCTTATTGTATTCTGAGATATGGCACTTAAAACTACATTAGACTAGAAGAGGAAGTTAAGAGTTTCTTGACAATTGGAAAAGGAATTCTGGGTACTGTTAATGATTTTGTAGGTTGGTTCTCAATTATGTCTAAGAACTTTCAATTTAGTGTTTTTCCATTTCCTTGCTGCAAATATGACACTAGCAGGCATTATCTTTAATGTAACACTCACAGTTTTTTAAAGGATTCATAATGTAATGAAGAGAGGGCAAGAGGGAAGGACACATTAATATTAAGCACTAACTTTGTGCTATACACCAACAGGTGTCTTATATATGTTGTCTTACTTAACTCTCACAATAATGTTGTAAGATAGATAGTTGATTTCCATATATTTATTGCTGATTAAGCAAATGAAGACGAAAGAAGTTCAGTAATGTGCTGAACAGTACACAGCTAGTAAAAGTGGCAGCAAGGCAATTCAAATCTGGGTCTCTAACTTCATGCTGTTTCTAATATTAACATTTTATTCCTAGAAAAATGGAAATAAAGAAGGAGAAAGAAAGAAAGAAGAGGGGACAAAGAGTGACGAAAGAAAAGAACTGAAGGAGATAGAAATTTTCTTTAACTAAAGAAGAATGAGAAATGAGAAAAGGTTATGTGATATAAGCCTCTGTATACGAAAATGAGTTATTTGTCTTCAGCAGAGAACAGGCTAAAAGGAAGAGAGCAGAATGCATATTGGTTTTAAGGGTACTTTTATGTTACCCATTTCAGTTCCTTACTCATATAGATAGGTTTAGCTCAAAAATGCTTATTAATTATTAAGTATTCACTTTGAGAGGCTATATAGTTTTCTATGTGAGTGATGTCACCATTGCAAAAAGTATTCTGTATATTTTTAAAAACTGCCTTCAGTTACTTTATGAGCAAGAAAATAAGTCTCATTATTTGAAAGCCACATCTGACTAAATGTCACATAGCCTAACTTGATCAACTAGTTTACTCACCCAACAAGTAAAAGGCTCCAAATTCAAAGCTATGTAGAGCCTCTTGACTCTACACCTATACTTTTTTTGAAATTCCAGTTTTACTCTATTACTAGTTTTATAATCAACTGGTCAACTTGTTTTTGAAACCTCATCTTTCTTAAAAAACATACAGAAAATTAATAACCAAGGATGTTATAAAACCAAGGGCAGCTAGTATGAAAATTATCAATCATGATTTGATTATAGAAAGGGTTTTTCCCAGCAAATGGATGCATACATTTCCCTAATATTCTTTATCACGAGCCATAAAAAGCCAAGGAATCTTCTGATTAAAACAAAAAGCTCAGGAAACATTCACACTGAGAAAACTACCAAATTAACTTCTTGAAGTTAACCAAGAAATTTCAAAATGGAGAAATATTTTGTTATTTAAACGCATGATACAACACAAAAATTATTTACTAGAAAGCTAAAGAAACCAGAGTACAAAAGAACTGGGCATGTTAGATAGGTTTCGAAACCTTAGTAACAGAATCTGGGACTTATTGGCAAACGAAGTCTTCTGGGAGTTGCTAGAATGGCACTGATTGAAGTGAACTGATGTAAGCAGTAGTTTCTTTCCCTCGTCTACACCAACTCAAAATGGCATTCCATCCTTTTTTACTTATGCTTATCTTAGGGAATGAAGCAAAAGCAAAACATACAGACAAGAATCTATTCAACTGTTTACTAGTAAAAGACTGTGACAGAGAATAAATATTCTTTGCAGTATAAAAATAAGGTGGATAGAAAGAAATCTATGCTATTATTACGCTGTTAGCATTAATTTCACTTTCTCCCTTTCTGTCTACCTCTCAGAAATCTACTTTTTGGCTGTAGGCTCTTCGTTGGTTTCTCTCACTCTCTCTGGTTCTCTATGGTATCTTATTGCCTAATTGTGCTTTGTTAATGTTTGTAATAAAAGCGCTACTCTACACGTTTCATACTTCAGAGATTCCTTTCTCCACGTGGAAGTAACTAAGGGAATCAAGGTAAGCCCTTGAAGTGGAAGTAAAATTATGAAAGTAGTATACAGGGTATGTTCCATAGGTACTTCTTTAATGGACTAAATGGCCAGAGATACATCTTTGTAGGGGATAGAAAGCCAAATATCAGAAAACTGGAGTGGTGTCCTCTAGGCTTGGTACACATCTTGGGTTGACAAGTGACAAGAAGTGGTAGTCACAGGATAGACTGGTAATTAGAAAGCTGATCTGAATCAAAGTGGAGAAAAGTACACCACCACCAGTACAAAATTAGTTGGAAAAATTATCTGTTCATATCTACATGTAATTATCCAACTCAATTTTAGTATGAGGCCTATTATTAAACATGTTTATTGATTCCTAAAAGTTGTTATTAATAATAAGCAGCAGCTAATACTCATTAAATAGTAACCATGTGCTGGCATTCTGCTGAGACCTGCTAAGACTGAGTGGTAAATAAGATGACCATAGTCCTCCTTTCCTCAATAAGTTTACAATCTAATGATTAGAACAGATATTAAATTACAATTAAACAAAAGTATTTATTACAATTATAGTAGTGCTATGAAATAAAAGTACAGGGTACTTATAAAAGTAAATATAGGGAAAATGAGGTTCAGGGAAAACTTCCTGAAAAACTGATATAAGGGGGAAACTTGAAGGATGAATGAGACTTGGGTAAAAAAACCATTACAGACAAAGAAAATATGATGGAGGAAAGCCCTGTATAGGGTAACAGTTTAGTACATGAGGTCTGACAATTCAGTTCACAAACTCGCCACTGTGTGCTAATGGTGACAGGATTGTACAAACATAGTTGTACAGTGCGGGCAACTGAGTTGTCTATACAGTGCTGTCAATATAAGCGCATTGTGGAAAGCTCGCAACTTAATTGTCAGCCCTCACAGTCACCAGAACAGAGAGGCCAATGTGGCTTGAGTATAGTGAGCAAAGGAGAGCATAGCATGGTCATGATGAGTCTGGAAAATTAGCTAGACATCACATATACAGGTACTGCAGGCCATATTAAGGATTTTGGATTTTATCTTAATGACAATAAGAAAGTATTAAGGGGTTTTAGGCAGGAAGCTGATATGCTTACATCCGCAATTTTAAATGGTCACTCTGCGATGTAGATAATAAACTAAAGTGGGATAAGACTATGTGTGAGGTCAACAGATTCTGCAAGAGATTAATAGTGATTTGAACTAGGGAGGTGGCCATGCTGATGGAGACAAAATGAAATATTTGAGATATATTTAGAAGAATAAACAGAACTTAGTAGTTGACGGCTACGGGAGGAAAGTGAGGCTGAAGTCAAGGACAGGTTTCTGCCGTGAGCCACCAGGAAGACGAGGTACAACGAAGATCGGGGACAATGAGGGAGAAACTGGTTTAAGAGAAAGAACCAAGGTCTCATTTTGGACACACTGACTTTGAGATGCCCATGGAAATGCTATTGGAGATGTCAGTTAGGCAGACAGATATTACACATGCAGCTCAGAATGACAGTCTGGACTGAAGCTATAAATTTAGGAATTAACAGGTATACGAGGGCTGTCCGGAAAGTATCCACCCATATAATACAAAAAATAAGGCATTTATGGCTGGATTTTTTCCAGACAGTCCCTGTATATAAATATGTGTAGACATATATTCTCTGAACACATAGGATACAAATACCTAGGAATGTGCAATTAGATAGAATAAACCTTGGAAAGGATCCCCAGAATGTTAACATTTTAAGAATTAAAATGTTAACAGGGTTCCCTGGTGGTGCAGTGGCTAAGAATTAAAATGTTGAGAATTGGGTAGAAGAATTGAAAAAGAGACTGAGAATGAGCTGACAGCAAAGTAGGAAGAAACATGGTAGAGGATGATCTTGGAAGCACAGAGAGTCCAGAGTTTTTAAATAAAGTGGGAGTGGGCAACGGTGTGAGAGGCTCTTGAGAGATCAATTAGCAAGATCCCCTTTAGTGAAAGATGACAACAGATGCTGGATCGAAAGTGGGTTAAAAAAATGAAAACAGCAATATGAATAACCTTTCAAGAAATCTAGCTATGAAATAAAGTAGACAGGATCATAGCTGCACTAAGATTCATTATTTCATGTAATCCTCCAAACTACTATAATCCTTACTTTACAGATAAGAAAACAGAGGCTTGGAAAAGTCAAGTAACTTGAAAAGGTTAAGGAATGAACCCAGTTTCCTCATCTTGCCTAGGTGATCCTTGTAAATCTTTCTACCTCCAAGAAAAAAAATAATAAAACATACCTTTGTTTCTGTTCCACAGTCATAATAAATTTAGCATCTTTCACAAGAACAGAAGCAGCCTGTTGCACACCTTTCCTTGTTGCACAAAACTAAAAGTGAATGAATAATTTTTGTATTAATCATATTAAAAAACAAACATTACACTAAAAAAATAAGCAACCAAAAGTCATACCACAAGTGTGGGTTTCTCATCAGAATACGTTTGTATAACATTGGCAATTTTGTAGTTGAGGGTTAAATCAAACTTAAATTCAGTTTGGTTACTACTGTAGGGAAATCCAAGGACTACTTTCCGAAGTTTCACTGGTCTATGTCTCTCATCCATTTTCAGACATACAGCAGGTCTTTCACCATCCGAAAGCCATTCTGCAATCTTTAAACAGAAATACATACATAAAAGTTTTTGCTAATAAAAGATTTATGGCAAAAAATAACCCAATTATAGACAACTCTGAAGTCAAAATATATAAATATTTAATCAAAATCTTTTTCAGTATTACATATTCTATTATTCTTTATCACTATTCTACTGATATATTGGTAAACATTATCAATAGCAATATTTCAAGATTATACCCACTTTTCACTTCTAATTAATCATTAATATTTTGTTTTATTTTCCTTCTTAAGAGTGTAAAGTAAAATTAAAATTGATTTTGGCAGAGAAATTGAATTTCTCATATCATTGTAACTTCTTTGCTATTTTTCAGAACAATGCCTAGATACAGTTGCACTTTTATGTTGTCCTAAATACTAGGTGAAGAGCAGAAAGTAATGGTAGGCTTAAATCGGTCAGGGTTGACAAGTT
Source organism: Lyroderma lyra (assembly GCA_004026885.1). NCBI lineage: Eukaryota > Metazoa > Chordata > Mammalia > Chiroptera > Megadermatidae > Lyroderma > Lyroderma lyra. The sequence goes on along the minus strand of PVJL010000962.1, from coordinate 61,819 downwards.
TTAAACAAAGAACAAATAAATGAGAGGTGGCAGTGCCAAAAGCATATTTCAGACTTAATGACAGAATCACTAGTTGGAATTGTGATGAGGAATGTTTAACTGTGGTGAACAATCCTTATCTTCACATAGACTGCTTAGTAATCAGGCTTCATGCCTTGCTATGAATCCGACCATTGCTTTGACTGGAAAATAGATTAAAGAGTTTCTAGTTGCAAAGGAAGAAATTATTTAAACATTTTCAAGGCCACAATCGATGAGATCACACAAGAATTCACAGTTTGACAGTGGCAGAAGACCAGTAATAAAGACTCTAATTTATGGGAAAATTAAGGAAGAAGACTTATAGAAAAAGAAAGTAATAGCTTTCACAGAAGTATTAATAGTAATTATTACAATGGGGAAGAGAGTTTCAAGAATTATAGGATACTGGTATTTAATTATTACTTACAAATCAATTTAAAAATTTCAGTATCCTAATGTGAAAAAAAGCGCATAACCTGGCAAATTGCAAGAAAATAACTTAAAGGAGTTAATATATTTAAAATATTTACTTCAGGAGAAATCAAAGCAATACACAATTTTCAAATAAGGTGCTATTTTAAACAAGAAATTTGAAAACTATTTAAAAGTAATAATAACTAATAATTTCATTATTATAATACTAACCAGTGTAAGAATACAGGGAAATAGTTTATAGTAGAAGTGTAAATGAATATAATATTCATTGAAAGCATTGTGTCCTTAGAGTTTTATATACCTTTTCACTAAGTTATTCTACTCCAGAAGTTCATCCTAAGGACATAATCATGATGTTATCAAAGATATATTAATTTCAGCACTATTTACAATACCAAAAATGGAAATAATCTTCCAATATTAAGGTATTAGATAAATAAATTTTTTTTGTAGGTGACATGCACATCATAAAAGAGTATGTGCGTTATAATTCCATCTACACATGTGGAAATACATACACTATTAAAAATAATCAAACAAATTTTATGGGCTTAATGCTATCTGACCTATGAAATCTGAACTTTACTTTCTATAACATGCTTCCTATTAAATTAGTTAGGTGATTTATGGTAAAAAGAAAAATACTCAGTTTTCTCTTAAGATTAAAAAGACTAAATATTCCACTAGTCATAAAAAATCGTATACACTAAAATTCTAACTTACATCATCGGCATTTGGAATTGTTGCAGATACAGCTATAAATCTCATTGGAATAGTGCTGGTATTTTCTAAAGTATGAGATAAAGACTTTACAGTTTTCATTCTGCTGACTACAACTTCAAGAGTTGGTCCACGATTTTCATCTTTCACAACATGTACCTAAGAAAGAAATCAAGAAACAAATCATTAGCTATAAAAATGTCTAATCAATTAAAATGTGCAATAATATTAATATTCTTCCTTAAGAAATTAAGCATTTTCCAATTGAAAGGATAAAATAAACACAGTTCAGTTGACAATGTCTTGCTTCTTTCTATCCACTGTAGTCACCTTTCTATGCTTATCTGGAAATAAATGATGTGTTTACTACCTCATCAATGAGAAACAGTCGAACAAGTTGAACCAAAGAGTTGTCTCTCCATTTCCTAGTCATGCTATCCCATTTCTCCTAGAGAAAAAAATGAAAGTGATTTAATATAATAATGGAGTATAGAAATATTGGTATTGATAAAATTTTAACATGACATGTGACAAATGATGGGCAATATTTTAGTTAAAATCTTAAAACTATCCTGGAAAAGATTTAAAGATCTTCAGGGATTTTGACAGTCTTACAAGTGAAAACCTGAACCCCCATTTATTTTTAAGCTTAATCAAAAATATTCAAAATTATAGTCAAATTACCATTTATAAGTTCAATCAAGGTCCTCCCTCTGCAATAGTATTTGTGTAGAAGAATATAAGCAATAAGTATGATCACAAATTATCCACAATAACAAATTGCCTATTCATATCTTTTGCCTAGTTTTCCTATTTGATTATTTGTATTTTGCTTACTGATTTGTAAGTATCCCTTATATACCATGAAAACAATTATTTTGTATTTGGTTTTTTACATTGTAAATATATTCTTCTACTTTGTATTTTCTTTTAACTTTTTTCTTGGTGAAAAGAAATCGATATTTTCTAATTAACCAAGGAAATAATAAAGAAAAATAACACCTACTGGAGTTGTCATAATAATATGGGCATGCTGAATCTCAAATAGATCATCCATTACTGTATCTCCAGTGAGTTCTTTACAATTTAATCCTATTGGTCCAAACTTTCTTTTCCAGTCATCAAAACGCTGGCTACACAGGGCTTTTATTGGTGCCACTACAACAACATAAGATATTTATTTTAAATGTCAGTGAAATTTTAAAGTCATTTTCAAAAAAATGTTGGTTAATAAAGTTATGATAAAAATAACATATCTAGGTCCTGCCTAATGTTTATAAATTAAAAGTTAACAACAGGAGCATCTTATTTAAGAGTTATAAAGGTAATAACCAAACAGAACTAAAAATAGAAAAAGAAGTGATTGCTCAGGGAATTGTAACTAAGAGTGAAGAGAGGGCAAAAGACTATTGCTTTTCATTATAAGCCCTTTTATGACAATTGATATTTTTTAACCATGTGCATAAATTACTTTGATGAAAAATTTAAAAGTTTATATACCTAAGAAAGGAGAGTAGGGGTTCCTATGGAAATTTCTAGAATTACAAAATACTTTATTATATTTATTCCTTTTGCCTGTCCTTTTAAAAATAAGTAAAGGCCAAATTCTCGATGTTACTTTTTTGAAATGTTACTTTTTATTTTTAACTCTAGGAAAATGTGTTTTGAATTGAAGGTAACAGATAAGACCAAATTTGATCTGTCTTTATGAAAAAGGTATGGAAAACCAAACAATAAGTCCTATGGAGCCTGAATTTATATCTCACTTTTGCATCAGTGATTTTTCATTATTATAATTATTACTCTTAAGATATATAAATACTTACTGTAAACAATTTTAACATTTGACCATGGCAATGGTACTTCCATTAACAATCGTGTTATAGCAAGTTCAAACACTACAGTTTTCCCAGAACCAGTTGGAGCACAAATCACAAAATTCCTATCTGTATAAAGAAGCTAAAAAATAAAATTTAATTAATCATGGAATATATACAATTTTTTATTCACATTCCCAATTTATTAAAAAATATATCTGAGGAAGACTATATGGAATAATAGCTCAAAAATTTTTATCTCTAAATTTATTAAAATTGTGATCTTGCTCTAGATCCACCACCATCAAACAGTAACATTAGTAATAATTTATCATCTTGTTTTACTTGTCAAAGTAATATGCTAGACCTAGAAAATGATTACTTTAGCTTCCAGAGAAATTTTTATAAATGTAGTAAATACACATCAACTCACCTATGAAAATCACATGCATCCATTTAACAAACATTTTTTGAGCTCCTATAATGTATAATACCAGTTACTGAGTGTTGCACTGGGAACATAAAATAAATGTGATCTAGTCCCTGTCCTTACAGAACAGACAATCTAATAAGAAAAGGCCAATAACTGAGTAATTATAAAATACTTACATCATCAAAAGCTTTGGACTGTATATAATTGAAATATGGGAATTCTTTGAAAATACTTCTAAATTTGGCCGCTTAGAATAACATTAAGGAGACAAATATTCCAAAAATTTTAAAATTGGTTAATTTTAATTAAAAAAATTAAATTAATACTGACTTACAATATTAATGAGAAGGCTTTTAATACTTGCTATTTTGACATAAGAAAGGAATGAACAGATATTGAGAAAGGACCAAGATGGCAAAATAGGATGCTTCTGAACTTACCTCCTTTCACAGATCCATCAAATACAGCTACACAGAGAACAATTCTCTCTGAGAGAAATCCTGAAACTAACTGAGTGACTCCTATATATTAGGTGAATGAGAAAATACGACATTGAAATGGATAGGAAAGGCTGAGACAACCCTCGCCATAAAGCCCACACCTGGCACAGCACCATACAACTTGGAAGGAACCCCCAATTTCCACCTTCTCCCTGAGGAGCAAAGGGTTTAAGCCATGTATCTAGTGACCAACTGCTAAGGCTCCCAGATTCATCCCAGGAGCACATGGAGGATGGTTCAACATACCTAAATCAATGTGATACACCATGTAAACAAAATAAAAGATAAAAACTATACGATCATATCAATTGATGCAGAAAAAGCGTTTGACAAGATACAATATCCATTCATGATCAAAACACTGAATAAAATGGGTATAGAAGGAAAGTACCTCAACATAATAAAGGCCATATATGAAAAACCCTAGGCTATAATAATATCATATTGAATGGAGAAAAGCTGAAGCCCATTCCCTTAAAATCAGGAACAAGACTGGAATGCCCTCTGTTGCCACTGCTATTCAATATAGAACTGGAAGTTCTAAGCCAGAGCCATCAGGTAAGAGAAAGGAATAAAAGGTATTCAAATTGGGAGAGAAGTCAAACTGTCACTATTTGCAGATGACATGATCCTTTATATAGAAAATTCCAAAGACTCCACAAGAAAACTATTAGAAACAATAAATGAATACAGTAAAGTTACAGGATACAAAATGTACAAAAATCAATTGCATTTCTATATACAAACAATGAATCTTCAGAAAAAGAAATGAATCAGTACCTTCTGCAATCACAACAGAAAGAATAAAATATCTGGGAATTAACAAAGAACATGAAAGACTTATACACTGAAAACTAAGACGCTATTAAAAGAAACTGAAAAGGACACAAAGAAATGGAAAGATATTCCATGTTCATGGATAGCAAGACTTAACATTGTTAAAATGCCACATTATGCAAAGCAATATACAGATTTAATGCAATTCCCACCAAAATCCCACAAACATACTTTCACGAGATAGATTTAAAAATTATCAGATTTGAATGGAACCACAAAAGAGCTCAAGTCGCAAAGCAATACTACATAAAAAGAATAAGGCTGGAGGTATCACATTCCCCAATTTCAATTAATAGTACAAACCGTCAATAATCAAAACAGCTTGGTATTGGCAGAAAAAGACACACAGACCAAAGGAACAGAATGGAAATCCCAGAAACAAATCCACAAATATATGGACAAATAATTTTTGATAAAGGAGCAAAAAATAGACAATGGGGGAAAAGAAAGCCTCTTCAATAGATGGTACTGGGAAAATTAGAAAACTATATGCAAAAGAATGAATCTGAGCTATGAACTGTCTCCATATACTAAATTAATTCAAAATGGATTAAAGACCTCCACATAAGATCCAAAACAATAAACTGTATAAAAGAAAATATTGGTACTAAACTTACAGACCTCGGGCTCAAGGAGGACTTCATGAACCTGACCTCAAAAGCAAGGGAAGTAAAAGTAAACATAAATGAATGGGACTATATCAAATTAAAAAGCTTCTGCACACCAAAAGAAACCATCAACAAAGCAAAGAGTCAGCCAACCAAATGGGAGAAAATACTCACAAATAACGCATCTGATAAGAGATTAATACCTAAAATATAAAAAGAACTAGTATGACTCAACAAAAAAACAGACAACCCAATAAAAAAGTGTACAGAGGACCTGAACAGACACTTTACCCATGAAGACATAAAAACGGCCAACAAACACATGAAAAAATGCTCAACCTCATTAGCTATTAGGAAAATGCAAAATGGGCAAAGGACCTGAATAAACATTTTTCTACAGAAGACAAACAGCCAACAGGGAATTAAAAGAAGCTCAACATTACTAATCATCAAAAAAATGTAAACCAAAACCATAATTAAATAACACCATGTACCTGTTAGAATGGTTATTACCAAAAAGAGAAGAGATAGAAATGCTGGTGAGGATGCAGCTAAAAGAGAAACTTTGTACACTGTTGGTAGAAATGTAAACTGGTGCAGCCATTACAAAAAACAGTATAAAGGTTCTTCAAAATATCAAATATGTAAGTACCATACAACCCTCAAATCTATTTCTGTATTATATTCAAAGGAAACAAAATTGGTATTGCAAAGAAATATCTGTACTCCCATGTGTATTGTAGCATTGTTCACAATAGCCAAGGTATGAAAACAACCTTAGCGTCTATCAAGAGATGAATGGATAAAGAAAATGTGATATATATATCCAATCAATGTATGAGAGCCATCCAGAAAAAAATTCAGCCATAAATGCCTCTATTTTTCATATTACATGGCTGGATACTTTCCAGATAGCCCTCATTGTATTCCATTGTAATGGAATATTATTCAGCTTTTAACAAAGGAAATGCTTGCTTTTTGCAACAACATGGATAAATCTGGAAAGCTTTATGCTAAGTGAATTAAGTCAGACAGAGAAAGACAAATACTGCATAGTATCACTTGGAAAGCAGAATCTTCTTTTTTAAAAGAAGTGTCAAACTAAGAAACAAAGAGTAGAATAAATGATGGTTGCCAGGGGCTAAAGGTGTGGGAAAAATGGAGAGGCTGGTAAAATAAAAGGGCACAAACTTTCAGCTATAAAATGAATAAATTCTGAAGATCTAATGCATGACATGATGACTAGAGTTCATAATACTGTGAAATTTGTTAAAAGGGTACAACTTAAGTGTTCTCAGCAAAAAAAAAAAAAAGAAAAAGAAATAATGCAGGTGATAAATGTGTTAACTAACTTGATGGTAGGAATCTTTTATAATGTATACATGTATCAAATTACCACATTAAACATTTTAAAGATATAATTTTGTCAATTATACATCAATAAAGCTGGGAGGGGGGCTAGTTAACAGAAATTATTCCAGCTCCCAGTCATATTCCATATTCTGAAAAAAATGTGTAAAGTCCTTATGGGAAAATAAGGTTACACAAGGGTTATAATTTGACAATTAAATCTGATGGAAGAGATGCAAATACATACCAGAAGTATATCAGAACTAAGCAGGTAGGTTTTTTTTCAGAGTGGCGTTTCTTCTCATTCATCTTGACTAGACTATTTGATTTTTATCTCTTTTTTAAAACCCCAAATTTCACTTTTAAACTGTTATTTGTATTCCATTAGCTGGTGTGTGTTTCTGGTCACCTAACCCTGAATCCTTTGTTTTGGTAAATTAGTTGGTCTAAGTAGTGGATTTAATTGTAATTATCAGCATATTGGCTTGACAATGACTTAAATAATCCTTCCTCTGTAAGAAAGCCCCAAAATATTAATAGATATGAAGAATAACTGTCCCCTTTCCAAGGTGAGAGTCTCTTGCCAGTTTGGGATTCATTTGTACTTACATACTACTCTGATTCATCTCATCTCCTCTACCTATGCTGAAGTCTTTTCTGTTCCTCAAAAACATCAGCCATGTTCCAGCTGTAAGGTCTTCCCTATGTCCACACTGTTCTTCCTTCCATACCTATGTCTTTGGCTCTTTCACTCCTTTCAATTGTTTACATCTCACTTTCTCAAGAAGACATACACTAATTACTTAATGCTAATCCTAAGCCCCACCCACCTCCCAGCATTCCCAAATTAATCACCTTTACTCTGCTTCACTTTTTTCTTTTTCCACTTTTTTCTTTTTCCATGTTATTCATTCCTTCTAAAATATTATATGACTTATTTATATACTGTTACAACTGTTCAGATCTATCCTCTCTCCTAAAAATGTTAACTCCTCAAGGACAATGATTCATTGCCTGTTTTCTTAACTGACATACCCCAAATACCTGAACAGTGGCTACACAGTATGCACCCAATTAATATAGGTTGGCATTTATTAAATCAAACAGATAATTTACAAATCTTCATTTTACTTTCAGTTTTGCAGAGTGTCAGATTTGTGCCAAAACAAAAATGTAATTTACAGTTTGTCAATCCATCAGTGTTTGAAGGAATTTCATTTTTCCTCCAAAATTTGTCTCTTCCTATAAAATATTCATTTATAACAAGTCCACAAGTGGCCCATCATGCTGATTTTTCTCTCATTAGAAAGTTCTACATCAGTTTACATTCACAGAAATGAATCTCTGATTCAGAATAGATAGAGAATCAGTTTTCTAGCTCATGAGAAAACTCAGCTACTAACATTGTTACTATCAACACTTGATATCAAATTTTTCCTTTCGTTGAACAAACTCTCAGCAGTGTCACTGCAATTATATGTTATTGCAGGTCAAAAACTGTCTTCAGAATTGTAAATGACAAGAGTACTGTGACAGCATCAATATGACCAAACATCTATTGCCCTGAGTTTTCAAATACAGCAATATATTGAAAAAGAATCAGAAAATAAGTTGTGTCCAAGTGATCCCCAAACTCAAATTATCAGGAATAGCATTCAGTCTTCCAGTTTAATTTAAATATACACATGGACAATCAATAGTTTAATGTTTATTTGGGGACGAGTGGGTTAGGGAGGGGAGAAACGGGAGGGGGTGGGAGAGGAGGGGGAGAAGCTAGGTATAGGGTGATGGGGAGAGAGGTCACATTAGGTGGTGAACTGATTATACATCAAGTTAACAATGAACTGTAGAATTGTATGGCTGAGGCCTATGTAATCCTTGCTAACAGATGTCACCCCAATAAGTCTAACAATAAAAATGAATTTTAAATAAATAAATGTGCACATGGAAACAATAAAAAGTACCAGTTCAGGGAGTTTGACAGAAAATGAACTTTTCGGACAATACAATGGACACAAAAGTAGGCAGCTGTCTTAAATAACAGAGACCTAAACAACAGAATCACATCCGCTGTGCTAATTCAGAATGAAAATCTTTAAAAGTCTTCCAAAGTTACTGCCATATTATGGCAAGTTCCACTAAGGGATAAGAAGAATTTCTCATCATGCAGATAATGAACTTTAAGTAACTTTCTGCTTTCCTACTTTCTATACTCCCACCCTATTTAGATCAACAGAGAGAGAAGGAAACACAGTACAATTGAGACACCATGCTAAACAAAAGTAATGAAGGCTGGCTATGTCTGAAGTTATTATATCCTCATATATAACCCTCTTACTGTCCCTTCCCCCCATTCTAACTCACTTCAGTTATGTGCACTGGATGCAACTTTTCATAAGTAGTCAGGCAAGTATTTTCTAACCATACTTCAGAATTACCTCAATCCCTTGAGTATCCAGGATTGGAATCATTATCCCCTAGATATCTCTAGTTCAGCAGCCCAATATCTGGAATTCACTTTCTGTTTTGCCAAGTAGACCAGAACTTTTGTGGGTTCCAAGTGCCTTCTCCAGCTTTTGGAGTCACTAATTCTCCAATCCTGAAACATGGTTTTGATAATGTAACTTGACCTGTCCAAAAATATTGCATGGCTTCTCCTCATTGCTTAATAAATTTATTAAAAATAAAAACAAAATCCCCTGACCTTGATATTTATGGTGTTAATTAATCTGATCCTAAGATACCTATTCAATATTATTTTCTACTGCTCCTTTAATTGTAACTTTCATTTCAGTCATACTGGAATGGTTGTTCTTTCCAAACATAGTCCACATTTTGTTTGCCCACACCCTTGCTCATGGATACTCTTTTGCAAAAATAACTTTGTTACTTTAACTGTTTTTCAATGTATTTGGATAGGAAGATAAATAAAGCATAGTCATTGTCTTCATGGAGCCCATAAGTCACAGGGAAATAGTCACAAAAATGGCTAATGAATTATATAATAAAATGGAGTTAAGTACAGTTATATATAACACAGGGTATCAAAGAAACAAAGATCATGTTACCTCCATAATACAGATATATATACTGAAAATATTTACATTAGAAGTATCTAAACATGTAAACCAGGTTATAGGTATGAACTGCAAATTAGGTTCTCTCAAAAAATACTAGATTTGTTAAAATGTCCCCAATCTATAGTATGCCCCATTCTCATTCATTTGGTCTACCCATGTTTATCCCAATATGTTATCCTTACCCAAAGTACAAGAAATTATCTGTATCATTTTGTAACTAAATATGCTCAGAGTTCAGCCAATAATACAAACTCATTTCTATTCATCTTGACAGACGGATAACAAACAGTTAACCAGACTGCAGAGCACATCTTCAGTAGCACTATCATACACACTGGGTCTCTTGGATGACCCAAAAGATTTACTCTTCCCTTTTTCTTTGTCAACCAAAGTAAGCAGAAACACAACGAAATAAAGTGCTTAAAAATTATGATTTAAAACATAAAGCTGCTATAGTAAAATAATTTAAAGGATACGGATTTCTGTGACAGCCTTCAAGGAATCCAAACTATTTTCTGTTACCCCTAAAAAAAAAAAATCCTTATAAACATACATGGGTTTTTTTAACCTTTTCATAAAAACTGCTTCAATAAAATTTGTATAACTTTATTGACAGTACAGTTAAAAATACAGTTTAAAAATTAATGCAATATAATAATGTAGAAATTGAACACAGAGATAACCTAAAATTTTTTATATTTTTGTATTCTTCCCTTTGCTAAGAATACAGACTATAAAAGGATATATAAGCACATAAAAGCAAGGAAAAAAGCAAGGAGTTACCTTGAACTTCATGAGGCTGGGATGCAACTGAAAAAGATGGTGCTTTGAATATGCTTTCTCTGATTTCAGAAAAAGCATCACTTTCTGTAAACATGCTAATATGTGAATATTGAGGTTTCTGCTTACTATTGTTGTATTTCCATTTCCCTTCATTTATTTGTGCTTGAACAATTTTCACTGAGTCAATATGAGAATTCAAGTTTGCACTGTCATCAGAATAAGCACTCTTATGTGTATGGTCAGATATTTTAAATAATCTGTGAAAAAGGGAAAAAAAACATGTTTGCACTTGTAACAGTTGCTTAGAATGTGAAAAAGCTAGCATAAAGTTTGTCCCTTTAAAAATGCCTATAGTTTATGGTTTATTCAAACACAAAAGCTAATCATTCTTGAAATATGACTTGCTAAATTTACCACAAAATTATTCTGTTCACTTTTCTAAAACTCAGATAAATCCATTTGTAGTAGCCAGCTTCTTAGATAGCACCAATGATCCTTATCTCCTAGTATTTCTTTTTATATTTTCTTTTTTTATTTTTGGTGGTTTCCTGGCTGGGAATCGAATGCAGGCTGCAGTGTTGAGAGCACTGAAGCCTAGCCACACCACCACCAGGGAACCCTCTCCTGGTATTTCTACCTTTCTGTAACATCCCACTTCAAATCAGGTCTAGTTTGTGTAACTAGTAGAGTACTGTGGAAGTACAAGTATGTGATTTCCCAGGCTAGGGCATAAGACACTGTCACTTCCATATGGTCTCTTGAATCACTCACTCTGAGGGGAGCTAGCCACTAGTATATCATGAGAACACTTAAGCAACTCCATGAAGAGACTCATGTGGACAGGTACTGAGACCTCTTGTCAATAACCAGCACTAACTTCCCAAACACTGTTTAATTATCATGTTGGTATAAGAAATACTTCTTTACAAAGTTCTGGAAAACACAGAAAGTTCCTCTTTATAATTGTAATTTATTATATTAGACTGATCAAAAGACAATCCATCTAAGTAATTTGTTCACAATAGCCATTAAGACATGAAGTGAACATTAAGCTTCCTAATACAGACTTCTGTAAGGAATTACATCCATACAAAGAAAGTATTCTATAAAAATACAAAATACTCTCTAAATTATTTTTGTGATTATTCTTAATGATATTTCATATAAAAAAGAACCAGTCTTTCAAAAAACTAGAGATAGAGAAATGTATTTTAGAATAAACTATAAAGCTGCAGTTCTATATTTGAAGATAGAAAATTCAAAATCAGGGAGTTCCCTGGTGGTGTAGTGGCTTAAGGCTTCGGCGCTGGCGCTGTCAGCGCTATGGCCTGGGTTCGATTCCCAGCCAGGGAGCTACCCACATACCAAAATGAAAAAAAAAAATAAAATAAAAATAAAATAAAAAAAAATTCAAAATCAGATGGTTAGTCTTAGATAGAATCCCATTATGAAATGGTATTCAAGGCAAGGAATACACTTATGCCATAGAATGATTCCTCACTATATCAGGACTGTCTGTAAAGTATAATATGAAAAATAGAAGCATTAATGGCTGGATTATTTTCAGACAGCCCTCATATACTGTGATACAGGTTAAAAGAATAGACTTTGGAATCAGACAAACCTGGCTATAAATTCAAAGCTCCTCTACTTTTATAAATTCAAAGCTGTATGACTTTAGAGTTAGAAATAACTTTTCCAAATTGCAAAAATTTTATCCACATGCTGGTCATCTAAATTCTCTGGACCTCGATTTTTCCTAAGTCCTCTGAAACTCCCATTCCACAAACTCCTTTATGGTCTCAACATCTTCACTGAGTGTTATATTCACTTTCTGGTCTTGATAAAATTATTGCTTTGCCCTGGAAAACTTTTGCTCATTAACCATTTCACTATGTAAATTGACTTCAAGCTTTTTTTCCAAAATGTGTCAAAACACCACAAAAAATAAAGTTGATATTTTGACTATTTTATGCATTTAATGATAACATTTTGAGCTGCTTTATATATATGTTACATTTTCATTTTAAATTTTTGTTATAGGTAATAAATTTACCATTATAGTGAATTTTAGCAAAAAATACTCAAAACATAGTAAGTGGCATCAATTAGATTTAAGTATAGATAAATTAGAATCTATGGCATTAATGACAAAAATTTATTACATGTTATAAAATATGGCATACAAAACATCTTTGTTGTTGATAGTGCAAGGCACAGGAAAACATATTAAAAAATCTTGTAAATGGAGAAAAGTCCTTTAAACAGTTTCACACTGAATAACAATTTTACAATAATTACAGTATTTATATTTTTAAGTAAATACAGTTAAGGTGGTACATTTTATTAAAATAATGGTTACATTAAAGTATAAAAATTTCCTATTGTTATTCATTCTTGAAGAACACAAAAATACAGAAAAATGTACATCTGCTTTCCTAAGCTTCCTTTCTGGAACACTGACAGGAATTTTGAGCTCATGGGGTAAACTCGAATGCCGCAGTCAGCAGATGGAAATATTCATTCAGATATACCCAAACATTGCAGCAAAAGGGTTAAAAAACTAAGTGGAAACCACTAACTGTCCCACATCCAATGTACTTGTGGGTTGGGAGTGTCTCTTATCTTCCCCAAATACATATCAATATTTTTTCCATTCTCTCACAAAGTTATCTGTGCTACCTAGCTATACCACCTTATAACCCTATACATAGCAGATTATGATTTATCAACCTCTAGTCACTTTAGAATCTTTTCCTCTCAATCTCAAATTCTGCCATCATCTGGGATACTTCAACATTCATGTAGACAACCCATTCAAAATTCTACCCTCTCAGTTTGTTAGGCATTTATCTCCAGTGGCTTTATCCCTCACACAATCTCTGTCATTATCCAGAACTGCTCCTCCTCTCAAATCAATCATTTTCATGTATCATTCTCTGACTACAACCTCCTATCCTTTAGCTTGTTTGTTCAAAGTACCAATGAGATCAAAGAACAAATTTACTGTAATTAACCTCTTTATTTTCTCCAAAACTATCTTCCTCCTCTCTTTCTCACTCACCTTTAATAAACTTAGAGTCCAAGATCTACCTATTCAACCACTCTCCTATCAATACTTTAAGTCTGCTTCTCTTTACCTTATCATACTTATCTTGCAAAACCTCAATTCTAGATTAATCTTAACTACCTTTTTTATAATTGTAGCCAAGCAGTGGAAACACTACTGGAAAAAGCAAAACTATTAGATAGATGAATAATGTTAAAATTCATAGTCATCATCAGCAAAACTTCAGATACAAGATCAATATACAAAAATCAATTGTATTTCTACTATATACACTTGAAATGACCAATCTGAAAATTAGTTTTTAAAATCCCATTTATAATAGAATAAAAAAGAATGAAATACTTAGGAAAAAATTTAACAAAGTAAGTATAAGACGTCCACTAAAAACCAAAAAACATCATTGAAAGAAATCTAAGAAAACCTAAATAAATGGAAGGATATCCCAAATTCACAGTTTGGGACTTAATGGTAAGACAGCAATACTCCTCAAATTGATCTTCAGATTCAACACAACCCCTATCACAATCCTAGCTGGCTTCTTTCCAGATATTGATCCTAAAATTCATATGAAAATGCAAAGAACCAAGAATAGCCAAAAACAATCTTGAAAAAAGGAACAAAGTTGGAGGACTCACACCTTCTGATTTGAAACCTTACTACAAAGCTATAGCAGTCAAGACGTAAGATATGCAACTGTGGGATATATCCTTATGCCAGGCATAAGGACAGACATATTGATCAATGGTATTGAATTAAGAGTCCAGAAATAAACCTTTATGTGGTAATAATAGGAAATATACATTTGGTCTTTATTTCCACTTTCCAGCACAGAGCTCCTAAAACCCTTGGAATTTCCTGTGTGATAGAAGTGATTTTTTATTCATGACAAGCCCTTTCCTCTATTTTACTGGCTCATATTCCTTTATTTCTTTTAGCACAATTTAGCAGCAAAATGTGTATTTTCTTATATCCCCTTCTTTGTAACATGAAGTGTAGCACACTGTAGGTTCTGTTTGGGCTTATCTTTTTTCTCCTAAGTATATCTTGGAAATCATTCCATAAAAGCTCATAGAGATTTTCCACATTTTAAAAAAATTATTATTTTCATTTTTCAATTACAGTTGTTTTCAATATCATATTAGTTTCAGGTGTACAGAATAATGATTAAATATTTCTATAACTTACAAAATGATTTCTCCCTGATAAGTCTAGTACCCACATCACACCATACATAATTATTACAGTATTACTGACTATATTCCCTGTGCTGCATTTTATATCTCCATGACTATTTTGTAACTGCCAATTTGTATTTTTTAATCCCTTCATCTTTTATACCCAATCCTCCAAACCTTCCATTTGGCAGCCATTAGATTTTTTTTTTGTATCTATGAGTCTGTTCTGTTTTATTTTGTTCTGAAATCATATGGTACTTGCCTTCCTTTCTCTGACTTATTTCATTTAGCATAATACCCTAGTCTACTATTAAGCTAGAAATTAAAAACATTTGCAAAAACATAAAACAATGCCAATTTCTCCACCTTTTGTTTTAGGAAAAAAAATTCATTTTCAATAAAAATATATTGTTTATATTGACAAGAAGTGCATTTAGTATTTTAAAGTGAATTAGGAAATAAATATTTTTCAATGTTTTAGTTTTAATTTCTAATATGGTTAAATATCAATATTCAAATATTAAAAATAAGCCACATAAACAAAAGCTCTTTGGGAATCCTCAATAATTTCTAAGTGTTAAGTGGTCCTGACAACAAAAACTTTGAGAATCTCTGCTCTAACCATATAATTCATCAAAAATAATTTTAGTATTATTATTTATAGTTTTTTACTATTAGTCTTTTCTCTATTAAACTGTAAGTTCCCTGAAGGCAAGAACCTATGACTAGAATCCTGACGATTTGTTGTTGACATTTGTCTCATTCAGATTCTACCATATTTTATAGTTTTGTTAACACATATAAATTTTCAACTTTATCACTGAATGTTATTTCATTCAATTATTAATAATTACCTTTTTTGGAAGGCTGATGTGTTCTCTCTTTTGTCTTCTGCAGAATTAACTAATTTTGTATCATCTGGAATATTTTTCTCAGGTACTATCTCAGTACCAATGTGATTTTTGAATTTCTGAGAAGAACCATATGTCAGCTTGCTAGAAACATGTGATAAGTTATTGTTACTTGCCCCTCCTAAATTTAGATCATCTTCTTCATACTGATTAGAGGGGAAGACAAATTGGAACTTTTGTTTTGAGGAAATATAATTTGTGTTTTCATTAGTTATCTTTAAGTTTGATGTGAATATAGTTTTCTTCTTTTCCAGACCTACAAAAATGGAATATATTAATTGCTACATGTTCTCCATGAAAACAAATTTTTGAAATGATAATGGAAAAATTTAATTAAAATTTTCAAAAGAGTTTACTAGGTAAATATGCAAGCCAAAAGAAAATAGTAGTATATAACAAGATAACCTGTAACACCATACTTGGTTTTGAAATATTAGATGACTATTACTTTTATGGTATCACTGAAGGACACTCAAATTAAGAATTATTAAAATTAAATTTAAAATTTATACAAAACCTACATTATAAAATAGGTTTAATTCCTGACCCACAGAAATAACCCTAATTGTAATATTTGAGTATTTAATCTACAACTGATACAATTACACAATTATAAAGATTTAAAAATTTACATAAACAATTTACATATAGAAAATAACAATGATCAATCATATAAAATATTAGTGATTATATTTAATATCAAAATACATGATACAATGCTTTTAACTTTGTAATATTGTCTTTAAAATCAAGATAAAGGAATGCTTTCATCAGAGTGAGAGAATTTTAAAGGTTGTTTTTATTTTTACAGAGATTTTACAAGTATCTTTGGGAGGTCTGGGAGGAGTTTGGAAGCCTTATTAGGGCTTAAATTTGTTTTACATCAGGCATGTCCACCTGTGGCCCACAAGGGCTTTGAATGTGGCCCAACACAAATTTGTAAAACATTATGAGATTTTTTCGCCACCTGTTTTTTAACTCATCAGCTATCGTTAGTGTTAGTGGATTTTATGTGTGGCCCAAGACAATTCTTCCAGTGTGGCCCAGGGAAGCCAAGGTTGGACACTGTTGCTTTACATCTATGTATGTATACTATGATATATATACAGTAGATTCTCAGTTAACCAGCAACCCATAGGGAATGGTAGATGCTAGATAAACATAAGTAGACTCTTCATTAACCAAAACTCAAGCAACCGGCACTCCCAAGCAACCAGCAAAATTTATTTTGCTTGAGAGTGCCAGTTGTTTGAGTTCCAGTTAACAGAGAGTCTACTATATATACTATATATTCTATATATTATGTGGTACATACAAGAGTATATATAATACATATTTGCATTTATAAAATATATATAAATTATGAAGCTTAATAGTAAAATGTACATGTATGACCCTACCACTCAATTTAAAAATCAAAATTTTGCCAACAATATCACATTAAATCACATATATTGAGTGTGCTTGATTTTTGGCTTTATAAAATGATTATATCAAACTATATATAATCTTCTGTGAGTTGTTTTTTCACTCAATATATTTAGGGATCCAGGTTCCAAAACCAGAGGATCCTACCTTTAGTAAAGGACAAGTCAAAAACTAGATAGTAGTGACAATTTTAATGGTAAGAGAAAACAATTCACTGAACAATAGAAAAGATATATGTCATAGTATACTATGTGCATATAATATACAATATGCACATTATTAGATTTTAAGATTTGGTGAGCACTATTTTGAATAAGAGAAGTCTCTAACTTTTATTTGTTTCCATTAATATAAAGGAATAAATATTTTAATGTGCTTCTAGATTTTTTTTTTATATTGCCATGAGCTCCACAGGTTTGGCTTCACAACAAATACACGATAACTTACCTAGCAGTTTAGGATTTTCTGTTTCTTTTTCTAATGCCTGAGTAGCTGGAATTTCCCAAAACAATGGAGTAGGTGGGAGAAACCAATCCAGTGATTTTGCACTGTCTGGATAGCTATATGAAATATAAAAATGTGAATATATGTTAATAAAGATCAGAAACTATGGATTTATTAATTAAACATCATTTAACCACAGACTCTTACATAAACATCCTATAAACTAACTTTCTGTGGTTACTTTGATTTATCCCTATATATCCGTGTTATCGATCTTTTTTTCCTTTGTGTCACAGGATTGATGACACTGCTATATGAAATATGCTACCTAAATAATGGCTATAATTCCATCTCCTTTTCTCCAATTCAAATGCTTGTGATGGGAATCTTAAATATGCTCCAATATAAAAAGCAGCAAATCATTCTGAAACTTTTAACATCTTAACTATCACAAGTGACAAATTACATCTGACACACCTTATAACTAATTATGGGTATCAATGTAAATGACACCATTACTGGTATTCTAGAGTATCCCTACTACAAGTTAATGTCCTAACCCAAATATTCTTGGTCCAATACCATTTAAATACCACAGAAAATCCAAGAACAGCTGTGATCCTATTAGCATATAATGCTTTAATGTTTTCTTTCCAATCAAAGTTGACTTGTTTTTCATTAAAACAAAAATGGTAAGTGTTAGGTGACAGGAAATAAAGTTGAGAAGAGCACCATATATACTGCCTATGCCAAGCCCCAAGGATTTTATACTTTTTCTCTTCACCTACAATTTCAAGCTGTTGGAAATGAGAGCTACTGCTGCTATACTTTCAAAATAAAAAATCTACAACACATTGTCTTGACACACTGACAAAAGGCCAAAGCATTTGAAATTTATGCAGGAGGGTCCCCAAGGTCAATGATTCCCTAGGTTGACTCACAGGACTCAGCATATAGTCTTACTCAGGGTGAAGTTCAGGGCACAAGCTTTGAAAAGTCCTCTCTCAGGGAATGTGCTTAATTACTCCAGCAACAAGTTTTCACAGTACATGTGAAATGCTGCCACTGAGGAAAGTTCATAGAGGCTTAATACTCAGGGTTTTTATTGGGGGCAGATCACATGGGCATCTCCTCTTTCACACATACCTAAATTCCACAATCCCAGAAAAAAAGCAGATACGTAACATAAACCATATTATTTTTTTTATAAAAATATTTGTATTGTTAAGACTTATTGGGGTGACATTGGTTAGTAAGTTACATAGGTTCCAGGTGTACAACTCTACAGTGCATTGTCTATTTGTTGCATTATATATTCACCACCCAGAAATCTTATTATTTGTATAAAAATTTTATGCACAGTGAGCCACTCTTATCAGTTAATGGTGGGGGGAAGCTTCCTAAAATCTAAGTTGTCAGACTCTAGCCAAAGGCCAAACTTGTAAGCAGGACTTTTCATAGATAGCCATTTAGGCCTGATAATACTAACTCTCTTCTATACAGAGACTACTCCAGAAAATCCAAGAAAGATGTTAACAAGATATAAAAAACACACATCTAGCCCTACTGTTCAGCTTCCCTCAAGTCAAATCTTCCTCGTGATTTCCATTTTCCAGAGCCATCATTTTCTCAGTCACCCAGAATCCGACACATAGTATTATCTTTTATCCAGTATATCCAGACACTTATCGGGTTTAACTGCATCTTATAAAGTTTCTTGCATTCATCATTTCCTTGTATTTTTACTGTCACTAACCTAATCAAGACTCTAATCAACTTAGGTCTGGTTGAGAACAATAGGGTCTTAACTGGCCTCACTGTATCCAGGCTCTCTCCTACTCTATTAATTTGGAATTGTTTTCACCATATTAATCCATTCAAAATCCTTCAGTGGTATCTAAATAATGCCAAACTTCTGAGTGGCCCCAGACCACCTTACAGTTTTAATTCTCCTACACATGCCTTACACTGCAGACCAAAGTGAACTACCTGTTTACCAAGTAGATAATACATTCTGTCCCTCCTCATCATTGTTCAAAAATACTTCCTTTACTTAGCTTGCCCCTGTACCTGACCCTACCATCATACCTACCTACAGAAGTTCAACTGTTTTATTCACTTATTAAGCCATTTCAACAACTATTAACTGATTACTATGTGCCAGGCACTGGAGTTTATATTCATTCAAAATCCAGCTCAAAATCCCACCTTCATGAAATCTCCTAGGTTCCCTAAGATTTTCTTCTCCCTTCCCTCTTCTTAAGTACTATTTAAATGTGTAATATTTATCACAGTCCTCCTTGAATTGTGTCTGTGAATAAGTCTATAGACAGATCACAGAAAGATGATAAATGATGATGGTGATAGATCTGCTACCCCTAAATCAGTGGTTCTCAACCTTCCTAATGCCATGACCCTTTAATGCAGTTCCTCATGTTGTGGTGACACCTCTAAAATTAATTTTGGTGCTACTTCATAATAATTTTGCTACTGTTATGAATCGTAATGTAAATATCTGATATGTTTTTCTGATGGTCTTAGGCGACCCCTGTGAAAGGGTTGTTCGATCCACAAAGGGGTTGTGACCCACAGGTTGAGAACCACTGCCCTAGATTGTAATCACCTAAGGTTTTGTTTTTATTTCTATTTCCATCGATAGGACTAAGCACGGTGCTTTGTATAACTAGGTATATTATATAACAAATATTTGCTGATTCAATTCCATGGCTTTTAACACATATAGAATCATGCCCAAGATCCTTATTATGACATTTAACCTCCACCAGTCTATCCTCAGCTTACTTTTCTAATGTTATGTCCCACTCTTTCTCTTTTATCAATTTTCTACTCCAGCAAACTTCTCTATATTCTATCCCCTTAAAGTTCTTTGAGTTTTCCCATCTCCATTCTTCTTTTCTTGCTGTTACACTTTGCCGTCAGATGTCCACTTCTTCTTTGTATTAGAATGATCAAATCCTTCAAAGCCTCCTAGTCTCTCCCCTCACTCCCACCACTACCATAAAGCATTACCTGATCAGTTTGGCCTAAGTCTTCCAAATCTAAAATTTCATTGCATGAATATGTGATTATCATTTGCTTTGCACTCCTTTTTTGACTTTGTATTGTTAGAAGAGCAAACATATGTTCCAATTTGTCCAGGCCAGTCCTGATTAACACCTGCTGACCCAGCTGGATGCAACTCTTTCTTTCCTTCTCAAGTATCCTAGTCTGGATTATGAATTACATGGTCATATTATTTACTAAGAAATTTTCTACATTTGTGTTTAATCTCCTCAAGTAGATTTCTTGAAAGTAAGTCTGTTTCAACCTTTTTATATCCCTTTCAGCATTCAATCGACACTTGAGTTAATATTTGAATGAAAAATAAAGCAATAAATAATAAAATTTACTCAATGCTTCATTTAAAAAGAGTAACTCAATAGAACAAATACATTAAAAACTTTGAATTCACAGCAATACAAATGTAAAAATCTATAAAAGCCAGTAGTTAACAGGCTATTCGCATTTCCTTTGGTGTCACATCTTTATTTCCACCTCAACATCCTGCCTGTGTTAAAACTGCCTATCACATTTGGCCTCTGGCACACTGTTCTGTTTCCAAAAGGTATCAGTATTCCTTGTCCTGAGCTACTCTTTAATCTTGACTTCTAGTCTTTACCATAGTCAAAAATAATTTGAACAGAAATGCAAATAACTGAAAGCCAAAGAGGCAAAAATTTACTCTATTTTTAAAATTATAACATGTAAGGTGTTAAACTTTACTCTTTTATAACTGAATTCCATGTTTACCAAATATACCAGTATATCTGAAACATCAGTTTATCCTCATTTTTTTTATTTGTATATTTACCAGAGAGAAAATTTAACTCCTTAAAAAAATCAGAAAATCTTAAAGCAATACACTGTTACCACTCTTTAAGGCAGACTTACTTTTCAGCTTCATCTTGTTTTTCAAAACAGAAATTATTCAAAGAAAACAAGGAGTCATTTGATTTCAGCATGTTAAAAACTGGATTTTCTCAGAAAGCTAAAAAATATAGAAAAAGTGGTTTATAATTTATTTATAAAAATGTAGAAATCTATTTATGGTTACATAAGCTATAATAATAAATTTCCCAGATAACCACAGACTACCTTCCCAGTTTCATCTTCTGCCAACTTCCTCCAAAGTACTTCAATATTCAAACACATTATTCTCTGTTCTCCACTCATTCATGCATATATACGCTTGTACCTCTCGCTTTTCATACTGCATCAATATTTAGAATGTGTTTTCTTCCATTCTCTACCTGGCAAATTCCTACCCTTTCTTCACGGTATATAGGTCATATGTCATTTCTCATTTTCTGAATTTGTGCTCTTCCCCCAAGACAGAATTAATGACTCTTTTGGGGTTTTTATAATAATTTGGTCATACCATTATTTTTAGTTAGGATAATGCATTTTATTGTGAATATCTGTCTCCAACAAAACACTACTATGTACATATGTAGGGACTTGCTTCGAGATAAAAGGGGAGAAGTTGGGGGGTATTGATGAAACAAGACTGGCAATGAGTTGATAACTGCTAAAGCTATACAATAGGTACATGTTTATTGTAATGTCTATTTTTTTATATGTGTGAACACTTCCAAAAAAAAAAAACCAACCAAGTTTATATGTATGTTTACATTCACATTGCATATAAATTTTTATATTCCTTTTTAAAAAGATAATTTTTACATTCAGAGATGTTATCAAAAGGACAAAAACATTCAACATTGGCTACCTGGGAATTAATAAAAATCTAGGGTGCAACACAGCCTCAAATTTGATAAAAGATAGTAGAACCATTCCTTTTTTGTTGTTGTTGTGGAGTGACAACAAATTGGTTAGTAAAATTATACAGATTTTAAGTGTACAATTCTATAATATATTGTGTGCTCACCACCTAGAGTCAGTTCTTTCCATCACCATATATTTGAACTCCCTCCCCTCCTCCATTTCTATAGACACATATTACTTTTTTCACAATGCAATTCTTCACCCTGCACATGAATACATCCCAATTTTTTTCTAAATTCTGAGACATGAGAGAAAATTCTATATAACAAAACAAATTAGATGCACCAATCATGAAACATAAATCACAATTCTATTTATTTTGTGATAGTTAATACATTACATATCTTTCTAGGATACAAACTAAAGGTCAAAGAAACTATATGAGTGCCATCTTGTGGAGAAATCCATATTACCAAATTGGATTACGTCCCTCCAATTTTGAGTCCTCCCTGATTGGGGAGATACATGTGGGAGTATGTAGGGGAGAGAGAAGTGCTTCCATATGCGCCCCTTGACAAAACGCTACCAAGAGGGTTAAATCTGTATATAGCTCATGTTGTGAGTTTTTCATTGTTTCAGTTATCCCCCTCCCATCTGTTTAATTTAATAGCCCTCCTAATTTTTCTCAATATATTACTATTAATCACTTAGTCACCAACAAAAAGAAATAGTAAAAGAGAAACAAATTAGCATGGTTCTATAAACGTCTAAAACAATTTGACTATATGAATAAGAGAAGCCTTGGATAACAAGATGGGAAGCAGAAGGGAGTCACTCAGAAATATACTGATTGGGCCTTTTAATATTTTTAGTTTAAGTAAACAGTTTCAGATCTTGAAAATGCCCTCATGAAACATAAATAAAAATGCTAATTATGTTTCTATATCATCCAAAAAGGAACAAGTAAAATGTTCCCTTTCTAGTCTTAGGAGAACTATGTAATTTTAAATAACAAAAAAAGTTTGCAAGATTAAAACTCACTAGACCACTTTTATATGGCTTTGCGACCTCGAAATTCAAGTAGAAATTTTAAGGCTACCATGCCTGTGTTGAATTCTTTATTCTAATGATAAAACTACAAATTAAAAATATTTGTTTCAGAAAAAAATACTTCATAAACTAACTGAAAAACTTCCTACACAAACACCAAATACATTTTTTAAAACTTCTGATGTGACTTCTAGTTCTGGCAAAAAGAGAATACAAATTGTTTGGGTCCAGAATACAAGAAGTAAACACACACACACACGCGCGCGCGTGCACACACACACACACACACACACACACACGCACCCTATTAAAGAGACCACCCCTTATCTAAAATTCTCCATCCCCAGAAATTTAGTTTGATTGTTAACATAAAATCAAAAGCAACAAAGAAACAAATCTCATGGACACAGTCAATAATTTAGTAGTTACTTGAGGGTAAGGGGGCGGGAGGGACAGGGACACAAACATACCGTGATGGAAAGAGAACTGACTGGGTGATGAACACTTAATAAAACACACAGAAGATGTAATGTAGAATTCTACATCTGGGACCTATGTAATTTTTACTAATCAATCTCATCCCAATAAATTAAAAAGAAAAAAGAAAAGATTTTGGAAGTTCTCCATTGCCACAGTGTTCATTATTTTTCTTCATAGCACTAACTGATAACTGGCATTATTATTTCATGTTTAGTTGTTTATCTTTCTCCCTCTAGATCGAGCAGGGACTTTCTCATTAATGTATTCAAATAACCCAAAACAATGCCTGGCATATAGCAGATGGTCCATAAAAATTAGCAATGATCAGTTCATAAAAAGTAATTTTTAATAAAAAATAATTTCCATCAACTCTGCAACTTAAACTTTTACCCCTAAACCTTTAATGTTGTTTTAAATGTGAATTGTTTTCTGGTTCAGTAGTCCTGTAATCAAATCATAAAGGTTCTATAGGACCATGATTTTGGCACTTTCATTATGTAAATAAATATTTTTTTAAAACAAAAGCCCTACGAGGGACCTTGCTACATTTGTAGGAGTATGTGATTGTGGGAAATGCTAGATTTTGAATTAAATTTAAATTTTAGGTGTACAGTGAGATTTTCTAAGTTTTCAAATAAAGTTTTAAATATGTAGTATAAAATTGTATTGCAAAAGTTATATTGTTTGCTCTGATCTTTTCAACTACTCACTTTCTATGACTACATAATTTGTTGACTGTTGAGACAATCTGCACCTTATCTAATTACCTTAGTGGAAATTTAGCATTTTCTTACCTTCTATAATCCTCACTGTATAGGACGTTCAGATCTATTAGTTATTCCTTACAACTTTTACGCTCAGAAATGAGACTCTTTATTTCAAGGGTGCAGAAACTCCGTTATAAAACACTGATGTGCCAGATACCGGTACTCAGTGAAGAAGCCCAGACCAGCACTCCCTGGCAAAACCAACCATCGCAAATGACTGCGGGGAACTTGACAAAGAGAACAAACAAATGACCCAGAGTCTCTGGGTCTCGGCCAGGGACTGGTCCATACAGACGGGGCCCCTGATCCCCATCACTTCCCCTGAGAAGCCCACCGGGCTGGAAGGCTCCAGCCAGGGACCGAATCGAGGCCTGCAGCGAAACCACCCGTGCGGAGCCCCTGAGACCACCAGCAGGCGTACGGCGGCCGCGCGGCCGCAGAGCTGAAGCTTTCAGCGCCCCGTGCGCGGCCCAACGCCCGCGCGCGCACGCGGCTCACTGCCAGCGGGACGTCGGTTCCCGCCGCTGTCCACCAAGGTGGCCGCGACACACGCTCAGGGCCGCCACACACTCGGAAATAAACGCCGGGGCTCCAGAAGCTACCAAAACAAAACTCCAACCGGCCCGCCCCGTGGGCGCGCGGTCCGCTAGCCAGTCCGCACACGCGAGCCGGCGCCTCAGGCCTCGCGGCTTCTGACTGGAATGCGGCGGAGGAGCTGCGCAGGCACGGGGCCGGCCCGCTGCCCTACCACCCACCGCGCCCGTTCGCTGCCCGCCGGGAGGCCGGCTTCGAGAACCGAGCACAGCCAGGGCGACGGGCCCGTCTCCTCCTCCTCCTCGCCTCCGCACAGGGTCCCTTTTCTCTGGTCTCTACCTTCCCGGGAGACGTCGCAGCCCCAACTCCCACCTTCCCCACAGAGAGTCCGGACGCGAAGACGTACTGTCCCGTCTCACTTTCCCGCGGGAGTTTGGAGCGGAGCGCCTATCCACCCGCCCCTCGAAGACCCCTAGCCTGGCTAAGCCGAGCTCCGAACAATGGATCGTCAGGGTCCCAACTTCTTCCTTCCCGCCTCTCCTTTTATTTTTTTCCCTCTAAAAGTTTATAATTAGTCTTTAATATAGCACTTCAGGTACAGGGGTAGCCTATTCTCATTAAATAACGCTCTTAATCCTGGTAACCTCTATGCTACTTTTCCTCTCTGCAATGTTCTTCTTCAATCTTCCGCTAATTTCACTTATCATCTTTTCAAATTTCATCCGTGTTGGAGCATGTATCAGAATTTCATTTTGAGGCTGAATATTCCATTGTATGTATATACCACTTTCCGTTTACCTATTCATTTGTGGATGGAGATTAGTGTTTCCAGTCTTTTAGCTACTGTGAATAATGCCACTGTAAACTTTGCTGTACAATATCTGCTGGAGTCCTTGTTTTCAATTCTATAGATAGATACCTTAGAGTGGAAATTCCTGGATTTAATCTAAGTTTAATCTTCTGAAAAACCAACTATTTTCCACAGCTTCTGTGTGACTTTATATTCTCACTAATAGTGCAAGAGGGTTCCAATTTCCCGACATCCTTGTCAGTACTTACACTTTTTACAAATTACAGCCATCCTAGGAGATATGAAGTTGTATCTCATTGTGGTTTTGATTTGAGCATCTTTCCACTGAAGGGAATTTACAGTCAATGACTAATGATGTTGAGCATCTTTTCATGTGCTCAATGGCCATTTGAATATCTTCTTTGGAGAAATGTCTATTCAAGTCCTTTGCCAATTTTGTTTTGTTTTTTATATCATTATCTTATTGAATTATAGGAGTTGTTAATATTCCGGATATTGATCCTTTATCAGGTATATGATCTGCAAATATTTTCTCCCATTCTGTAGGTTGTCTTTTACTTTCTTGATCACATCCTTAGATGCACAAAAGTTCTTAATTTTGATTAAGTCCAATTTACCTGCTTTTTCTTTTGTCACCTGTGCTTTTGATGTCATATCCATGAAGTCACTGCCCAATCCAATATCATGAATATTCTCTCCAATGTTTTATTCTAAGATTTTTACAGTGTTAGCTCTTAAGATTAGGTTTAGATTCATTTGAGGCACCTCATGGCTCAACAAGGTGTATTATTTCAAATAAAGGATGTGTGTGTGGAAATATAGTTCCCAGAAAAACTGGAATAGCTTGAAAGATAAATAATATGTGTTCATGAAACAGGAACAAGATAGATTTCTGCTAATAAAACTGATTCCATGGGTTCTGGCTCATGACTTCAACATAACCAAAATTTTTTTCTACTTTGTAACTTCCAGTCTTTTAAAACTCTGATCAGGAAAAGCTGATATTGAAAAAATTAATTCTAGAGAAGCAGAAACTAAAAAATGTTGAAGTTTCAGAATTATGTTTCTCTGGGTGACAGCCATAAATTTGTTGTGCCAGTGTTGTCTGACTTGGGGGGAAAATAGATAAGATAATAAAAAAAGGTAAGATCAATTCTGAAAATTGTAGAATTAATGTCTAAGGAAAAAGGAGAGAAGAAAAGAACAGTGAAAAAAAGAGAAAATATCTAGTCTGATATGATGGGATTCTTGGGAGGAAAGAAAAATGTAGAGGGTTATGCAATTCTGTGTGAAAGAGTCTGGTGTCATATATGCATTTAGTAGATGGTTAAATAGCAAAAGGATGAATGAATGAAAATCAAAAGATAATTATTCTTTAGGGAACAACTTAGTAAGTCTGTATGTGACCAAGAAAATAAAAGGCATAAATTAATTAGAGAGTAATTTTTTGAGTTCCAGCTACTACAGAGTATGTTTAATGGTGATGCAGAAGAGGAGATCTGTTTGTTTTTCAGGCAGAAGTTGACTGCTCTTACCAAAATAAATTTAAAATATCTGTCCTTCAAAGCCAAGAATGTTGATTCTTGGGACTGCCAGACAGCATACTCCATCCAGCTAGACTTAGAACCAAAGCACCCTCCAGCCCCAGCCAGACAGTGCATTATTGCAAAGTGTATAGCTTTCCATAGAAATCAATTGATAAAGACTCAGTATTCAATGGCTATTTTTTGGTGTGTACTTACATAAGTAGAGTCTAAAATATGGTAACACAAACCCTGAAGTAAGAAAATAAATATCCCAAAACAGAAACTTTGGGACAAAGAGCAGTATTTCACACTGAAACAGGTTATTTCTTAATTAAAAATTAATATCAGTTCCTTCAGGAGTAAATGAGACTGGTCACTAGTGTATATTTTCTATGGTAGTTGTATTCAGATTTATATAACAGACTAGGTTTAGGCATTCTTACCAAATTCTTCTGCCATCATTATAAAGTCCCTGTGTAAATAGGAATTAACAAATTCCTTTAGGTGGTTAGTATCTGAATGTTTCACTTTATCTATTATAATCAGTATTCTGGCACACAGAATCTTACAAATCTTATATAAGACTGTCTTAGTGAAACATGGGATACATTATACTAACATAAATTGTTTAAAGGAACTTTTAAAAGTCACTGATAACATTTTTAAAGATATTTAAATGTAGGAATCAGAGTATAAAATAGATTTTAAGAACAGGCATTCTTGGTTTTGTTTTTTTTTATCTAAAAACAAATGACAAGATCTTACAGTAATATGATCCAAGATTAATTAATATTGTTTATATTATTTAGACATAGATAGTTTCTAGAGGTGATACAATTTTGCAGTTACAAATAACCAGTTAAGATACGGGACAGAGCAGGGTATGGACAGAATAATGGAAATAAGAAACACCATGAAGAAATGTTACCAGACTCAGGTTCAGCCACTTGTCACACATACCTGGTAACTCAAGTGACAAGCGTTGGTGAGGAGAAAAGCCCACTTGATTCTAGAAGCCAGCAGCCAGGGATGATGGCAGACTTACATCCTGGAAAAAAACGAACAAACCAACAAAAATCTTCCCTGAGCCAGAGTTAATTAAGGGGCTTTATAGGTGAACAGGGAGGGGAAAGGACAGAGATGACGTTAGTCATGCGGGTTTCAGCACTGACGGTTAAGAAATCTCCTCCCTGGGTCCTTCGAGGGAGGCTGTGTTATTGCTTTCTTGAATCCAGAGTGCCTACTGTGTCATCAGCAGGAAATTCAGGGGGTCACAGCCATGGGTTCCGATGTCCAGATACCTGGAAATTGAGAGATCACCCTCTTCTGTTTAGGGTCTTGTTGATTAACCAACTAACAGGTATATGTAGCTTCAAGGAAGGGAATAAGGCAGAGTCATTAAATCAAGCACTGAAGTGGGGGAGGGGGGACAGAGAAAGGAGGTGAACCATATTGCCCCATAGCCAAGTTTAACTACGTTATTGATTTTTTGAAGTTTCACCCTTACAGAATCAGTTACAATGCATCTGTCCAAAATTCTTTCCAGGAAAGAGAAGGGAGTGGTGACAGATGCTATTGCAACTGACAGATAATTATTTTGTGATATACATTAGGATGCATTTACACATGAATTATCCCATGTTTAAGTATGTCAAAGCACTGAGAAAGGGCAATGCCTATAACAGCATATACTTTAATATTTCTGATGATCCCTGGAACAGTTGGGAGTGCTGTATCCATGTCTGCCCAGAGTTGGAAGCCACCACAAAGAGAAAAAGACACATAAGTTTTCTCACAACAGCTGCCACATTAATCATCACCAGAGAAGGAAAGGAGCTAAATTTGAAGATGTTCTCTAGAAATTTTAGCTCTATAAACACAAGATAGCTTTCTGGTGGGGGAGTGAGCATGTTGAGTGGGCACGCATAAGGGGTAAAAGCACAGAGGTTAGGGCACCCTGCCCCCCAGTGCTAGGCATCCTAAGAAAGACACTTTTGCATCCAAGTAGCAGCAGACTCAGCAAGAAGCAGCAAGAGAAGCCGCAGGGACCCAGCTATGGAAGAGAGGCAGCTAAGTGATGCTCCCAAACCATTTTTGGCCCCACTAAGCCTTCCAGAGTGAAAGGTCCTGCCTTGGGAGAGATCTGCTGGCCTCAGAACAACACATTGTCCAGGCAGAGGTGATGATATGGGTGAAACCAGCCAGGAACGTGAGCCTGGCTTGTGAAAAGTATATGCTATTTGTGATAGTTAATGGGACTGATCGCTAAATCCAGGAGAGTTGATGAAGCCTCTCCCTGCAGTTATCAGCTGGGAAAAAGGAGGGACAGTTAGGTGGGGGCTGTCAGAGAAACTGGGATGCCACAAGTAGAGGGTGTGGTTTCAGAGTAATCTTATTTTTTTCTTTTTGTCTTTGTTGGGAAAAGTGTTACTGCATTGTTACCTTGCTTTATCTAACTCAGATTAGTGGCCTACGAAACACCAGTGTCACAACAAACTAGCACTCTACAGTTTACAAACATTTCTTCATTTAATGCACGAGGAAAATGAGAACTCGTACAAATGGTGTGTGTGTGCGCGTCTGAGTGAGGGGGTGAGAGAGTAGATACTACATCGTATGTGTGTGTTATCAGGAAGGTAGGAGAATAGAGTGGGACCAAATGGATAGAGAATAAATTACATATTAAAGCAGAAGGAATATGGTCCTTCCACTAGTAAAGAGAGCAGTGGGGGTCAAAGCAAGTCCAAGTGAAACTATTCTGTTCAGGAGCATACTCCAAAAGGTGAAGCCTATGGAGTTAAGGATCAGTACACGCAGACTGGGAGAGAAGAACCCGAAAAGCCTAGGAAACAGTAAGGTAAGAGAGTGATTAATATGAAAGTGAAGCAATATGTGTTGTTAAAACTTTCTCAGGCAACTGTGGAATAAAAGAACTGTCAAATTGTAAGTTGTTGAACATTGGGAATTTTATTCACCTATTTTATGTGTTCCTTAACTAACAGAACACTTAAAACATGCTATCCTAAGGGAAAAAAATGATAGCAATAACTCTGAAAAGGAGTCCTGCCAAACTCTACAGCCAGTGTTCACATTCTCTCCTCCACCTACATGTGTAGAAACGGGCAAATGACCAGTTGGAAACTTCTTTTTTTCAGTGGGATGCTTTGTATCACAAATCATTTGGGAAACTTTCGACTCAATGAATTATTTTGTTCAGCTATGGGCTATAATATGGAGAATTAGACATTTTTTTTCTGGATAAAAGTATCACAATTAAGCTGAAATTTTCCCCAAGTTAGGAAATATCCTAGGAATTAGTATTTGATTTCTAACATAGAAGTTTTGCTGGAATTTCCCTATACCTGCTCGCTGGTTCTTTCTAAAAACCATACTATTTCCCTTGAATAGCAGTTGTCACTGATAATTTTGTTGTTACTGTTTAAATGTTGCAGTTTCAAAAAGTATATTTTTAAATCTCTGGCTTTGAACAAATTCCCATTTTATTTGCAACATCTGCTGTTACCTAGAGCAAACTTAAAGTATAAAGAAGATATATCTTTCCTTAGAATTCATTCCCACATGGCATCTTTCCCAACATATTGATATATACAAATCACATAATATATATATAGCAAAGCATTTTCTAGACAGCTCGGAAAAAATTAAATTTTTATTTCTCCCTACCTAACATCTAACCTTCCATATGTTTTGAATTTTTTCAACTCACAGAGATTACATAGCAAGTCACAAACCTGCATGATTAAAAGTACATGACTAAAACATCTCTAACATCAGAAGTTAGGAGTCACTTGGAAGGGTATACATGCAAATGGAAAAATGTATACCCTGCAACACAAATCTGATTAAAACAAAAACTGAGCAACTCTTTTCAAGTCACCATACACTGACTCTTTTAGTCTTAATCATTTGTCAGCAGAATGTGTCAGCTGATTTATATTTCCTCATCAAGAAAGTTTCTCAGAAATCTCTTACTTGTGCTTTCATTTTTGGATGCTAAAAATGAATGAATCTTAGACCAAATAAATAATTCCATCTCTCTCTCATTATACTGAGAAATCTACAGTGACTGATTTACTTATGAGCAAAAAGCTAGTCCCTCACTGGCAGAGCCAGAGGACTCTAGATTCCCTACACCTGATCCCCTGCTCTTTCTAGAAACCATACTAGCTCCACTGAACAAGACTTGATAGATTGCATTCAGTTTTGGATGATTCATTTTATAAGAAATGTTGACAAACTAAAGTGTGTTAAAAGGTAGGAAAACAGGAAACTTAAGAGCCTAGGGCCCAAATAATATCTAAAATAAGAGCCAGGGGGGGAGGGAGTTCAAGAGAGGCAGTATACAATATGGAGAAGGAAAGTCTAAGAGAATACACTGGCTCTTCTCAAATATTTCGGGGACTCTTGTAGTTAGGCTGACCAGAAGTACCATTTCAAATGGGACAGAAAACAACGGTACTGTCACATTTCAAATAGTACTTGGTCAGCCTGGTCTCATTGGGCTAAATTCAAAGCGTCAGTAGGCTGACCATACGTACCATTTGAAACGGGACAGGACCGTTGTCTTCTGTCCCATTTAAAATGGTACATCTTGTCAACCTACTTGTAGTGGAACAAATAATTTATTCATGCTTTTATAGGCGTGATTTCAGAGGATAGAACAAGGAGCACAAAATTAAGGTCATTACTGACCAAGAAATAGATTTCATCTCTGAAGAACAATATGAAAAAGGCCTTCTCAATTTTTCTTATCAAATGTATTAATAAAGGATTTATGTACAGAAAGCTGCATTCATTTAACATACACCATTCAAAGAGTTATGATATCTGTAAAACCACCATATTATAAAAAAATACAGAACATTTCCAGCATTCCCCAATTTTTTCTTCCCTTACAGTCAATCCTTCCCTCTTTTCTTGGCCACAGGCAACCATGGCTCTGCTTTTTATCATTATAGAGTAGTTTCATTTTATATAAATAGAATCATACATCACATACTTAATTGTCTGGTTTTTTTTTTTTTCCTCAGCCTAATGATTTTCAGATTCACCCCTATTGTTTTGTATGTCGGTGGTTCATTCCCTTTGTTTTCTGAATAGTATTTCATTGTATAGGTGTGATAAAAAAAATATGGTGAATGTTTAGATTTTTTAAAATTTATTACAGTAAAAGACACATTGGTATTAACCTCCCTCAAAATACTCCCTCTCAGTTCGAACACCGTACTGTCCTGAATTGATTCAAAACTTTTACTTTTCATGGCGGGAAGAGCCAGAAGTCACACGGTGCCAGATCCAGTGAATAGGTGGATGAGCACACACCGTCATGTTTTTATGTGACAGAAATTGCTGTACCAGAATTGATGTGTGACATGGCGCATTGTCATGATAGAGAATGAAACTGCCCATTTCTCTGACACTCACAAAAGAAGACTGCTTCCAGATCTGCTTCAGAAAGTGACAAGAACAATGAGATTCGTGTGTTTCAAGTGAGGAGTCTTTCGAGAGGGATTAATGGCAATGTGTCTTTTATTGTAATCAATATTTTTATTTGAATATTCACCATATTTTTACCACACCTTGTATACACCACATTCTGTTTATCCATTCAACAGTCGATGAACATTGGGATTGTTTACAATTTCAGATTATTGTGAATAAAGCTGCTGTAAACATTTGTGTAAAAGTTTTTATGTGGACATGTGTCTTCATTTCTTTGGGGTATATACTGAAGAGCAGAATTAATTGTGTGGTAGATATATGTTTAACTTTTTAAGCAAGTTCCATATTGTTTTCCAAAGTGGTTGTACCATTTTACATTGCCAGCAGTGACATCTTGTTATGGTTTAATTTGTATTTTTCTGATGACTAATGAAGTGGAAGCATCTTTTCATGAACACAAAATAGATACCTTTTATA
The DNA here is from genome assembly GCA_004026885.1 of Lyroderma lyra. Lineage (NCBI taxonomy): Eukaryota > Metazoa > Chordata > Mammalia > Chiroptera > Megadermatidae > Lyroderma > Lyroderma lyra. Next base: position 28,314 of record PVJL010000962.1, on the reverse strand, counting down.
AAATGTTATTGAGTTGCTAGTCTTCTTATTGTTAAGTTGAAGAAATCCTTATCTATTATGAGTATCAGTCAGTCTTTTGTCAGATATATGATAGAGAATATTTTCTCCATTCTATGGTTTGCTTTTTTATTTTCTTTTTTTTTTTTTTTTTTTACTTTTTTGGTATGTGGGTAGCTCCCTGACTGGGAATCGAACCCAGGCCACAATGCTGACAGTGCCAGCGCCGAAGCCACTACACCACCAGGGAACTCCCTCATTTTCTTAGTAGTGTTTTTCAAAGAGAAATGACTGAATTTTGGTAAGTTCAATTTGTAAATTTTCTTCTATGATCACGCTTTTTGTGTCCTAAGAAATCTTTGCCAAGTCCAAGTCAGCGAAGATTTTCTATTTTAGTTCTACAATCTTAGCGTTTACCTTTAGGTCTACAATGCACTTGAGTAAATTTTTAGTATTGGGTGAAGGAAGGATCTTTTTATTTATGTATTTATTTCTTTTTGTCCACTTGGATATCTAGTTTTTCCAGTAGTGTTTGTTTATTTTTCCCCCATTAGGTCGCCTTGGGAACACTGCTGAAAAACAATGGACCATATACATATGATTCTATTTATGGGCTCTCTGATTCCATTAATGTATATGTCTATATTCTTATTTAATATGCTTACTTATATTATAAGTGAATCTTTAAAGTACTCTCTGGTAGTCAGCAGATGATTTACATTTGCGTTTTAACCCATTCTATCTTGGTTTCTTCAATAGAATGTTTAATCTGTTTACATTTGTTATAATTATTGATATGGTTGTATTTAGGTCTGCTAATTTATTAATATTCTGTTTGTCATCTTGAGTTTTTGTTTCTCTCTGCTCCATTTCCTACTTTATTTTAGATTATTTAAATATTTTTAGATCTTTATTTAAATTTGTCTCTTGGCTTTTTAACTATATACCTCCTAACATTTTTTAAGTGGTTGCTTTAGGTATTACAATATACATTCTCTATGAGACTTGCCCTAACTGTGACTGCATGGGCTTTGGAACAAAACATCAAAATAGAAAAAAAAAATGGGGACATTAATTTCAGTTATAAAATTAACAAGTTCTGGGGATCTAATGTATAGCATGGTGATTAGAGCTAATAATACTGCATCATATACTTAAATGTTTCTAAGAGGTAAATCTTAATTTTTCCCACAACAAAAAGGAAACGGTAACTATGTGACAGGATGGAGGTGTTAGCTAATGTTATGGTGGTAATCATTTTTCAATATATAAATTTATCAAACCAACACGTTGTATACCTCAAACTTACATAATATGTCAATTATATCTCAATGAAGCAGAAAATAAATAAATAGGATAATTTGTTTCAGTCACCTAGACCAAGTGTTGCCTCAAAAATTTGTCTGCCTTTGTTCAGCCTCCAGAATCCTAAGCCAGTCATGTTTTTCTGTACTTGTCCAGAGTTTTACCACTGCTATTCATGAGAGGATAGGTTGGTTAGATACTCAACTTCTTCATACCAGATGCAAACCAGGAGTTACCATTTTGAATCTTGTATATTACTAAAATATTTGTCCGAAATATGTGAGTTCCTTGTACATACCAAGATTTGTATGAAACTTTCTTAGGATATAGTTAGTGACAACCAAAAACCAAAAAGTAAGATTATTTTTCAGTAGTCATTCTATGTACTCTAAATCTCCCAAATCTCACATTCTGTACTAACACTTCTACACTTCAAATATATTAGTATGGACTTTCAAAACAAAATTTTCAGGATGATTGCACCATGAAGTTACTCTAAAAAGAAACTTCTACCTTCATTTTTTAAAAATAGTAACTAAACTGCTCCTAAAATTCAATGTGTTTGCATATTTATCATTAACAATTTGACTTTGGAAGAAAGGGGACAGAAAAATCTCAAAGAAGTAGATTTTGGAATCTTGGTTATTTAAAAACAAGTTGGAACTGGGAAAAAAAATCTTTTCTGAAAGTGTAGTAAAAATAAGTAGTTTGGAAAAATGATAATTTTCAGAATTTGGGAATATTTTACAACAAATGGTATAAACAACTCTGATATGAACAAAGTTTACCTGTAGGTTGTTTTAATAATGTATATATTAATAAATAATTTTAATGGTTCTATTTTACTCCCTCCCTTCTCCCTGGATGGATACAGCTAGATGTCCACCAAAATTCATTTTTTCCTATCTTCCATACGAACAAAGATTTAACTGGGCCTATCTAGCTAGGGACAACATATGTGACTTCCACTTGCGGTTAAGTATAGCCACATGACTGGGCTCCTGCCAATAAAATGTGATACATGTGAAGTGTGTCACTTCTGACTCAGACTTTAAGATACACTCTCTTTCCCATCAGATGGAACCCATAATGACCCAGTTGTGACCTTAAAGTTGGCAATAATAGCCCAGGATGAAAGTGCAACATGATGAATGGAACATGAGTCCATAAATGATCACAACCAGTAGGACGATCTGCCAACCTGGAACAACACTCGTAGCAGACTGTCACAAATGAGAGGAATGAACTTTACCTCCTTTAAGAAACTCAATTAATGTTAGTGTCTGTCTCAGCAGTGTCTGTCTGCCTTACCCTAACCAATACACCCTGGGTAATGGTACAAACAGGGAGAATAGTCTAAGCAGCAGATTGTACAATTGGTCTGCCCCATGTGCTTTTACGCGGTGGACCAGAAGGAAGAACACCTGTCATTCTAAGTGTGAGATTCCTTCCAGGCAGCTATGTCAGTTGATTGGACAGTGGAACTATGTAGATGCTTATTGTGTATAGTAACTTTGGCCATGGTCAACATAAGAAATAATGGATATGCTTCATTCCCAGAAGCTCTCATAAATGAGAGGACTAAAATTAATCATCTTAAAATTACTCACAGTCTTTCTCTTCTGACCTCATTCTTTGTCTCTAGCACAAACTGCTACACCTTGTTCCCAGGCTTCTCCCAAAGTGAAGCTAAGAGGCTCCGCAGCATCATTTTGAACAACTCCAGAAGGTGCCATTCACCTTCTATTACTACTACTGCTTTCTACTACTTACTACTACTTACTTTTCTCTATTACTGTATGATGTTATTACCATTAAGTACAGGTCCCAATACCAGGGACATTAAGAGGTGGCTGTAAGTTACAGCTTTTCCTGTGATAATTAAACTCTTCTTGATTAAGTTTGTACTTATGTTCTTGGCTTACCTGAGTCTTGAGAACAAAAGAATGCAAAATATTCTGTAGTCCTGCCTGTCTCCTTTTTTTGTCTGTTTTGACTTAAAGTCCCACTGACCTATGTGATATCTCATGAACTAACTTCCCAAAGTCTGTTTCAAATACTTAACCTTCATACATCCCTTCCTCCAATGCAATAATGTCTCCATTTCAATTTTTCTTCTAATTAACATCTCCCTCACAATAACCTCTTTCTCTCAAATCACAAAAGGACCTTTCTTTTTCCTATTTCATTTTTACATCTTCAAATGCAATAGGATTCTCAATTAAGATGCCATACCGTAACTCTTCCTGTTAGAATTTCCTTTCCCTCCAACTCCTTTCTGAGCACTTCTACAGTGACTTTATGGCCTGTCTTAGGCTCCAGGTGTGTCAGAGATGGCTGAAGGCTAAATTTGTTTGCTCTTTCTCAGCACAGAGCTGACTACATTTCCCAGTCCCATTATATTTTATAAGAACAAGTGACTGTGTCCCATTACATGATGAGAAGAAATGTGCCTTTTTGGGGCCCAGACAATTGAAAGAAAGTATGCCTTCACTACACACTGCTTTTGCTCATTGGCTGGCCAAATGGAGAGGGTCCAGGAAGAATTCAAGGTCCAGAGGAAAGTGAAGCCAGAAGCCAGAAGGAGCCAGGGTCCCTGAAACATCATGTGGAAGGCCACCTGCCAAACATCTAATTAGACTCATGAGAACAAGAAATAAACCTTTGTTATTTAAAGCCACTGAGATTTGGGGGTGGGGAAAGGCAGAGCCATTTTGTTATCACATAACTTAGCCTATTGTCACACACCAAGTAATTTCTCCTTAGTTATACCTGAATATTCTGTAACTGAGACTTTTAAATCAAAGTAATAATGTGAAATAACTAAATCACACAAAATATAAATTTTGGCACTGTTAATGAAATATTTAATAATTTCTACTCCTAATTTTTCTTAATAGGTTGCTATTCCAGTTGTAACGACATTTTCTCACTGAGGAGAGAAGTTTAGGATGGTTTCAATTCTTTTTTAAGTACATGTTTCAGTTGAACTATAACATACATGCATACAAGAAAGTACAAAAGTCCTAAGTTTACAACTTTTTTTTTGTTATAAAGTGACCATCCTGTGTTATCAAGCCCTTGATGAAGCAATAAAATAATTATCTTCCTGCAAATGTAACTTCCATATATTGGTACTGCCTGTACCTGAACTTCATGTAAATTGAATCATGTATTATATGTACTCTGATGTGACTTCTTTTGCTCAATGTTATGTTTATGAGACTCATTCATATTGCTGCAAGTAGTAAATTTATGGAATTTTATGGCTGTCTAGTATTGCATTTTATTGCATTTCTTTAAGCATTCTTTTAATGATGGACATTGAACTAGGAAGTGGCCATCACACCTATGCCAACACCTTGATTATGGACTTCCCAGACTCCAAAACTGGGAGAAGTAAATTGTTTATAAGCCATCCAGGATATGGTATTTTGTTATAACAGCCCGAACAGACTATGACAGACAGATATTTTGTCTGTTTCCATTTTGGAGCTATTACAAATAGGCTGCTATAAATATTTATATACATGTCTCTTGGTGTACTTATGTATGTATCTCTGTTTAGTATATAGCTAGAGTGGAATCTCTGGGTCATACAATATACATCTTAAGTTTTAGCAGATACTGCCAGGCCATCTTTCAAAGTAATTGTGCTAGTTTTCACCCCTTAGATCCACATCCTAGCTAATTCTTGATATTGTTAAATGTTTAAAGGTCAACTATTCTGATAGGTATGCATATTATCCTGTTGTGACTTTAATTTGTATTTCTCTTATTTCTAAGGAGTCTGAGCATCTTTTCATATATTTATTGGCCATTTATATAATCTCTGTTTTTTCCATGTGTGAAATGCCTGTTTCAGCTTTTTAGAATAAGTTTTCCAACTTTATTCTTCTTTAAGACTTTCTTTTTATATGTGTTTCCACATAAATTTTAGAATTGGTTTGCCAAATTCTACACCAAAAAATTCTGCTGGGATTTTGATTAGCATTTGATTGAATCAATAGATTGATTTAGAAACAACTGAAATCTTATAATATAGTTATTATCAGATTATTTTCTGTTTATCGATTTATTTTTAGATTTTCTTTGTCTTATGAATTGGGATATAAAGTTTATGAGAGCAAAAACTTGGTCCATTTTGTTCACTGCTCCGTCCCAGAATCTAGGAGAATACCTGGAACATTGTGGGTTCTCAATAAGTATTTTTTGAAGTAATGTTCTCCTGAGATGGCTTTTTTATCCTCCTATCACCCTGTTCTTGGAGAGTCCAATTCATGCATCTGATTTGAAATCATATACCATATTCTCAGAGGAACATTTCCTGATCTCCAGACTGGGCCAGGCTTCCCTGTCCTCGGTCCCCTCTTATGACATCCTGTACTTCACTTCTTTCTAGCATATACCAACATACTATTATATAATAATAATAGTTATTACACAATACTATATAATTACTTGATATCGATCCCCCATTTAGAATGTAAGCTCTCTGAGTACAAGGACCAAGTCTGTCTGAATTTCTTACTCACTGCTATACTTCCAGTATCTGGCCTGGTACCATGCACAAAGCAGGTGTCAAAAAAATTATGAAATTATTTTCTAAAAGAGGCCTAGACTCCCTCTGCTTTTTCTTAAACATAGAAGTCATTATATTGCCAACATTTTGTTATCCTAGTATCCAAAATCTCTCTAGATGTATTCTTTTGCTTTTATCCTCTGAATTATTTAGTGAACATTCTCAACCAGACTTCCTGGGGTCGAGAGGGGGTTCTTCATGCATCTCACCCCAGATTAGCTGAATCAGGAGACGCTCCTAAACTGGAATTTGAGAGGCTGCATTGCTAAAAAGTTCTGCAAGTAACTGGTGGAGTGGCGAGCTTGGCACTCTCTTCTTTGGATTACATTCATGACATTGCTGCTTTATCTCTTTGCACTCCATAATTTTTGCAACACTCTCTGGGGCCAGTTTCTCTCATCATCCTTGCCCATGTTGTATTCTGCTTTTGCTCTCAAGGCTGCATTTTCTCTTTGGCCATCAGCCTTTTAAAGACAGCTGGACGGCCACCCTGATTGCCTACTTAGGAACCTCATTAATCTCATTTTTATCTTTCTGGTCATGCTGACCACCCTGGCTACAATGACCACACACTGTCACAGCTCTCTGATCCAACTTCAGGGAGAGGGAAAAGGAAATAGCCCAAGGTTTAGGGAATTTTGAATCAGGAAACCAGAATTTGCTGTCTGTGTGACCTTGAAAACGTCACTTGACTGCTCTTCATTCCAAGTACAATAACACCTGCTCTCCCTACTTTAGAAATGTGGTAAGGATGAAATGTTATCATGTGTCATGTCAGAACTTTGTAAACTATACATAGATGTATAAATATTAATTATAATTCTTAAGCTCAACCATCCAACTCTGCACGATGGGAGAGAAAAATAAGCCAACCGACTAATTATTGTCTTCTCTAACTTCAGAATGTCCTATACACTGTTGTTATGTCTACACAGTAAAATCTCTTAACATTTTGAGCCTTTCTGTATTTTTACTACTCATCTGTATGGGTTACACAAACTTGCCTTCATTAAAGTAATATTTTTTGAAATGAAAATAGCAAAGTCTCAAGTTGTTCTTTGAAGAGCCAAAGGTATTCACCTGTTAGCTGAAATAATGATTTCTACCTCTGTAACGAACTTTAATGATTTCTCCACTCTAGTCCATCATTCTATCTGGTTGATTCTCATCGCTAGCTCTCAATTGCTCCCTCTGTCCCTCATCTCTACTGCCATTGTCTTATTCAAATCTTTCTCATCCTTAACTCCTCCCAACTTGATTAACTGCCTTCATTTGCTGCCTTCCATTTACACTGCCATCAGGCGTCAGCAAACTGTGGCTCATAGGCTGAAGTCAGCCGGTAACACTAGACCACAGCCACACTCATTTACATATTGTCTTATGATGCCTTTGGTGCTACAACTGCAGAACTGAACAGTTTCAAAAGAGACTGTGGGTTGAATAATGGCCCTTAAAAAGATATACCCACCAAATCTCTGGAAACCATAATTGTCACCTTTTTCAGAAAAAAAAGGTCTTTGTCGATACAATTAAATAAAGGATCTTGAGATGAGATCATCCTGAATTATCTAGGTGAGCCCTAAATTCGATGATAAGTGCCCTTATTAAAGACAGAGAAGACACACAGAGGAGAAGCTGATGTGAGGATGGAGGCAGAGATTGGAGAAGTGTGGTCACAAGCCAAGGAAGACAAGAAATGCCTGCAACCACCAGAAGCTGGAAGGCACAAGGACCAGAATCTCCCCTCTTAGGGCCACTGGACGGAGTACCCCCCACCACCACCAATGACCTTGATTTTGAACTTCAGGTCTTCAGACTATGAGAAAATTAATTTCTAATATTTTAAGCCACCAAGGTTGTGGTAATTTTTTACAGTGATCTTAGGAAATTAATGCAGCACTCAATTCTAAAATATGGACTATCTGGTCCTTTAAGACAAAGTTTGCTGACCTTAACTAATCCCTGCCTCTTTCCCCGGCTACATGTTGCCACCTTTCCTCTTTCTTTCTTTCTCCTTTCTTTTTATAAAAATAAACTTTGAATTGTAGGATACTTTTAAATGTACAGAATAATTGCAAAGGTAGTAGAGCAGGTTTTCATATACTCTAAACCCAGTTTTTCCTCATTATTAACATTTTACATTAGAATGGAACATTTGTGACAGTTAACAAACCAACACTGATACATTATTATTAACTAAAGCCTATTCTTTGTTCAGCTTTCCTTAGTTTTTACCTTTTTTCTGTCCCAGGATCCCATTCAGGATACCACACTACACTTAGTCATCACATCTCTCTCTCTTTTTAAAACTTCTTTCCATTCTTTTCTTTCCTTATTTATTTGTTTGTTTCTGCTCTAGGCTAAAATGCTGAGTATATAAACATGTATATAAATGGCCTTTCCTTAAAAAGTCTAGAGAGAAAAAATGCAAATGAAAAGTTAACAAATTATTAATTAATATAGTTTCGATAATGCTAGGAAGAACATGAACAGTGGATAGACAGAAGCCACATTAAACAGAGACATAAGGCATATGTCCACCCAAATTTTCAAAGATCATTCTTAGTGGGATTCAAAGTGGCCACAGAAACACCTGTTAAAGAAGTTACTACAATAGTCCAGTGTGTAGATGATAGTGGCTTGGGTTGAGCTGGTGTGGTGGACATGGAATCAGGGATATTAGCCATATTCCAGAGATATTTTTGAGGTATAACGAGGGGACTTGCTGATAAATGTAGAGGATGAGAAACAAAGTGAAGTCAATCACTAACCTCTCAGTAGAGATCTTCTATGCTTCAGCCACACTAATCACGTGTTACTCTTCGTACCTGCCATGAGCTAAGGTCCCAAACGCTCACATATATTGAATCTTCCAGCTAAACGCCCTTTTCTCCCCTGGTTATCTTACAGGTAAATAATTTCTCTTCAATATTCTGTTCCCTTTAAAATTCTTCACTGCTTCTGGGAAGCCTTCCTCTACTTTACCTTCACTCTCTTCCTCCATCCTACTTCCCCAAGTTAGGGGGCTTTCCCTCCTCTATATTCCCATAAAGTCTGCAAATTCTTCTCTGCTACCTTGTAGTACCCATATTGCGCCGTTATCATGTGTTACATGTCTGTCCCGTTATCATTTGCTTGCACATCTGTCCCTTGAAGGCATTGTGCCATATTCATGGAATAGCCCCTGGCACAGAGAGAGGTAAATGAATGTTTAATTGATCAAGTCTTTACTATAATTTCACAGAAACATTAAAAAATGACATCATTTTTAGGTAAGAAAACCATTATTAAAATAATCACTAGTAAATCTAAATATAACTAATGGCATTCCCAACGTACTTACACCTTCTGATCTTTTGCAAGCCTATTCATTGTTAAAATTTGTATTCTAAACAAGCCCCTTTCATTTTAAAATGTTTTTCATTTTTCATATTTGTCTCTGTACTGAGACATCTGTGGCAGAGCCATGTTATTTGTAAAGTTTCAGCCTTCATTTTTTACTTTCATTACTCTTTTGGTTTTGAGTAGGAATCATGGTCTCCATTTCTAAAAGTTAAGAGTCACTCATGCAAGCCCTAAATTTTATAAATGCAAAGTTTATGTGGATATATCTAAATGTGTTGTGTGTGTGTGTTTCAATCCTTTTCTTTTAGAATATTGCCTTCTGTTTCACTTGAACATAATTAGATTATGGTGGTTATATAACTTATTTAATCAGAGTGATTTATATATGTAATCAGCTCACACTGATTATGAGTGTTTTCCTTCTTATGAATATAGTTGCCTTGTCTTTATTTTCATATTAAAAACATGTTTACAAGCTGGTTATATTTTTATAAATAAAAGATAATACGCTTCCTAAAATCAAAAGCAACTTCCAACCACTATGTCTTGTTCAACTTTTTATAGGTTCCTTTCAAGCTTTTTTGGGGGGAGAATAAAAAAACAAACAAAACAAACAAAAATACGTTCTGTTTGGTTTTGTTTTCTTGTCTAATGCAATATATTGTAGTATAAAATACCTAGGAAACCTGGAGTTGAGGTTGTACAAATGTAGCTATTTTAGAAAGTTTTTATGATATCACAGTCTTAAAAATGCTAGTTAATTCTCTGTGAAGAGGAACTCTAGAAGTCTTAACTCTAGAGTGGAAGTCAGGAAATTATGCCTTATTTCCAGATCACAAAGACTGAACTTATTCAAACTATAAATAGTTTACTATTTCTTCTTATTATGTGTAGGGTACTCTTGTTTATGTTTACTTGTTAGCCTAAGTCAATAATACCAATTTTGACATTTAAATTCCTGGAAGGTAGGATCTAATTATGTTGAACAGATTCTATTTTGTATTTTGAATACTTACATATGTATATAAGGATATTTTTAAAGTAACATTTAATGATAATATGGCAACTTTCAAAAGTTCCTTCTGGAAAAACACCCCACCCCCAACATCATCAAACATAGATAAAATAGTTAGATGGGGCATATTTAATGGAAAGTTCTGTTTTAAATAATCTTCACTATTAAAGAATTCTGACATCTGACCCTACTTTAGTTTTCAGGAGAAAACTTGACCCTGTATACAAGTGACATCTATCTTTCTACAAAAGAATGTCGATCTCATGAGCTGAACAGCTAGCTGTAGTCTGGATTCTTCCTTGAGTATAGTTCCCCTGCTACCACCATCTCCAGAGCTTAGATGGGAAGTCTTTTATTTGCATTCCATACTGGCCCTGTTTAGATTTAGCCTAAATCAACTGTGTCTAAGCCAACTCAATCAAAATGCTGTTAAGCTTTTATTAAATAAAGATCTTCAGAGCAGGACAACTCACATCTCTCGTGATAACCAGTAGTGTGGGAAGAAGGAGAAGAAGGGAGATAGGAAATCCTCAGGGGAGCCTTGAAAACAATGGGCTTTCTTGTTAAAACAGTTTCCCAATCTCATCAAGATTTGAACAGAGGGGAACAGCAGACTGTCTGGGTATGTTCCAATGGCCCCTTGAGTTTCCTTACTGTCTCCACTATGCCCCAATTTTTTGTCCCTTAGAAACTTGGCTCGGGGTGAAACATGGACAGTAGCCATATCCTTTTCCCTACTTCCTTTCCTAAATACAACTGAGAGCCTGAAATTGGATGTACATATACCATAAATATGAAGTTGCTTAGACTGTATCCAGAGCAATCTCATGAATATGAAATGGAAATATTTTGGTTACCAGCTTCTAGGAGCATAAAATTAGAGCTGTGTGGTCATGGCTGCTAGTTGTTTTCAAGTGTCCATTCGCCCCTTCTTCATTTTGTAATGAAACCTCTGAATATCAGCCGCTTAGAATAAAAGCCACGTTTCCCAGTTTGTCTTGCAGTGAGGTACAGTCACATTACTCGCTGATTTCTAGCCCATGAAATTGGAGCAGAAATGATGCATGCCCTTGACTTACCTTTAAAAGGGAAGGGTATGCCCTCCTCTGTTTTCTTCCCCTTTTGTGCTAACTGGAATGGAGACGTGATGCTTCCTCGTTTGGGTGAGTATGTGCGTGAGAAATACCTTGTGGCCTGAATTCCTGGACAAATGTGTGGAGCAAACCTACCCTTTTAGTCCTGAGCCACTAACTGCCAGACTGTTACACAAGAGGAAACAAAGAAATAAATGTCTATCTTGTTTAAGCCATTATTAATTTGGGTCTCAATCTAGGTGCTGAACCTATTTTCTAACACAGACCAGTATGCCAATGAGTACTACAGAAGAATTTCCCTAAGGCTGGAAATTTTTAAATGATATCCAAGATGCTACAAAGGAACCCAAATGTAGTCAAAGCAATCACATCACAAGAGAAATGCTGAAATTTAAATTTAAATATATTTTTTAAAAAGCTGATATGCCATTTGGAGCATTGATAACAGAATACTTAAACTGGTAAAGTTTGAAAAACAGCAGAAATCATTCAAAAACTTAGTAAAATTGTCAGAAGAAATGAAAACAATCTTATCACAGATGAAATGTTAAATTTTAGTTTTAAACAAGGAGCAATCAGTATTTTGAGTGGATAACAGTTTGCAGAAAGATTTGTCATCCTTTTGTTCAAAGCAGTGGAAAGGAAACGAGGATGTTTAGAAAACACTACTAATTTGAACTGTGTGTTCAGTATCTCAAATAATGTTTATACTTCCTTACATCAGTCAAACAGTACGAGGGAAGTATGAGGGAAGGAGCGAAAAATACAATGACCGAACAATCTTAAAATGCTAAAAGATAAGCAAAGTTAGCCATGAGAGCATTGTAATGTTCGACTATTAATTTTTAGAAATACAGTTAAGTTAGAAAATTCTATTTGAGAAATTGAGAAAATCCTACAGGTTCTCTAAATATTGGTAAAACAGAAATTCCATTCAGAAAGCTTGAAAAGAAATTAGTATATATTGATAAAAAAAAACCATATTATTCATATGGTAAAAAAAAAAGGACAAGCTATGGGGGGCGCTGGGGGTGAATAATGACGTAAGTTGTCATTTCACCTGCAAATGAACTTTGCCTCTGACTGGGAATGAGGGCAAAAGTGACCAAATTTCTCACATTTTATTGTTCTTGTTCAGCACAAGTGGAAAATTTTTAAGACTGATAGTTTTCAAGCTTATCTGTTTTCAAAGATAATCTTGTGTAACAGCAGTAAGCAGGGCGGCTCTGCCTAACTAAGGCTAAGGCAGATTGAACTGCCAGGGCCCCGGACCCCAGCTGCCCAGATCTTTGGCTTCTCTGTATCTATCTCCCTTCCCATCATGCTCCAGAGGATTCATCAGAGACAGGGATTCCCTGGAGTCTTAGAGGTTCCATGAAAGACTCATTTAAATGTCATATTTGTATTGTTAACGGCTTGCTGCCCTGATCAGTAATACCATTCATATCTATTTGCCTGGATAGCAATTATTTGTTTCCTAGTGGAACAAATGATAATCCCTTTTAACTAATATTTAATGTCCTTCATTTGGTTAAGTATCAATTTAAATTGGATGCTGTTTTTCCCATGGTAGGTGGATTCATAGCTGGGAATTATTTATTTCCGTTGCCTGAATGTAGATATAGAATTTTCTCCTTCTACTTCTCCATTTGAGAAGTATTGTTTACTAGTAACAACAAATATTTGGTGTGTTCTGAATAAATTGTTTAAACCTTTTAGTTCTGATTTTAAATCAAGAACAATCAATCCTGGACATTTTTGTAATTTTTAGCATTTTTTACGAAGATGTCTTTCTTTTGCTTGCCCACTTTTAAAAAGTGATTGCCTAAGTTCTGAGTCACACTATATACTCAAGCACCCATTCTGAGCTATCACTGATGTCCTCTGAGGACCATATTGAAGATGAAACTGAACCTTGAGTTCTGAACAGTCTGCTACTTCTGACCAGACCCAGAGCCACAACATATATTATAATGCAAGACTTACTAATAGTGAAGGGAAAAATACAATGCCTTTCTAAAAATGTGTTTATTGATTCCTGATAGAAGACAATAACTTCTTTAATATGAAAAGTATGCATTTCTTTGTCATAAAAATAACCCAAAAATCATAAGAAATCTTCTCATTAGAAAAAAAAAAAAAAAAGAATAAACACAATCTCCATGCCAAATAACAGAAAAGAAAAACATACTAGATGTTTCATAACAACGTGTTGGTAAAATGCTATCATTATTTAGTAAAATTAAAAATTCTATGATACCACTTGCCCAGTTTATTCAATTCAAAATTTAAAACCACCAAAAAATGGCATCGTTAATGCTGAAAAGGGTACTTTCCCCACCTTGGCCTGGCTATAGTATACTATGATGCTCACTGGAAATACAACTTCAAGGGTGAGGAGCAATAAACAGGGCTCAAAGGTTTTTTTGTGTGTGTGATTCTGTAGCCTTTTAATCAGTGTTCCTAAAACAGGAGAAGAGTGGGGATAGACTAAAACAGCTTCAGGGAACTAGCTACTTTGGAACACTAAACCACAGTCCCTGAGCAAATTCTGTGTTAACAATAGCCACAGAATCTTTTCTAAAGTATTGCTTTATCTTTAATATTTTAAACCCAATGCCTTAAGTGATGTACTGGTTATTTTCCTCTCTCCAGATGATTCCTGCTTTGATGAGTTGCTTTATGTGTCAGGGTTTCAGTTCATGGTCGGCTGGGTATGGCAAAAACAGTTCATGTTTGCCTGCTGAGATTTCTGTAGACTTCTGACAAGCTGTTGGATTTAGGCGTAAAGCAAGATTTTCTCTGAATGTGCTTCTTCTTTCTATCTTGGGGTTTAAAATAATTTTCTTATAAGTCCTCAACCTTTTTTTCATATTAGAAGTGAATGAAAAACAAGCAGAAACCTTATAATAGCTTACTTTTCACCTACACAGTGATATAGAAGATCATTTAAAATCCAGTCTTTGTGACAGAAAGTTTAGAGATTTTGCTTTCTTACAAATTAAAGTTAACTAGACCAAGTTATATAATGAAAAAACTATAACCTGAAACAGTGTTTTCCAAGGTTTGCGTATTGTAAGTGCTTAACAAATTCATAATAATTGCTTTCTTTTGAGGTTCTTTCTTCTTCTATCCACAAAATTATAATGCCAATGTAATCCTGGAAACCCTCAGATCCTTAGAATAATTAAGTATGCTCAGTGAGAGTTTGATTTCTTTACTTTCTATATTCTAAAATTGGACTTGCAAAGTTATCACTGTATTTTTTTAATGGGAGAGGAGCAGTTGGGAGCAGCATAAGATGTGGCCAAGAGCATGGACTTTGGCATTACCTGGACTTGTGTTGGAACTGAGTGCACCTGGATGAGTCACTGAACTTCTCTGTGCCACTGTTTCCTCACCTATAAAATGAAAGAAATAATACCTACCTCAAAATGTGTTGGTAAAGAAATAAGATTATGTACACAGAGTCTGTCCCAGTGATTTACATTGTGAAGCCTCACTAAGTGAGCATTGTTATTAATACTGTCACTATTATCAAATGTCTGAAGTATCAATAGAGAAAAACAAACAAGATACCTATTAATATATTTACAAAGGTATGTCTTTTGTATATACCTATACTAAATTAGCACTTTCTATATGTGTTCTGAAGAACATGAGAAACATGCTATTTTCTGGGTAATATACTGATTTCATCAACATCAAATTATCAAAAATTATTTATTATATGAGTATATTCACCTGTATATGGAATCATCACAAGTACTGAGGGGAAAATGCAAAAACAAAAAAATCCTGAGCCTGTATGTAATATTCCCTCAATCTTCCTATGATTCTGGGTTTAAATAACAATTAAACTATTTGTCCTCTGGTTTTAAAATTTTGCCCTGTAAGACATTTTCACCACAGTAATAAGTTATTTATTAGAGCCAAATAAAGTTCATATTACACTTTTTAATACTCAACTTTAATGGTATTCTATAAACTTGATCATTGAATTCAATTAAATTAAATTAATCAGCCTAACAGGATTATAAACCAGAGTAAAGGAAAAAAACAAGTTAAAAAAAAGTCTTCTTAAGATATACATATCAATGGCAAGCACTAACCCAGTTTAACATTATACTATTATCTAGAGATTTTAATATACCGAGTCTTGACTCTTTCTTTCTTCCTTGGAATTAAACTTATTCCATTACAAATTCTCTCTTTAAAAAAAAATATAACCCTCCCTTTGGCCCCCTCCTGCTTGTACCATTTTGCTGCTTTTTTACTTCTGTCTTTTACCATGTTTTCTCTGAAGCTCCTTGTCTATTATCAGCCCTGTACTTCCTTGCCCTAAAATCTCCTCTAGTTTCCTTCCTCATTCACATAGGCTGGCTTAATTCAATCCTTCTTTCAGTTTTCCTCACAAAATAGACAACATATATTAACCACATTATTTAAGATTTTGTCAGAACAAGTAAGAAATTACAATGTAATTATTGTATAATAAGGTTTAAATTTACCATCGTGGTATTTACTTTCTATTTTTCCATCCAGTATTTTTTAATCCCCTTTTCCTCCATTTGTCTTCTTTTGTATTAATTGAACATTTTATAGTATGATAATTTATCTCTTTTCTCAGCTAGTTAGCTTTATCTTTTGTCTTGTTATTTTGGGGTTTATAATATACATCTTTAATGTATCATGGTCTACCTTCAAGGATAGTTACCCATCTCACATATAGTGTAAGAAACTTACAATATTATATATCCATTTCTGCCTTCATGGCCTTTGTGCTTTTGATGTAATCATTTTACTTCTATATATTTTATAACCACCATATTACATTATTATTTTTGTATAACTAATTATCATTTAAAGAGATTTAAATAACAAGGAAAAAGATATTATTTTCCTATGTAGAGAGCATTTCTGCTGCTCTTCATTCTTTTGTGCAGATCCATATTTCCTATCTGGTGTCATTTTCCTTCTATCTGAGGGACTTCCTTTGGCATTTCTTATAGTGAAGGTCTGCTGGTGATGAATTCTGTCTGCTTTTGTATGTCTGAAAAAGTATTTTGCCTTCATTTTTGAAAGATATTTTCACTGGGTATAAAATTCTGGTTGACAGTTTTTTCCCCCTTTTTGAAGATATTCCTCCACCATTTTCTTATTTGCATTTTTTCCAGTGAGAAAGAGGCTGTCATTTTTATCTTTGTTCCTTTGTACACAGGATGTTCTTTTTAAAATATCTTTGACTGTTTTTATGATTTTTCTCTTCAATGCTGAAGTTGAGTAATATAAATATTTTGTCTCTTTGCATAATTTTGTTTGTTTGTTTCTTATGTTTTGGCTTCATTAAGCTTCTTGGCTTAGAGGGTTTATTTTTTAATAAATTTTTGGCTATTATTTCTTGAAGTGTTTTTTTCTATTCCTCGCTCTCTCTTCTCTCCAATCACATGTGTACTAGGCTGCTCGACTGTGTCTCTATTTTTTTTTTTTTTTTGCTTTTTGGTATGTGGGTAGCTCCCTGACTGGGAATCGAACCCAGGCTGTAGCACTGACAGTGCCAGCGCCGAAGCCTTAAGCCACTACACCATCAGGGAACTCCCCGTGTCTCTATTTTTTAAAATTCTCTTTTTTCTCTGTTTGATTTTAGATGGTTTCTATTAATATCTTCAAGTTTACTAATGCTTTCTTCTGAATATCTAGTCTGCTTTTTTCTCTCTAGTATGTTTCTTTTTTATCTCATATATTGTTGTTTCATCTCTAGAAGTTAGATTTGGATCTTTTTTATATCTTCAATGTTCCCATTTCACTTTTTGATGATACAGAATACAACTATAATAGTTTTAATCTCCTTGTCTGCTAATTTTAACTCTTTGCCAGTTCTGGGTCACTTTCACTTGAACATTTTCTCCCCATTGCAGATCATATTTTCCTGTTTCTTTGCATAGCTAGTAATTTATAATTACATTGTGCATTTTAACTTCTTAGGTCTAGATATTTTTGTATTTCTATAAACATTGTTAGGCATTGTTAAGGTGTTTATAAACAAGTTGATCCTTTTGTGTCTTGCTTACAAAATTGTTAGAGCAAAGCAGAGTGGTGCTCAGTCTAGTGGTAATTACTTTCTACCATTGAAGCAAGTAGCTTTTACTCTACCTAGTGCCCCATGATTCTTTAGGCTTTCCTGTATGATGGAGAATGGGCATTACTCTTGGCTCTATTACTTCTAATCCATTTGATTAGTTCTTTGCCAACAAAAGGTGTATATTTTCTGCCTAAAGATAAGATTCTTTCTTTTAGTGGTTGTGCTTATCAGTACTCAACTAAATACTTAAGAAAATCCTCTGCAGATCTCTAGAGTTTTCTCTGTGTGTATCACCTTTCTCTGTGATACTCTTTACTGTGAACTCTAGCTGCCTTAGTCTCCCTGTGCTCTCAGCTCTACCTCCTCAACTCAGGGATTCTTCCAGATTCCATCTGAGTTCCACCTTCCTGGACTGTGATCTAGAAACTCTCCCATAGTATGTTCCACCCCCAACCCATGAATAGAACACCAAAACAAAGCAAACAAAAACAAATCACAAAACTCTTGGAAGTTCTTAACTTAAAAAAATCTGTAACTTATAGACTAGGGTGCTCATAACTACAGGGAGTCTGTAATCTCAGTTTCCAGTTGAGCATCTTCCTAGGCACTGGACTTTTTGTTTGTCCTGCCAATACGTAAGCAGGGAAAAGGCAATTGAGGAGGGGTTTAGGGGACTAGGCATAGCAAGAATGCAAGATTTCCCTATGGGTCAAATATGAGGAGAGTAAGAAGGTGTTAGTCATCTTGCTGGTACCCCCAGTTAGGTGGGAATTCTGCTGGTTGAAGTGACTCCCAGTAAGAAGAGGCAGCAGGGTACACCATCCTTGAGGGTGTCAAGGAAAGGGTTCCTCTAAGAATCAATCCCACAGTACCCCCACCAGAACCAGCATTTGGAACCTGCCACATGGAGGGTACAAATGCCCAGTCAATATTAACCAGCAAAGCAGTGATGTATAGCAATTTCAGTCATGGGCTCAACTAAGTAAAAAGACTAGTGCTCTTTTTCTTTCATCTTTCCTCCTATCCTCAAGTCCAAGAGAGTTTGAAGAGGGAATGGGAGTGGAGAACGGTGAAAAAGCATTTCTTGCACCTCTGCCCTTGTTCCTTGAGACACAATCAAGCAAGGACTAAGAAGGAAGGAAGGTGAGATGAGAGTTTTAAACCAACTAGAATGATTGTTTAATAAGTGAAAACAACTAGTTATGCATTTGCCTAAGATTCTGTTGAGAGAACAATGATGGGAGAAAAATAAGACCCCTTCATGTTTATTCCCCAATGATTTCAAACTGCTAGAGGAATTCATTACATTTATACCTCCAGCACACAAGAACTACTTGCTAAATTAATTTTTAGGTAAATAAATAGTGCAAATAAAAATCTATCAGGACTAAATCTTAGCCATTAGGTAGCCACTTAGATGCTACACATTTAGTTTGAGTAAAACAACTGAATCATATGAAACTGATTTTTAAATATAAATGTAATTATTTTAAAATTTGCATCCCACTGTCAAATCAGATATTTCTTTTGTGTTATTTTTCAATATCTGTGATGAATTTCTCCCTTTCTCTACATTAGCAAAAAATTATATGTTTCAACAATTACTGTTTGGGGCTAAGGTGGGATTTGTGTGATAGTCCTTTGTTGTAAAAAGGTTAAGTCATCCACTCAAAATAATTTCCATCCTCCTTTAGCATCAAATGTTCACCACAATGAATTAACACTGCCCTGTGTGATATTTAGGTCTTCATACCACTAGGTGGCCCAATCCTCTCAAAAAATGAATAAGCAATTTACTATTGGAGATTCTGCCATTAATTGCCTCGTAAGTACAGAGAACAAACTTCAATTAAAGTGCATGAGACTAACATGTTTTCATTGTAATAAATAACCTATAATTGACTTTTCTATTTTTAAAAAGAGACTATTCCCACATCTACTAATATATTTTAACTAATATCTCTCCATTTTATCTTTGTCTGACATTGTACATGCTATTTATTATGATTGCCTTTTAAAATTCTCTTGCTTTTGTGATTAGGAATAATTCCCATTATCATACATCTTTCTGAATCACATAGTTGCAGGTTTATCATCAGAAAGATACTCATTGGCTTTGATGATTTTCATTAGGAAAAAAAAAATGAGACTTCATGATAAAAAAAAACAAGGTTATTTCCTTTTTATAAAAATCCTTTGGCATACATAAAGCATTAAAGTTTGTTAAAAAAATTTTAATAAATACTTTTGATATTATTTTCTTTCACTTTGTATTCATAGAACTTGCAATTATTTGGGGCCTGGGCTAATTCAGAGATCTAAAATCCCTATTCCCATCTTAAATGTAACTTGCCTTTAGGTTATTTCCCTGCTCATTAGTATCTCACCCCCAGAATGAACAAGGAAAACAAAAGCTCTGTTCTTTTCAAAATGCACTCCTGGAATATAAAATGACCGGTGCTGCAATAACTCATGTCCTTTATTTAGAAAGGAAGTAGATAGAAAAGAATTAAAGATGAGATGTCAGATACAGCTCTCTGTACAAAGCCCCACAGGCATCGCAAGGCTGAGACAGTCCAACTTTTAAAAAGTATAAATGTAAGTTCTCTAGTCCAGGATCTTGGAATTTTTCTTCATTCATATTTGCGAGCACGATTAGAACCGCCTGACCTTTGGTGCTTTTTGTGATCATTCCATTTAGGAAGCCCAGAAAGATGGCACCCATGTACATAGACAATGTACATGTTTCTATAAAACCTCCATGTTATTATATATTTGTGTGTTTGCAACTACTCCATGTAAAGGACATGGAAAATTAGATGAACCTGGCTGCATTCACAAAATAAAATCCAAATTTAGCGAAATGGTTCCAATGAATCTATCAACCACAAATACATAAGATAGATATAATAGCAATTGCCTTACAGAGTTATTAGAGGATATTATTGTTATTAGAAGATGACAGATATGGATAATGTACTTAGCACAATAACTGGCACATTAATATTAATAGATACTCAATAAACGATTGTTATTATCATTAAAGTGGCCTATAATAAAATATATTCAGCAACGACAACAACCTTAATTATTTAATTACTTCAGACTTGCTAACAAATTTATATTATTATTAGATAATTTAGACAGTAACTCAGATCTGGCAGTATTGTTACTGAGCAAAAAGGCCCACGGCCCAGCACACATAGGAGCCAATACCAAGGTACCAGCTTTCGAGAAAGAAACCAACAGCTTTTATTGTTAAATTGTCCAGCAAGGAGACGAAGGTAAAGCTCAAGTCTGTCTCCCTAATCCAGAGTTTGGGGCAAACTTAAGTGGCTAGAAGAACAGGCTGGCATGTAGAAGTGCTGGCAGGGCAGGTTTTGAATGGAGAGCTTTGCAACTTGGCCATTTTTTGTAAGATATGGTAAGGGGCTTTAGCACTGCAACTTCCTGCACAATGGACCCTTCATTTCTGGAAATGGTTCCAGTGTTGAAATTCTGGTTATGTCCTGATCTTTTGGTTCCGTGAGATGGTGGGTGAGGTAATAGCGGTGCAGCTGGAGGTCAAGACAGCTTTCTCCTTCATGCATGCTTCTTCAGCTGCATGACTTGTGATTTTGGTCTGTAGTCTCTGAAAAGTAACTCAGTATCTTGTTATAAACAGGATAGGACCAAATTGAGCTGGCTCTGCAGTTAACAGTATCTCAGGGTCCTTGCTCCCATATCCAATCAGTCACCATTACCTATTTATAGCCCTAAATGCACCCAGCAGTCCTATGTAAGCTGGCACAAATGTGCTTTAGAACCCTGTCTAAGGCCTTCAGAATTTCTTCCAAACTTAGCTTACCCTCTATTTGCCTTCCATATCTTTTTTATTTCCCTTGCATGTCCTGAGTCTATACTTTCCACCACCACAATGGGTTAGTAACTCCGATTTTGGTCATTTCCCCTAACTCTAATTTAACAATTCTTGGAATCTCAGAAAAGGTAAGACCTACCCAACCTACCCCATCTACCTCTGTTAGAGCCTTATCTGATGGTGGAGAAAATTTGGGCAACCAGACTCTAGTCATATAGAAGCAAAGAATGGACACATTTCAAATTAGTTGCAGCAAAAGAAATTAATTGGTAATGATTCTGACTCTAATTTCAATGTATGTGTGTGTTGGGGGGAGTGTTTGGGGGTGCCCCCACACCATTAAGCAATTCTCCTCCACCAGCTGGGTACCCTACAATTCAACTTGATTCTCATACTATCTACGTGGAGATCCCTCAGGTTAGGGGCTCAGTACCATAGGACTGCCCCTCCCCACCACCACACAATTCAGACTGTCTCAAGCACAGGTTACCACCACCTGTGCTTCTGACCAACTGGCTATAGATTGAAGGTCCCCACAACCCATTCTTTAAATCTGATTAATTTGCTAGAGTGACTTACAGAACTCAGAGAAACATTTTGCTTACTAGATTAAGAGTTTATTATCAAAGGATATAACTCAGGCACAGCCAGATCGAAGCGATCTAGAGCATCTAGGTATGGGGGATGGTATAGAGCTTCCATATTCTCGAGTGAGTGGGCCAGTTTTCCCAAATCTCCACCCAGAAGTTCTCCAGAGCCCATCATTTTGGTTTTTTTTATGGAGGCTTCCTTACATAAGCATGATTGATCAAATCATTGGACATTGACAATTGATTCAACCTCTCCTTTCTTGGAGGTGGAGTGGGGTGCAGAGTGAGACTAAAAGTTTCAAAACTCTAATCACAAAGTTAGTTCTCTTGGCTATCAGCTTTCATTCTTAGGTGGGGTCCAAAAGTCATGTATTAGCATAACAGGCACTTTTATGGCTCTCATTACTTGAAATTCCAAGGATTTTAGTGCGACTGGGCTAGAAATGGGGAGGAAGATTACATATATATTTCTTACTATAAATCCAATATAACAAATGGAAGTTGTGATTGTTTTACAGACTCAAAGGGTATGAGTTAAAACAGGGCCTCAAGGAAGAAATGAAATCAGGGACCAGAAAGTCATCAAGAAGTTAGCCATCACCTCTGCCTATCTCTATCTTTGTTCCAAAGCTGCCTGTTTTTATTTTTATATGGCCAACATAGTTCCAAATTAACACATCTTTGTTCATGGGAAGATTTCAAACTTCCTAGATGTCTCGATCCAAATTCCAAATTCTCAGAAGAGGATGTGATTGGCCCAGTTTAGGTCAGGTGTCCACCTTGGCCCAAACAGCTTTAACCAAGAGATAGATTTGTGTAATACACATATGGCACCCCAGAGGTCACTCGGATGTTCTCAGAAAAGTGATGCGTCATTAGAAACATTGCAACAATGGTCCCATGAAAGGAGAGAGGAAGAACACTAGCCTGCAAACTGCTTCCAATTGAGTACAATATTCCTAAAACACTCCTTTGATCATATTATTCTTTGCCTCAAAATACTTCCATGAATTCCTTAGCCTAATATCCAAAGGTTGTTCAGAGTCAGGGTCTGAACTACTTTCCTAACCTTTTCTTTCATTATTTCCTTACATGAAGATTCTGGTCCCTACACATTTGCTGAATTCTTTGCACAGATTTGGATTATGGGTCTATTACATACCTAGCATATGGGGATCAACACACACTTGTTGCCTATTTGAATAAATGCATAGTAAATGTTGGTCTGGTATAACTTGATTTACTTGACCTTGAACAATTTTCACTGTATAGCTATATGGAAGATGTGAGAAATTACACTGAACCTGTACTGACCCTAGGGCATACACTGGTTTTGGTTTTGATACCAAAATTCTGGCAACATCATATTTCCTATTTGCCTTTTTTCCCCCATAAAAGTAGAGTATAGAAATAAAAAAGTGCAGAATAGAACAGGAAAATATCCTAGCTATTTATTTGCACATGCTGGTTGTTTAAATTCCAAGATAAACAAAAGTTGACTATATTTCTAAATTCACCCTTTATTAGATTCCGGTAACTTGGGTTGTATTATGAAGCCATCTGTACTTTCTGCCTCTAGGATCTTTTGGCCTCTGGACAATACTGCTGTTTATCCTCTTCATCACTCTTAGCCAAGCAGAATGAGACAAAGCCTGCTTTATAAGCTGTAAGAGCAACCACTTCAAGTTAAAATTCTTTAGAGTCTGTTCTCACATTATTTTGTGTCACAGATACAAAGTCCCTTGACCTTCATTCTCCAAAATTTTAGAAGGCCATAATGAATCACAAACAATAAAAAAGTTGTAAGCTTAAGCTTTTTTTTTTTTGCCAACTTATGAAGATTTTCTATTGTCAAAGAGATGTTTTATTATTCAATAGGTTGTGTCTGTTTTAGCTCACAACATAAAGAAGTTTTACTGTGGGTATTAATAAATATTTGTTGAATGAATGAATGAATATAGAAAGTAAGATAATTATGCATTTCTAGTCAATGACAGCTACATTAAATAGAGTTTGATATGGCTCAACTAATTTTCAAAGTTATCGAGAAAAAATAAAATACTAGTAAATTAAATTTATTCTATTTTATTTATCCTGTAACTATCTTTCTACCCTTTTCTCTTCTCCAAAAATAAATTGAAAAAATAAAAATTGAATTTAAAAACTTTTGGTCTTAAGAATTTTCAACATTTATATTACCATGTAAATTTATAATGCTTATTTACTGCTTCTGTACTAGATTTTAAAATGTCTTTTATCATGGCATATTGATCTTTATATTATTTTATTCAATTTTACAACCATTATATACGCAAACCGAGGATGGGCCAGGGAAGGCATGGGGTCTCAACCTGAGTTTCTAAAATTGATGTGACGATTTTTGGAAGAAGCTTTCTCAGACTGGTTTTGTAGTGCTAAAGGGCTGTCTTATTAAAGGACCACTCAATCCTTGTCTTTTTAAAATCATAAAGCCGCCTTAAGAATATTTTAAATTTTAGGACATTTTTATTATATATGAGGCTCATTCATGACAGTTATGATTCCAATAAATTTTCACTTATATTATTGGAAATCTTACAATAATATATTTGAGCTCTTTTAATATATCTAATAATACAATAGCTAATGTTTATTTAGAGTTCTTACCCTAAGTCAGATACTATGTTGGGGATTTTACATTAATTATCTCACCAAATCCTCACAATTAACTCTATTGGTGTCATTATACAGATAAGAAAACAGGAATTGAGAAGCAAAGCAATGTGCTCAAGATCATAAAGCTGGCAAATTTTGGGACTGAGATTAGAAACCACATGTACATGATGCCAAAGCCTCTGGTCTTCAAATCTACAATGTTTTGGTGAGGTTGTTGTAGAAACACAAAGCATGGAGACAGATTGATTCCTCTGGTCTACCTTCCAGATCTTCAGTACAGATTAGTACTTGCCTGTTTGTCAGAGGCAAAACGGAAATTGTTCAACAGTAAAATGAGTTGTAGCTATTGCATTTCCCGGGTTAGTGCACTGAACTAGCTATTATATCTTGGTATACTGGACCCTTGATCTTTGGAAAGTGTGTTATAAACAGCTGAGATCAATTATGAGCTTTCAATGAAAGAGAGTGTGAAATGTGGGGAGGGAGGCTATTTTAAATTGTGTGAACATGAGAATGTGGGGATGACTAAGGAAAACACCTCTTGCTTCTCTGACCCTCTCTTCCCCAAGAGAAAAAAATATCTACTACCATACTGCTCATGGAAGCATCTGGATTTTCCTCCTGGTCCCGCATGAATCAGACATCTCTGGGAATTTTTCAAAGTTAATTTGTTCCCAAAGGGAGTGCAAAGGAATGACATGCTTTTATACCCATTTGCTGATTTAAGCCAAGAATGATGCTTCTAGATAGCAGTGGAGTCAAGTGTGTGGCTGGGTGCTGCACATGGTCTCTGAATTTTGTTAGAGTTCCATCTTGCAGACTGAGGCTGTTAGATGTCATCTTAAGTGTGTATTTAATATTTCTCAGTTTTGAACTTTGACTTTAATTTAATCTAGACAGGCCATATGCAGCTACTCACTTTTAAGCAGTGACACCAGCATTCCTCTTGTGACAGTGTCATACTCTTTAGGCATCAAATATTCCCAGAAACAGCCTAGTATTTCCAGACTTAATTTTTTAAAGTCATCACAGATGGCTCTTGGAAAGAAAGATCAAACTAGCATACTAAAGTGAAATTTCTAAGGCTGAGTATGCAATAACTTTTTAAAAAGTATTTTGCAATGCTCTGATCCAGTTCTTTCCTTCATGTCAAGTAATAGTTCTCTCTCTCCCCCACCCCCTAAGAACAAGCATTTGGGTTTTCAGCTCATTCTCATTATTCCAACCCCATCACTGCTAAACTGCTTTGCTAAAGTCACCAGAAGACTTTATATTGCTCAACACCAAGATCTCTTTTTAGTTCTGTTGTTGTTATTGATCCAATTAAGTGCCTTATTCCCTTATTTATATAACAAAAGATACAAAATTTAGTCCAAATAAAGTGCCCCCCGTGGAGACAGGATAGATGCAGCATGAGGCAGAGGATTTTCCCAAGAATCCTCAAAGTCCCTAACAGGGCATATTGCTGCCAATGACCATCTGTGAACCAAGTGGAATCTTGCTAAATCCAAGACTGGGTATTGCCAAGCTATTTCATACTTGAAACTTATATTAGCGTTCAGCAAGCACCTACATGCCTTTCTTTAAACAGTGGCTGGTTTTGGTTTCTATGGCAGCACACTCCTGATTTTCTTTCTACTTTTTTTGGCTATTCTTTGTTGTTTTCTCTTTTTTTTAATTCATTTTTATTGTTAGACTTATTGGGGTGACATCTGTTAGCAAGGATTACGTAGGTTTCAGGCATACAATTCTACAGTGCATTGTCAACTTGATGCATAATAAGTTCACCACCTAATGTGACCTCTCTTTCCATCACCTTATATTTAGCTTCCCTCCCTCCTCTCCCACCCACTCCCCTTTCTCCCCTCCCTAACCCACTCGTCCCCAAATAAATATTAAACTATTGATTGTGTCCATGGGTTGTTTGTTTGTTCACTTCTTTTCTCTTTGTTGCTTTCAGTTTTATATTCCGCATATGAGTGAAGTCATACAGTTCTTTGTTTTTTTCTGTCTGGCTTATGTCACTTAGCATGATGATCTCCAGGTCCATACATTTTGTTGCAAATGGCAATATTTCATCTTTTCTTATAGCTGAATAATATTCCATTGTGTATATGTACCACAGCTTCTTTATCCAGTCGTCTGTTGCAGGGCACTTTGGTTGTTTCCATGTCTTAGCCACTGTGAACAGCACTGCGAAGAACATTGGGGTACATAAGTCTTTGAGGACAAAGGTTTTCAGGTTTTTTGGGTAGATCCCCAGAAGGGGGATTGCTGGGTCAAATGGTAGCTCCATTCCCAATTTTCTGAGGACCCTCCACACTGCCTTCCACAGTGGTTGTACCAGTTTGCACTCCCACCAGCAGTGTTGTTGTTTTCTTAGGTCACTTCTTATCCTCCACTCAACAATTAAATCCTGGCCTTCCTCAGAATTCTGTCCTAGGCCTTCCACTCTTTGCTGTCTATATTTTCCCTTAAAAAATAATTGTATCATTAATTCCCTGACTTACTTTGGTTATCTATACACTCACATATTCCAAGTTTATATTTCTGGCACAGATCATGCTTCTGAGTAATAGACCTGAATCTAGAACTTCTTACAGAACATATCAACTTGGATGTCTCAAAGGCATCCCCAAATCATTCAGTATGTCTGAGACTGAACTCATCATCTGGTTCCTTATGTTCCTAGTGGCTCCATAATTTATCTAGTTACTCAAGTCATAAGCCTGGAGCTTGTGCTTGATTCCTACTTTTCCTACATCCCTCATATCCAATCAATCAATCAATCAATCAACAACCAATCAAGTAACTTCTTAGATATGATTTGCCATTGTCCTCATCTAGTGGAGAAAGTGCTCTAGGCCACAGATGCAAGCATTCTAGTCCCTGGAACAGATATATCTCTCTTATAGATAATCTATTATGATACACTGGACTGAAGAAAGACCATCGTATCTGTGACAAACACCCCCACCGGTGATGGTAGTTCACTGACAGCTGCTTCCGCAATAATATCAGTTGCAGGTTATGCGTCATTTCCGGCACCAATACCAACTCCATGCATTTCCCTCTCACAGGTGTGTGACACATGGATCGCTCCTTACTCAGATGTGTACTCAACTCCGTGGTCAGATTTCATAGTCTAAGCAAGTATTTCAGTCCTTGGGACTATTACTAACAATATATAGACTTCCTGGTTGTTTCCATCAGCCTTTGAGGGTTGCTTATGTGAGCCAATAATGACAAATAGATCGATGTTGTAAGTGTTGATAAAATCCAGTTTCTAAATCTACAGGGCTGAGAGCCAGATCATAGGCGGTGGTGAATTCACCAAGATAATCCATCCTGTGGGGCTTCTTGAAAGGTAGCCAATTGCTCTTGCCTGGTGATACCCATGTGCTTTCTATTTGAAATGTCTCTGAGGTCTTCTTGGGAAGATGCCTAAAGCTCCTAAAACATTAGTTTAAAAAAAGTACAAAATTGCTTGATTTAGTATAAGACATGCACAGACTTCTTTTAGTGATAGGGATTATTTGTGAAAAATATGCTAGAATCTGTGGTAAGAGAGGGAATGGCTGCACAGCCATTCAGAGCACCTAGATCTTTGACCACAGATACACTGGTACATGTAGTGACTCACCCAATTGGAACCCCGGGTAACGCTTCTGGTCTCAGATGTGGAAACAATCTCTACAACGGGCCATACGTGCAGAAACTGCCCAATCCATGCTACAGCTGGCACAAAGAGGCGCATAGGAGCCAACAGAAACAACTCTATAGAAATACC